>CM022760.1:32217179-32569679 GCA_012411365.1 Ameiurus melas | reverse complement strand
ATTTTTTTTATTATTATTTTTTTAATTGTTTGTTTGTTATAAATTTGTATAAATTTTATACAGGTGCAGGTTGTCATGTGACAGTAATATGGTGCAGTGGCTGCTGGGAAATGAAGTCCAGAATTACCTCCTTGATATATGACAGAACCCCCTCCCAAAGGTGCTTCTCCCGGAGTGCCCCAAAAATGCACTGCCTCTGTCTGGTGGTTCTGGCCCCCTGGGCAAAATGTCCCCAGCAGAACTAGGAGGCTGAGCGGCGTCCTCAGTGTAGCAAGAAAGCAACACAACGTCCTCAGTGTAACAGGTAAGCAGAGCGACGTCCTCTGTGTGACTGTAGCTCACAGCGACGTCCTCAGCGGAACAGGTAAGCAGAGTGATGTCTTCAGCGGGGCTGTAGCTCAGAGCGACGTGATCAGCACGGATGGAGCTCAGAGTAACATCTGCGGGGCAGGACAGCAGGATATAGAGGGTAGCGAGGTTCTCTGCGAGGACAGTGAGGGGAGCAAGGTTCTCCGTGAGGCCTAAGGGAGGAACAATGAGCACAAGGGTGAAACGACACCCTCTATGGAACAGGAAGGGGGAGTGATATAGGGCACACAGCAAAGAAGAGGAACGATGTCTTCAGTGGAACATGGAGGCAGAGCAACGTCCTCAGCAGAGCAGGAATTCAGAGCGACGTCCTCAGCCGAACAGGAACGCAGAGCGACGTCCTCAGCCGAGCAGGAACGCTGAGCGACGTCCTCAGCCGAGCAGGAACGCTGAGCGACGTCCTCAGCTGAGCAGGAACGCAGAGCGATGTCCTCAGCCGAGCAGGAACACAGAGCGATGACCTCAGCCGAGCAGGAACACAGAGCGATGACCTCAGCCGAGCAGGAACGCAGAGCGATGACCTCAGCCAAGCAGGAAGGCTGAGTGGCATCCTCAGCTGGGCAGAAAAAATGGAGTGCCTACCTCAGTGGAGCGGTAAAGCTGAGCGATGCCCTCAGCAGTGCAGAAAAGCAATGCAAGTTCCTGAGCGGAGCAGTCAAGCACAGCGGCATTGTGTGTGGGGTTGGCGAACAGAGGTGAGCATTTGGGTATGTCAGGACACAGAGCAACGTCTTCACCCAACCTGGGTGACTGAACCTAAAAGCTGAGCGGCGTCCTCAGATGAGCAGGGAGGCTGACTTTCATACTCCGCTGACTCCGTTTGCTGAACTAGATCCATAATAGGGGGGGGGGGGGCGAGATGGTACTAGCCCAGACAACAGACTCCCACTTGTACCCGGACTCCTCCTCCTGTTGGCATGGCATGGCATAGTACTCTGTGAACATAGGTGGTAGAGTGAAGCCCAGGTATTTCATGTTGATCTGCTGCTTCTGTTGTAGGTCTCACGTTCTGTCATGGTTCAAAGATGATACAGAATCACAGATTTCAAACATTTAATAAACAAACAGACCAAAAAGACAAAGACACAATAAACACGAGGCTAAATACTGTGGCAAAACTAAACATCGATGCGCAGACAAAAGCAAGGATAGACAATTACTTGAGACAAAGATGCAGTGCAAACAGTGGCTATATATACATGAGTATATATAGAACAAAAAATGTGATACAGGTGCAGGTGGTCATGTGACAATAAAAATGGTGCAGTGGCTGCTGGGAAATAAAGTCCAAAATTACCTCCTTGTTATATGACATGAAAGAACAATAAAAAAAGAAGAAGGAGAACCAAAGAAAGTAAGATGGATGAATAGCATAAAAAGAACCCAGGGATGAAAGAAAGAAAGAACACAGGACTTCCTGAAGGACTCAAAGAACTGAAAGTGAGGAAGAAAGGGATTATTTATTATAAATACATGAGGAAAATAAAATGAAAGAATGAAATGATGATTTAAAGAAAACAATCAAAGAAAGACAAAAGAAAGAAAGAGAAAAGTTAAATAACAGGAAGACACTGCAGTGAGAATAACAGCCTGTAGGGGGAAGCACACAGAGTCACAGCACACACACGCATACCCCCGCGCGCACACACACACACACACACACACAGTTTATGAGTTGTGCTCATTCTGTAAGGGTTTGGAATTACAGACTGAGTGTATACACTCTCAAAATAAAAAGTAACAGTGAAAGAAAGAAAAAAGAACCTGAACATCATCATTATCCTATAATTAACACAAACAAAAACAAATAAACTTAGAAAGGAACAACATTCATGAAATATATCAGTCAGGGTTTAGACCTCATCACAGCACAGAGACAGCACTAGTTAAAGTAGTAAATGACCTTCTTCTGACCTCTGATCAGGGTTGTGTCTCGCTGCTTGTGTTACTAGACCTTAGTGCAGCTTTCGATACCATAGATCACACTATTCTCCTTGATAGATTACAAAATGTTGTTGGCATTAAGGGAACAGTCCTCTCCTGGCTCAGGTCTTATCTGAGCGATCGTTATCAGTTCGTAGATATAAATGGTGATTTCTCCATGCGTACTGAGGTTACTTTTGGAGTTCCCCAGGGTTCTGTTTTAGGCCCACTGCTTTTTACTTTATATATGTTACCCCTAGGACAAATTATTCGTAAACATGGCATTAGCTTCCACTGTTATGCTGATGATACACAGCTGTATGTTTCAGCGAAGCCAGAGGACAGACAGAAGCTTAGTAAAGTTGAGGATTGTGTAAATGACATTAGATGTTGGATGTTAACTAACTTCCTTTTACTTAATTCTGATAAAACAGAAATACTTTTATTAGGCCCACGTGTAGCTAGAAGTAATCTTCCTGACTACACAGTAACTCTGGATGGTCTTTCTGTTTCATCATGTACAGCAGTTAAAGACCTCGGAGTGATTATTGACTCCAGTCTATCATTTGATGCTCATGTAGATAATATTACTAGGATAGCTTTCTTTCATCTCAGAAATATTTCTAAGATAAGAAACATATTGTCACTACATGATGCAGAAATACTAGTTCATGCATTCGTCACCTCTAGATTAGATTACTGTAATGCCTTACTGTCTGGATGTTCCAGTAGGAATATAAATAAACTCCAGTTAGTCCAGAATGCAGCTGCTAGAGTCCTTACTAGAACTAGAAGATACGACCACATCACACCAATATTATCAACACTGCACTGTCTCCCGGTAAAATTTCGCATTAAGTTTAAAATACTTTTATTAACCTATAAAGCACTACACGGTCTCGCACCACAATATCTAAGCGACCTTCTGGTTTTATATGATCCGCCACGCCTACTCAGATCAAAAGATGCAGGCTATTTGATATTACCTAGAATAGTGAAGTCTACAGCAGGGGGAAGAGCCTTCGCTTATAGAGCCCCACAGTTATGGAACAGTCTTCCTATTAGTGTTCGGGACTCAGACACAGTCTCAGTGTTTAAATCTAGGCTTAAAACATATTTGTTTACTCAAGCTTACCCTGACTAGATTATATCGCACTACTTCACAGTCCTAATCGTTTTTCTCCCTCTCTCTCTCTTTTTGCCGAGCCCCACACGAATTTATGGAGATATTGGAGATCCAGATCCCCTCTGCCTCTGGATGAGCCCAAATCTTCTGCTGGGACTACGGCTGCTCCTAAGGCCATACTTCTCATTTTTCACATTATCTGTGTTACATTCACATTCTGTGTTTCCCAGATGAGGATGGGTTTCCCTTCTGAGTCGGGTTCCTCTCAAGGTTTCTTCCTCAAAAAACATCTTAGGGAGTTTTTCCTTGCCACCGTCGCCACTCAGTGGCTTGCTCAGTTGGGATAAATTCCATTTGTTTTCTACCTGTTTGTCTCTGTTTATCTGTTCCTGTTTGTCTCTCTTTAGATGTTTCTGACTGTTTATACCTGTTTTTTATTTCTGTAAAGCTGCTTTGAGACAATGACTATTGTAAAAAGCGCTATACAAATAAAATTGAATTGAATTGAATTGAATAAACAAATAAACATTGTGAAATAGAAGAGTTGAGGGCAGACAGGAAGCTTGTCCTTTCTTTTTACATGTGTATATGTAGGTGTATGTATGTGTATTTGTATGTATGTGTGTGTATGTGTGTGTCTGTGAGGGTGTATGTGTATGTGTGTGAATGTGTGTGTACGCGTGTATGTGTGTGTGTATATGTATGTGTGTGTATGTGTATTTGTATGTATGTGTGTGTATGTGTCTGTTTGTGTGTACATGTGTATGTGTGTGTGTATGCAAGAGCGTAACCATGGTATGGACATTGGAGGGATCCAAGCGCCTGCTGCACTTTTCTACACTTGTCTGCTGTCTCCATTTCTTACAGACTGAGCGGCTACAGTACATCAACGATCTCGCTTTGCGTCTGGGCGAAACCAAGTGTACAATTGGAGGGGACACACCGATTTTCCTTAACAAATGGAAATGTTTTAAAAAAGAATAGACAAATATATAGATAAATAAAATAAATAGAATAGATGAAGAAAAGACAGATCTGTTGGCAGGGAAAATTAAAGCGGGATATATAGAAAATATTTTCTCCTCTATGCTTTGGATAAAAGCATCTGCCAAGTGAATAAATGTAATGTAATGCAATGTATATTGGGGGGACAGATTGGTATTTCCTCAACATGGGGGGGACACGACCCCTCAAAGAGTGCGTGGTTACGCCCATGTGTGTATGTGTCTTGGTTTGATGTGTTGTGCATTCTCAGATGCTTTTCGGCTCACCACAATGATACAGAGTGCTTATCAGAGTTACTGTAGCCTTTCTGTCATCTCCAACCAGTCTTACCATCTCCTCTGACCATCTCCTCTGACCATCTCCTCTGACCATCTCCTTCAACCTCTCTCATCAGCAAGGCATTTCT
Source organism: Ameiurus melas (assembly GCA_012411365.1). Lineage (NCBI taxonomy): Eukaryota > Metazoa > Chordata > Actinopteri > Siluriformes > Ictaluridae > Ameiurus > Ameiurus melas. The sequence goes on along the minus strand of CM022760.1, from coordinate 32,564,850 downwards.
GTCCTTTCTGTGTAAACTCTAGACACTGTAGTGTGTGAAATTCCACGGAGATCAGCAGTTATAGAAATACTTACTAGCCTGACACTACCAATCATACCATGCTCAAAATCACTCAGATCACATTTCCCCTGTTTTGATGGTTGATGTGAACATTACCTGAAGCTGCTGGCCCGTATGTGCATGATCTTATGCTATCGCCACTGCGACCCATTGTCTGATTAGATAATTGCATATGGAGAAGGTATACAGGTGTTCCTAATAAAATGGTTGATGGCTGTGCAGTGAGTGTAGGTAGATTCTCAGAAATCAGTGTAGTTAACTTAAATAATAAAATGTTTAAATTATTAAAATATAAGATTAATAAGATTCTCAAAATAAGATTAAGATTCTTTATGCTTGTATAATTACCAGACATGTCCAGCAGGGGGCGAAGTGCCACTTTAAACCTGAACAGAACAAAAAAAACAGAACAAATAAAGGGAAATGTGATAGATGTCAGTAAAATAAAGAAAGACAATGAAAAAGGAAAAAGAAATAACTTCATGATCATTTGCTCAAACAGGAGGAAAGTTAAGAGTGATCCTGTATGTGCTGCTGAATAATGTGTGTAAGCCATTTTGTTAAATTAAACCAGTGATTAATGTGATCATTACAACCAGCTCTAATCATGCACTGATATATTAAAAATATACTAGACTTCCATTAGATTTATTTCAACACTCACCATCTTCTCGTTCATATGTCATTGTATTCTTCTTTAAAAAATGTTTTATTAAACTGGGTCAGATTTTCTTGATGTTGTACAGGATGAAACTACAGGACCATACAGTTGTTGAGATGTGGTCTGTAAAGGCCAAGCTGTCATCAAGAATCACCCCAAGATTCCTGGCCATCCTGGTTGGCTTGAGTGTGGTTGTGCCGAGCTATACAGTGAGGTTGTGGTTGATTGAGGGACAGGCTGGGATGACGACAAGCTGAGATGTCCGACAGGCAAGCAGAGATTTCTGTAGAGATGAATGGATCATCAGGATGGAAGGACAAATAGAGCTGGGTGTCATGAGCATAGCAATGGTATGAGAAGCCATGAGACTCCATCACCTGCCAGAGATGTAGTGTAGAGAGAAAAGAGCAGTGGACCCAGAACTGACCCCTGAGGAACCCCAGTTGTGAGTTGATGAGTTTCAGAAATACCTCCCCTCCATGAAACCTTGAAGAATCTGTCTGAGAGATAGGATTCCACCCAGCACAGAACCGTTCCATGGAGTGATTGCTCTTGAAGCCAGACTGCTAGGTGTACAGGAGGTTGTTCTGTGTGAGAAAATTGGAGAGTTGATTTAAAACAGCTCTTTCAAGGGTTTTGGAAAGAAAAGGGAGGAGGGACCAAGTTTTTAGTTGTCAACCACAACAGGGTTAAGTGATAGGTTTTCAAGCAGTGGGGTAACCCGGGCTTGCTTAAATGAGGTAGGGTATGTGCCTGTAGAGAGCGATGTGTTAAAGATGTGTGTGAGTGCAGGTAATAGTGTGGGAGAGATGGACTGAAGAAGGTGAGAAGGGATAGGGTCAAGAGGACAGGTCTATGCATGTCTGGGGTTGAGAACTGGTTCCTGATTGATGTAACCTTGGAAAAGAAAGTGGCAAAGTCATCTGCAGTGAGAGAAGTAGTGAAAGGTGGAGAAGGCGGACAGAGAAGAGAGGAAAAGGTTTTGAAAAGAGTGCAGATGATGGGAGAACTACCAATCTTCTCTTGGTAGTATGTGGCTTTAACAGTGGAGATGCTATTGGAAAAAGAGGAGACAAGTGTTTGGTAATTGGCTACTTCAGTTGGATTGTTATAGTCATTTCCTTTCAGCTGCTTTTAGTTTGGCCGGTGGCCGTGGGAGGGGACGTCGAAAGCGGTGTGTGAGGAAGCAGAAGCGTGGGAATAGGGCGGGGTTCCATGGTAGTCTAAAAGCAAACCGGCCGGCTTTCCTGTCCATTCTGCTCTCCAAAATCTGTTCCCTGGACAATAAACTTGGATTACATCAGACTCCAGCAGGCAACGCAGCATGAGTTTAGAGGCTGCTGTGTCTTTTTTTTCACAGAGACGTGGCTCAGTGACCATGTTCCGGACGCCGCCATTCAGCTAGACGGGCTCACCACGTTTCATGCCGACAGAAATGCAGCTCTGTGCGGTAAGACTCGCGGTGGTGGCTTGTGTGTTTACATCAACACAGAATGGTGCAAGAACTCAGTGCTAGTTTCTAGTTACTGCTCATCGCTGGTGGAGATTGTGACTGTTAGATGCAGATCATTTTATTTGCTGTTCTGATAATCGAAGTGTACACTCCCCCCAGTGCTAATGCTAAGGAGGCGCTCTGTGAACCGCATGGGGCTATTGGTGAACTGCAGAACACACACCCCAATAGACTGTTTATTATCACCAGAGATTTCAACCATGAGAATCTCAAGTCAGTGCTCCCTAAATTTCATCAACACGTTGACTTTGCAACAAATAGGGTGAACGCGCTGGATCTTGTTTACACAAACATCCCCGGCGTGTACAGGGCAAAGCCATGCCCCCACCTCGGCTACGCAGACCACAGCCTCGCCCCTACCTTGGCTACTCAGACCACATCTCTGTTATCGTAGTCCCAGCATACAGAACACTCGTCAAACGCTCCAAACCGGTTTTGAAGCAGGTGAAAACCTGGCCAGTAGGAGCCATCTCTGCTCTTCAGGACTGTTTTGAGCACACTGACTGGGACATGTTCAGAGAGGCTGCAACTGACAGCAACTCCACCAACTTAGAGGAATACATGGCGTCAGTGATCAGTTACATCAGCAAGTGCACTGATGACTTCACCGTCTCCAAGACCATCACCACACATTCCAACCAGAAGCTGTGGATGACTGCGGAGGTGCGAACACTACTGAGGACCTGAGAATCCTCGTTCAGTGCAGGTGACAAAACGGCCCAGAGATGGAATCGGCCCCTTCACGGATAGCGGCAACACACGGTGCATATGGCAGGGCATTCAGGCAATCAGCAACTACAGGACAACATCACCCACCTGTGACAGTGATGTCTCCCTTGCAGATGCACTGAACAACTTCTATGCTCGGTTTGAGGCACAGAATGACATGGCAGCACCAGGTGCTGTGTCTAAGCACAGCTGATGTGAGGGAAACTCTACACAGAGACAACCCACGGAAGGCTGCTGCATCAGACAACATTCCTGGCAGAGTGCTCAGAGGATGTGCAGATCAGCTAGCAGATGTTTTCACTGACATCTTCAACATCTCTCTGAGCAGCACCATCGTTCCAATGTGCTTCAAGGCTAATACCATCATTCCCCTCGTTGCACTCACATACATCATCATGAAGTGCTTCGAGAGGCTCGTTACGAGGCACATCAAGACCCTGCTGCCCCACTGAGCAAGAACGATGAATCAGAATACAGGGAGGAGGTGCAGAAGTTAATGGACTGGTGAAGAGCTAACAACCTGTCTCTGAATGTGGACAAAAGAGATGGTTGTTGACTTCAGGAGAGCACGGAGCAACCACTCTCCACTGAACATCAATGGCTCTTCCGTGGAGATCATCAAGAGCACCAAATTCCATTCTGTTCACCTGACGGAGAACCTCACCTGGTTCATCAACACCAGCTCCATAGCCAAGAAAGCCCAGCAGCATCTCTACTTTCTGCAAAGGCTGAAGAAAACCCATCTCCCACCTCCCATTCTCACAAAAAATAACATGATCACTACAACAATAAAAAATAAAAACTCTGGTTCAGAAATTGCACCTTATCGGATCGCAAGACCCAGCAGCAGATAATGAATACAGCTGAGAAGATCATCGGGGTCTCCCCCTCCCCACCCCCATCACAGACATTTACACCACACTCTGCATCTAGAGTCAGGTGTCTAATGTGGAAATCACAAAAGCTTCAGATGAATTGATGAAGTTCCATTGTCCACTACAGTGGACATGTTGTAATAACTAAATCAAATTAATTGTTATTTTTTTTTACCTTTGCAATATATTTGTTACCACCAATAAATAATTTATATCAGAAATTAAAAAAAAAAAAAAAAAAAAAAGCATTCCTGACGTTCAAGAGGTCATACTGTAGCAGCAAGCAGGAATTAAGGGGGCCAAGCATTTTTTGTCCTTACCCTTTAGCACCGGAGGAAGGCCAGAAGACATTAGTACTGACATTAGTGGGACCCCCGTGCTCAGTGTAGTGGTGCTGGAGATGCTGTTTGTGATCCGGACTGACTGCGATCTCCCAGTCAGGAAGTCCAGGATCCAGTTACAGATGGAGGTGTTCGGGCCCAGCAGGTTCAGCTTTCCAGTCAGGTGCTGAGGAATATTTGTGTTGAATGCTGAACTGAAGTCTATGAACAGTATTTTAATGTAGATGTCCTTGTTGCCCAGGTGGTTTTCATGGGTTGAAAGTAGAAGATGTTCAGCACATCTGGCAGGGAGGCATCACTGAGGCATCACTTTATTAAAAAATAAAAAATACTATGGAAGTCAAAAAACACCATGACTGCTAAATTATTTGTGTGTGAAAGACATTTATACTGTTAAGGACACAGAGATAAGGGCACCCAAATGCAGAACACAGACACTGGGACTTATTAAAGAATGTGAGAGAGTGAAGGTGTGTGAGAAAGGTGAGTTTAATAGAGTGGTCAAGGTTGAGATTCAAAGCATAAGGGTCGGAGGGTCAGACGCTGCACCACAGGGGGGAGAGAGAGAGGGATTCGATCAGAGAAGTGAGCTGAGAGTGAGCAGACAGGCAGTGTGAGTAATGGACCTGGAACACCAGCAGATAAAACACAAGATGAACAAAGGACAACGCAACACACACACACACACACACACACTCACACGCAGGGACAAGAGGGAGAGAAAACACCAGAATCTGGGGAACAGAAAAACAAATCATGTATTAGTAAGAATCTAACACTCAAACTTTCAATTAAATTATAAATTGCCAGACAAATACAAATGTTTTATTTTATTATTTACTTATTTTTATTTTTAATTATTTGTGTGTGTGTGTGTGTGTGAGAGAGAGAGAAAGAGATAGAGAGAGAGAGAGAGAGAGAGAGAGAGAGAGAGAATAGACATAAATATATAGCAGAACTATAAATTCTTGTCCAGAATCGCAGTCAGATTATAAATGTCACCCCCTATCACTAGAATGATCTGGGCCACACACCCATCCACAATCACCTCAAATTTTGTTTGTGGGATGTTATGTGGGATGTTATATGGGGTGTTATGTGGGATGTTATGTGGGCTATTATGTGAGATGTTATGTGGGCTGTTATGTGGGATGTTATGTGGGATGTTATGTGGGCTGTTATGTGGGCTGTTATGTGGGATGTTATGTGGGATGTTGTGTGGGATTTTATGTGGGCTGTTATGTGGGATGTTATGTGGGATATTATGTGGGACATTATGTGGGACGTTATGTGGGCTGTAATGTGGGATGTTATGTGGGCTGTTATGTGGGATGTTATGTGGGATGTTATGTGGGATGTTATGTGGGATGTTATGTGGGATGTTATGTGGGCTGTTATGTGGGCTGTTATGTGGGATGTTATGTGGGATGTTATGTGGGCTGTTATGTGGGATGTTATGTGGGATGTTATGTGGGATGTTATGTGGGATGTTATGTGGGATGTTATGTGGGCTGTTATGTGGGATGTTATGTGGGATGTTATGTGGGCTGTTATGTGGGATGTTATGTGGGATTTTATGTGGGCTGTTATGTGGGATGTTATGTGGGATGTTATGTGGGATGTTATGTGGGATGTTATGTGGGATGTTATGTGGGATGTTATGTGGGATGTTATGTGGGATGTAGTTGCTGATGGCCTGAACGCCCTGCCATATGCGTCGCGTGTCGCCGCTGTCCATGAAGTGATTGTGCATTTTCTGGGCATGTGCGCACTTAACTTCTCCCTTTCGTCTGGAAATTTTCTCTCCCTTTAGTGGGGCAAATCATTTTTATTACAGTGACAAGGAGGATGAGGCTGTGCAACCCTTTTCTGTAAAACAGATGAAGCTGACCACACAATTATCTTTTCTCTCACCTGTAAAAAATATATAGCAGTTTGAACATCTACCTAAAGTATCTGACTCACTGAAAAGTACCGGTAATTTCAAGGAGACAGAAGAAGGACCTCGCTGTGTCCTCACAGCTTCTTTCTCTCTTTGAAGCTTAAGCATCCACCCTTTTACCCCTATCCCTGTAACAGGTCCTATATTTGTGTTTTTGTTCCGAGTGGCCAACTGTGACGCCACGAGAAGTAGTCGAACGCAGATGCAGATCAAGACTCTTTATTTAAAGCAATCGCAAACTTAAAGCATACGGAGCATACATAGCATATCCGTGCTAACCTAAATGCAGGTGCTATTAACCTTAGCAACAGTGGGACTTGCGAACATAGTGACATCTATGCAACTAAACCTATAAACACAATAACCCGTGCCGGGCTCTCAAACCCCGGCATCTAAATAGCTATGTCATTAAGCACAACACAAAACACCTGTTCTCTTGAATTAAGCGCCACAGCGGCCTCCCGCGGCCGTGGCGTGACATGACAGTCCTTTCAGTTGGGACAGGGCAGCCTGTGCACAGATAGGCCCCTCCACCGGGGTCGAAAGTCCAGGCGCCGCCTCCGACAGCACTGGAACGCGGGAAGCCGCCCCCAGCGGCACTGGAACGCGGGACGCCGCCCCCGGCGTCTGAAGGGACATTCTCAGTGGCGCAGGCAGGAGGAGGCACGGCGTCCTCTGCAGAGGCCTCTCCGTAGTCCTCAGGGTGCAGCCCCGCTGTCACTCAGGGACTCTGGACTCTGCTTTCAACCTTGAGGCTCTTCTGTTCAACTCAGAGGATTCATTTCCATTCGACTCTGAGGATTCACTTTTTAACTCGGAGGATTCAGACAGGGTCTGCACATGGACGTCGCGGACTTTAGACTGGGTTATATTATATATATATTATTATATATATAATATATATATATTAATTATCTAAATAATTTTTTTTTAAAACCTTTACTGTTGCTCATACACCTCGACTCTGTGTACTTTACTTCTCTAGAACTCAATTATAAACAGCAGCTCTACTTTTTATTGTTATTGTTCTCCACTTGATATATTGCTTTTCTTGTATTTCCTCATTTGTAAGTCGCTTTGGATAAAAGCATCTGCTAAATGAATAACTATTTACATTTACCTTTATTAAATTAGCAGATGATTTTGTCCAAAGCAAATTACAAATGAGAAATGTAAATGTAAATGTAAATGTCATGTAATATTGGAGAAGGAATAGAAACTACGTTTTCTATCAGCCACTGCACCATGCAACATTTCTAAATTCACCTGTTTCATGTTTAGCTCTTTAGCACCGGTGTATATATATATATATATATATATATATATATATATATGGTAAATGTAGGGGCGACTGTGGTTCAGATATTAAAGTCGGTTGTCCACTAATCAGATTGTTGGGTGTTAGATCACTGGCTCACGTGACTCCACATGACAAAGTGTCATTGGGCAAGACACTGAACTGCAAACTGCTCACAATGGCAAGTTAGCGCCTTACATGGCAGCTCTGCTACCATTGGTGTGTGAACGGGTGAATAAAAACAGTATAAAGTGCTTTGGGACCTAAACGGTTAAAAATGTGCTATATACATGCAGACCATTTGCCATATAGTCAGATTCTGCTCTACACGGGTTGTCTTGCGTTGTTAGTTCTGTCCCCATGTGTCACGTTATGCTCGTCTTTGACCCGTGTAAGTCTTGTGTTGTGATTTGTTTGTTACTTTATTAAACATTTCACTTCTGCAATTGCATCTGCCTCAAATCCCTGACGTGACACCATCATATATCTTGAGGTCACAGTTTTTGGATTCTGGCACAAGACCTATGATATTATCATGTGTGTACCATATGATATTATCTTTCTTTGGCCAATGTAATATATTAAACATAAGTTTGTTTCAAAATGTGCAGTTATATATAGTTATTTGTGTAGTTAAATACTTTAAGTAAAGACAATTTCATTGTTTTCTGAGAAGAAGTAATACATAGTAAGGTCTGCTACTTTAAGTATAGCACAGAACACATGATATATTTGAATGAAAGACGAATGTTTATTTTTAATTTATAATACAGAAAATACAGAATAATTACCTTGTGTTTGGGGAAACAGAGAAAACTAGTTTAGACTCTTCTCTCTGTGACTGTGCTCTATTCTAACTTACATTTTGCATGGAAACTTGACTTTTTTTATTGTAAGTCATTTCATTAGCGTATATACTGTACATGTGAGTCATATGTGTAGAAAACAATCCTATTAAATGGCTGATCAACATTAATATTAATTTATCCAAAAAATTCAGAGCCGGACTGTAACAGGGTCCGCAGTTACAAAAACACCAGTTAAATTTGAGGTCTGGATGCTGAGGTGTTCATTTACAGTGTTATGACCTCAATACATCAAATCTGAATACAACCAAAGATTTGTTTATAGAAACTGCATGGCTGCAGGCTTGATTTTTAAAAAATCTTCTAACAGTTAATATGGTTAAAATAGTAATTAAAGTCGGTGTTTTAAAAAAAATCATAAAGCCCATTGCAAAGCTTTCATCACAACCAAAATAATAGCTTTTAAAATAAATCAGCCAAATATTTTGTACCCAAATATAAATATACTGTATTCTAAAAAGATCATGGGGGAAAATGTAAATATATGCCACAGTCCTAACACTAGATAAATCCAATAAAACTCTCTTCCACAGGAGTCGTCCCCATCGTCCTCTCTGTCTCTCATAAGTACTATCTGATCAATCAGGGGAAAACATGGAGTGATGCTCAGGCTTACTGTCGGGCCACATACACTGACCTGGCGATCATTAAAAGCAATGACGACATGGTACAACTTCAGAATGAAGCAAAGATACAACGGTTCAGTTCCAGCGCTTGGATTGGACTGTACAATGACATCAACAGCTGGCGCTGGTCCTTTGGAAATGAGAAATTGGGAAGTATGAAAAAATGGCATCTAGGAGAGCCTAACAATGGGGGAGGACATGAACAGTGTGTTGTAACAAGTTTTTTGGGTTGGGCTGACATCTCATGTACAGGGTTGTATCCCCTTTTCTGCTTTGATGGTAAGGAACAACATCTCTTTCACAGGGTGGTTTTGATGTTGTATATGGTGTACTTATGTTCTTAGCCTTAGCAATATCTACCTTTCACTACCAGGAGACACATTTAACTTATAATTAACCTTCACGTTAAATATGTTATATTTTTTTATTCCCACAGACAGACAAACTGGCAAAGGGAGTTACATTTATATCTCAAGTACAATGACCTTTCTTGAAGCTCAGAGTTACTGTAGACAGCATTATACAGACCTGACCAGTGTGAGAAACACCACAGAACACCTAGTTATACAGGGACTGGTCACTGGAAATACTTGGATTGGTCTGTTCAGAGACGCCTGGAAGTGGGTAGACAAAACCAACTTCTCTACCATCAGTTGGATGTCAGGAAAACCTGATAATGCCCTGGGGAATGAAAATTGTGGTTATGTAAATAATGGTCAGGCCGCTGATGCACCGTGCTCAGATGTAATGCCTTTCTTCTGTTACTCAGGTCTTTTTAAATATTAGTAAAATATAAACAACTTTACTTGTGTGTTCATGACTGTGTTTGTATGTTTTGCATTTCTACATGCAGAAATAATAAAAAAAACAAATCATCAGACTGAAGATCCAGTCCAATCAGGATGTTAACAATCTGATATCACAGGCAGCCATCGTAGAACAGGTAGGTCTTATCCTCCACAAACCCAACTTATATTGTCCATTCCTCTCTTCATTACTGCCACCAGACCCGGAGTTTCACAGGGATTAGTGTCTCTATCCTGAATCATTTATTACTAAAAGTCTTATTCTGTTCTTCAGATCAGGCAAAAACTGAAGGATCATGGGATGGCAGAGAACATCACAGTGGAATGGAGAAAGCAACCAAATGGAGAAGTTTTTCAGAAGGAGAAAGAAGGAGATTAGAGCAGGAAATAAGTGTAACCTTGAAGTCTTTATGTTGAAGTGATTTTCTTTAGGTTCCTGCTCATTTTTTAATGACTGTCTATAGTGATTACAGCTATATTAGTATTTAATCTCTTACTATCTCTAATAAGTGACAAGGAGGATAGAGTGGCTATAAAAAGTGTATGCACCATTATTCAAATTAAAGGTTATTGAGGTATTAAAAATGAAGTCAATATAAATTATATTCAATATTTTTCCACCTTAAATGCGAAAACAAATCGAAAACAAATATAGAGACAGTTTTAGGGTAAATAAATTTCACAATATTAGATGTAATATGGAACACCGTAAAGGCCATCAACAACAAATGGAGAAAATGGAGCATCACAGTGACTTTACATAATAATTTACCAACAACAGCATGTCCCTCAAAAATTAACAAAGGGAACAAACTCCCTGCAAAGGACAACAATCTCGCATGTTCTTCACATGTCTAGACTATGGGGTAGGGTGGCTAGATAGAAGAAAGCATTTTAAAAAGAGTCAAGATAGATGGAATTATGGATAGCTCCAAAACCCAATCTGCTCTTTCCCAAAACCTGTAGATGTAGATTTTTTTTTAAAAAGATGTAGATAAAAATTTCACCTTCCAGCACGATAATGACCCCTCCAGCACAAATCCAAGTAAACAAAGGAATGGCTTCAAATGAAGAAGAGCAACATTTTGGAACAGTCCAGTTCGAGCCCAGATCTAAACTCTATCAAAACCCTGTGAAATGACTTGAAGTGGGCTGTGCACAGGAGATCTCCTCACGCTTTGTTTAGACCTGGAGAAGTTATCAGACCGTTACCCAAAAAGACTGAGTGTTTTATTACAAGCGAAAGATGCTTTGACAAAGTATTAGTTAATTAGTAAATTAGTTAAACACTTGTTTAATCATGTTATTGGAAGGTTTTTTCTTCTTTCTCCCCATTTCTGTTTGTTTTTCACTTGGTTAATATATCACATTAAAGGTGGAAAAGATCTGACGTAATTTATCATAATAAAAAGTTTTTACAGAGGTAAGCAGGGGTGTGTAAACTTTTTATAGCCACTGTAGCACTAGTAATCTCTGGTGGGAAGTTTTAGATTTTATTTAAATTAAATTGAGGGTGTTACACATTTAAAAAGACCTTTTGACTGACAGAAAATTGTAAAATAGTAAATGTCTATTGTAATATCTGTAATTTGGTTGTGAAAGTGTAAATAATAAAAGTTATTAAATGATTTTACTGTTTCTTGTTTTGGAGATATGTCCATTATGTCAAGAACCTGGATAATGTGTATTTGAATATAATTTCTAGCATCTTGACTAGCTTACTGCACTCACAACATTCTTCTGTACTTCTACCTACTCTGCATTCTACAATAATCTAACATTTTATTAAATTAAATTATTTTAATATATCAGTATTGCAAATTTTTTTTCAGGTCACTGAAACTACTTGTCTGACAATGAGTAGAAAATGAATATCCTGGACAAGTAATGTAATAAATCTACATGGAATAGGCCATAAAACTGAAGTGGAGTACCATTAAATCTATTATTAAATAATTAAAAGAATACGGCATGACCACAACTCTGCATAGAGAAATCTTCCCACAAATAGCCGATATACCTCCTCTTACTCTGTACTTTATGACTTGCAATAAAAATCAATTTACTCAGATTTTCAGCAAGACAAGTATTTTAATAGATGGTAAATGGTGGACTTATATAGCTCTTTTATCCAAAACACTATGTCTCATTTACCCATTCACACACACACACACACACACACATACCAATGGTAGCAGAGCAAGCCACTAACTCTGGGAGCAATTTGGGGTTCAGTGACTTGCTCAAGGACACTTCGGCATGTGGAGTCACGTGGGCCGGGAATCGAACCGCCAACCCTATGGTTAATGGACAACCCGCTCTACCATCTGAACCACAGTCGACCAGGTAATAGACATCAGATGAGACTCGAAACCTTATACATCTTCAAAACCTGCATGCAACTCTCTCACATGCTTAAATGCTAATCTAAATGGCTTGGATATGTACAGAATGAGATGTATCCACTCATGAACATACTGTACTTACTTGTGGGAAATAGCAAAGTGAATAGATTGTGATAAATTTGATCATAAATCATTATTGTTGCCGAAACTCTGATGACACTCATTTGGAGCAATTGTTAAATGTCATAAACATAGGTGTTCACTTTGAAAGCTACTCATATTTTTAAGGTTTGTATAACAAACTGCTGCCACTCTGACAGTCATCATCAAACATGTACTTATGTTTCTGAACTGATCCCTTTTAATTGTAGTGGGGAGTGTAATGACTGAGACAGTGCAATGTCACATAGATATTCAGGAGTCCCATAAAGAATAGTGATTAACCAAAGCTTTTGTTTGTGCACTGTTCATGCCATGTTCTCTAAGTGATTCCTTAGGATGTAGCATGTGATGTCTCACTGGTACTCAATCCACTGTCTTAGTGCATGAACCGGCATGAGCTATTGAAATACTTAACACTTTCTCACAGTACACTTGCATTCCATTCATCGTTGGAATGGAAATCGTTTTCCATCCATCCATCTTCTACCGCTTACTCCTTTTCAGGGTCACGGGGAACCTGGAGCCTATGGAAATCATTTTATCAGACCTTTTCAATCAGTATAAACATGAATTAGTTTGTTATATGGTTAGTCAGTACAGTGTAGGGTCTCTGTGTGTAGAGTATCATGACTCTATGTGTAGAGTCCCCCATTATTCCCTAAAAAGTTTCTGATTGTTTTCACTTAATTTTTATACAATTTGTAATTTCACACTGAGGGTGGAATGACATTCTGACGTAATTTATCTTAGTTTCATTTTTTACATCACAAAACCTCCCATTTTAACAGGGGTGTGTAGACTTTTTATATCCATTGTACTTAAATAAAAGTTAATGCACTTTTAATTATGGATGCTGTCAAGTTTAAATAGTTTGTGTATATATGGTTACACACACACACACACACACACACACACACTTTTGTAAAACCCATTTCATATTAATGACACTAACTAAAGACATTAAACATATATATTAAAAAATACCAACATAAATCCATTAATTAAGACAAAAAGTATGAAACATTAAGATGGTGTGTGTTTGTTCTGAGCTGCCAATAAGTGACAGAAAAATGACCATTCACATGGCATGTGTTAGGAGGCGGATGCAGGTCAAAGTCTTTATTAATAAACTCAAAAACACACAAACACAGGAACCGCGCTCTGTTCTGACTATACTTAAACACGGGTTCCCTGCTGCCCGTATTGTGCTGCGGACCGTTTGTATTCTGTTTTCCTAACATAGCACCAGGGAGGGTGCGGGGGAGTTTTGGGTGAGAATTATTCACATATTTATTTCTGTAATTTGGGTCCAGATTTTGGCCTTTCGGGTAATGTTATGCTTTTAATGAGTTTTCTTTTTATTCGCATGGACTTGAATGAAAATTTAATTGAATTTCAAGTCAGTTTCAATGTGCTTCACCTTTTATGGACTTTTGTGGGCATCACCAAATCCAAATCAACTGTGCAAACCTGGTAGTTTGTGTGTGATTGGGTTTTCATTTGAAAAACAAATCAGAGTTTAAAATTTTAAGGATTGTGGACAGACGTTAATATTTAAATTCTGCCCAATCATATGATTGTGTGATTCAATTTAATGCAATTCAATCAGTTTTATTTGTATAGAGCATTTAACATTGAACATTGTTCCAAAGAAGCTTTATATAAATATATAAACTCAGAATATAGACTTCAAATGTATGAATTCATCCCATCCTCATCTGGGTGACACCGGATAGTGCGATTATAAATAAATACACCCTTTCTATAAATGTGCCAATAAACCTTGATTTCATCGACTTCAAATCATATAATTTGCATGGATCACGCACTTTTATATCTGGAATAAACTGTGGTGCTTATAGCAATAATCAGACGTCCTTATCCAGAGAACCTTATAGAGATGGAGGCTCTATCAAAAAACATCCTCATGCTAATTTACTACAGTGGGGTGAAAAAGTGTTTGCCCCCTTCCTCATTTCCTGTTCCTTTGCATGTTTGTCACACTTAAGTGTTTCGGAACATCAAACCAATTTAAACAATAGTCAAGGACAACACAAGTAAACACAAAATGCAATTTGTAAATGAAGGTGTTTATTATTAAAGGTGAAAAAAAAATCCAAACCATCATGGCCCTGTGTGAAAAAGTGATTGCCCCATAAACCTAAATAACTAACGTTGGGCCACCCTTAGCAGCAACAACTGCAACCAAGCGTTTGCGATAACGTGCAATGAGGCTTTTACAGCGTCCTGGAGGAATTTTGGCCCACTCATCTTTGCAGAATTGTCCTAATTCAGTTACATTAGAGGGTTTTCGAGCATGAACGGCCTTTTTTAAGGTCATACCACAACATCTATATGATTAAGGTCAGGACTTTGGCTAGGCCACTCCAAAGTCTTCATTTTGTTTTTCTTCAGCCATTCGGTGGTGGACTTGCTGGTGTGTTTAGGATCATTGTCCTGCTACAGAACCCAAGTTCGTTTCAGCTTGAGTACACCGAACAGATGGTCGGACATTCTCCTTCAGGATCTCTTGGTAGACAGCAGAATTCATAGTTCCTTTTATCACGGCAAGTCTTCCAGGTCCTGAAGCAGCAAAACAGCCCCGACCATCCCACTACCACCACCATATTTTACTGTTGGTATAATGTTCTTTTTATGAAATGCAGTGTTCTTTCTACGCCAGGTATACTTGGACACACACCTTCCAAAGAGTTCCACTTTTGTCTCATCGGTCCACAGAATGTTGTCCCAAAAGTCTTGGGGATCATCAAGATGTGTTGTGGAGAAATTGAGACGAGCGTTTTGATGTTCTTTTTGCTCAGCAGTGGTTTTCTCCTTGGAACTCTGCCATGCGCAGGCCATTTTGCCCAGTCTTTTCCTGATGGTGGAGGCAGCACGCTGACCTTAACTGAGGCAAGTGAGGCCTGCAGTTCTTTGGACGTTGTTGTGGGGTCTTTTGTGACCTCTTGGATGAGTCGTCGCTGCGCTCTTGGGGGTAATTTTGGGCGGCCGGCCACTCCTGGGAAGGTTCACCACTGTTCCATGTCTTCGCCATTTGTGGATAATGGCTCTCACTGTGGTTCGCTGGATTCCCAAAGCTTTGGAAATGGCTTTATAACCCTTTCCAGACTGATAGATCTCAATTACTTTCTTTCTCAATTGTTCCTGAATTTCTTTGGGTCTCGGCATGATGTGTAGCTTTTAAGGATCTTCTGGTGGACCTTACTGTGTCAAGCAGCTCCTATTTAAGTGATGCCTTGATTGTGAACAGGTGTGGCAATAATCAGGCCTGGGTGTGGCTAAGAGAAATTGAACTCAGGTGTGGACAACCACAGTTATAGTATGTTTTAACAAGGGGGCAATCACTTTTTCACACAGGACCATGATGGTTTGGATTTTTTTTACCTTTAATAATAAACACCTTCATTTACAAATTGCATTTTGTGTTTACTTGTGTTGTCCCTGACTATTGTTTAAATTGGTTTGATGTTCCGAAACACTTAAGTGTGACAAACATGCAAAGGAACAGGAAATGAGGAAGGGGGCAAACACTTTTTACACAAACCTGCTAGGTCGGGGACTAAGATGTATCATCATATAACTAATTGTTATATTATTTACATTAAAGAATATAAAAATAAATAAAGTGAGCCAACACAAACACAATAAAGCTCATTTAATTATGACAAAGAAATGGTGCTATATAGACAGAGGACGGGCCAGTTTGTCTGCGCAGAACAGTAAACCATAAAAAATCCCTCAGCTGACAGAAGATTTAGCGCTCTCTTATTTTATTATCAACATCATAAATGTACAGAGTATCCGGAAAGTATTCACAGCACTTCACTTTTCCCACATTTTGTTATATTACAGCGTTATTCCAAAATGGATTAAATTCATTATTTTCCTCAAAATTCTTCAATCAATACCCCATAATGACAACATGAAAGAAGTTTGTTTGAAATCTTTGCAAATTTATTAAAAATAAAAAACAACAAAAAAGCTCATTTACATAAGTATGTAATTGAATTGAATTGAATTAAAAGTATTTTATAATCAATGCGAGATTTCATTGGAAGCCAATGCAGTGTTGAAAAGATTGGGGTGATGTGGTCGTATTTTCTGGTTCTAGTTAGTACTCTAGCAGCTGCACTCTGTACTAACTGGAGTTTGTTTATGTTCCTACTGGAACATCCAGACAGTAAGACATTACAGTAATCTAATCTAGAGGTGACGAATGCATGAACTAGTATTTTTGCATCATGTAGTGACAATATATTTCTTATCTTAGAAATATTTCTGAGATGAAAGAAGGCTGTCCTAGTAATATCTACATGAGCATCAAATGATAGACTGGAGTCAATAATCACTCCAAGGTCTTTAACTGCTGTACATGATGAAACAAAGACCATCCAGAGTAACCATGTGATCAGAAAGATTATTTCTAGCTACACATGATCCTAATAAAAGTATTTCTGTTTTATCAGAAATAATCAAAAGGAAGTTAGTTAACATCCAACGTCTAATGTCCTTTACACAATCCTCAACTTTACTAAGCTTCTGTCTGTCCTCTGGCTTCGCTGAAACATACAACTGCGTATCATCAGCATAACAGTGGAAGCGAATTCCATGTTTACGAATAATTTGACCTAGTGGTAGCATATATAAAGTAAAAAGCAGTAGGCCTAAAACAGAACCCTGTGGAACTCCAAAGGTAACCTCGGTATGTGTGGAGAAGTTTCCATTTACATCCACGAACTGATAACAATTGGTCAGATAAGACCTGAGCCAAGAGAGGACTGTTCCCTTAATACCAACAACATTTTCTAATCTATCAAGGAGAATAGTGTGATCTATAGTATCAAAAGCTGCACTAAGTCGAGTAACACATACACATACAAGACCTACACATAGGTCTACATTTTAAAACAGAGACCAATACAAATGTCTTTATTAAACAATTACTCTCCAAGGACAACTTAATAAACATCTCCTGTCCTTTCCCTTTTGTGTCCTACTCCACTCCATCTCATTTGGTTAAAAATTATTTTCTGGAAAATGGGGACGAAAGGACATGAAGCTTTGCATAACTCTGGATATTGAATAAAGTAATTGAAGGACACAGGTGTTAATCACAGGGATGTTTCAGTACTGAATGCGATACTTTATTTATATTATAAAGTTAGAAAATGTAAATGACAATTTGGCTTTAACTTATTATTTGTAATAATAGTATAAGGTAGCACTTAGTAGATAATCTAAAGAAGAAACTGTCAAAAGCATATATAGACTCCCATGAAGACAGACTCCTGGAAACCAATAAATACATGGAGTAAAATGATCAGGTTTCAGAAAGTAGAAACCTTGCACAGCCAAATGGACCAGCCATGTGACACCCTGAAATCACCCAGCCTAATCAGTAGCTCCCCACCTCTCAAGAGTACCATGGAGGCTGATCAATAAGGATTGGATTTGAATGTGGGAAGCTTTAGGACTGAAAACAAATGTGTAAGTACAGTATATCAGAATAATGGATACTGATGACAATATGGAAGGGTACAAATGTCAGTTCTACTGTCAGTCTCCTCCTTCAGGTTCTTCCACGACATTTCTATTGGATTAAGGTCAGGACTTTGACTTCGACATTCCAAAAGATTAACTTTGTTCTCCTTTAAATATTCTTTAGTAGAACAACTTGTGTGTTTAAGATCGTTGTCTTTCTTCATGACCCACTTTCTCTTCAGATTCAGTTCATGGACAGATGTCCTGACATTTTCCTTTAAAATTCACTGGTATAATTCACAATTCATTGTTCCATCAATGATGGCGAGGCTTCCTGGTCCAGAATCAGTAAAAACAGGTCCAAACCATGACATTACCACCACCATGGTTCACAGATGAGATAAGGTTCTTATGCTGGAATTTGGTGTTTTACTTTCTAACATTACACTGCTCATTTTAACCAAAAAGTTATATTTTGATCTCATCCTTCCACAAAAGATTTTCCCATAACCTTCGGGCTTGCGATCTTGGAAATACAGAAGGGCAGCGATGTTCTTTTTGGAGAGCATCGGCTTTATCCTTGCAGCCCTGTCATGTACACAATTGTTGATCAGTGTTCCCCTGATGGTGGACTCACGAACATTAACATTAGCCAATGTGAGAGAGGCCTTCAGTTACGTAGAAGTTACACTAGGTTCCTCTGTGAACTCGTGGACTATTACACCTTCTACTCTTGGAGTGATGTTTGTTGCTCTCCTCAGGAGTGGAGACCAACAATGGAATTACTCAATTTGTAGACAATCTGTCTGACTGTGGATTGGGTGGACACTTAACACTTTAGAGATGGTTTTCCAACTTGATGAACTTCAACAACTCTTTTTCTCATACCTGATCATCTTCCCATTGACTGAAAGCACCTGCCTATAATTTCACCTTCAAATTAACTTCTAATCCTAGAGGTGCACATACTTTTGCCACTCACAGATTTGTAATGTGGATAATGTCTACTAACCTTTCTCAGTCCACAGGTGGTGTTGATATTCATCAAGACGTCTATGTATGTAAATTGCTTGACGTGTTGTGTACGTGCTAAATTAAAATTACCTGTACCCCCCACAGTAAATCATACTTTTTTTATTCCAGGAGAGCAGGTGTTCTGACCTCAGAAGGACCGATCTGGAGACATGCAAGTTGGTTAAAAGCTGTTACCAAATGAGTTCTGTCCATTTTATATTTCCTCCACCTATCCTTCTATGACAGGGTGCCCATTCAAGAATGTACCTCAAGGTGCTACTTCATATTGTAAAGATCTCTCCTATGATCTCGCTGACCGTAAAAAACTAATTGGCTTACTAATTGTCTGGACCCCCTGTACTCTTGTCAAGAGGAAGGGTCTTTTAAAACACCTCAGATACCGCTAACTTTTCATCAGTCTGTTTGTTTACCTAAAGGTAATAAATTTACAGTATGTTTTTATCTTGAGATATCAGATAAATTACCTTTAGCCCCTTATGTTATAGAAAATGATAGCAAGACATCTATGTATATGGGTGCTCTCTCTCCTTATCATTGTGAAGAACTCTTTGGTGGGACTTATTCGGATGGTTGTCCCCTTACACATCTTCCATCCTCCCTATTATTGTGGTTCTCATCTTTATCTTTTCATTGGATCCCTGTATTTGTTCCTGTATTCGTCGTAGTGTAGCCTCGGTTCAAGATTCTAGATTCTGCAACTACAGCTCTTCTCCAATTGGCTATTCCAACCATAGTTCTTATCCTGAGGTGTCCCATTCTGACCCGATTGACATTTACATTAATAACCATGAAGCCGTGGTTTCAGCGGTTTCAGATGTGGTCTCACAGACATATCATGACTTTCCTATGACAAGGTGATGTGATGTTACCCTTAGAATTTCCTTTTGGTTAATTCTATGCTACGCTAGAATAAAAGAGAGGATTGAAAGTGTTACGCAACGGCGAACTCGCGGCTGCTGTGCCGCGCACTACACTTCCCAGGCACACTTGTGCTCAAGTTCGCTGGAATACTAAGTGCATACACCTGCCCAAGGTTATTTAAGACCTTGTTTACAACAACGCGGCGCGAAGTAACACTTGTAGTATTCTCACGGTTACCTGTTACCACGCTCTCAGTGAAAGGATTGTCTTTATTGGTTTTTCGGACTTCCGCCTCGGCTTCGACTACGTTTGTGGATTTACGCTTTGGACTTTTGTTATTTACGCTACGTGACTCTCCTGCAGGTTCACTTTCGGCCCGCGCTGGCCTTTCTTCAGGTACTGTTACAGATTACTTCACCTAGTATGGAGGCAGCGGGCAGCCCGGATTGGGCACAGCTGTATCAATAGAAGGACTTATTGTTAAGAGTGACACAGGAACAGCTCGAACGCGTCAGGGAACAAATGGAGAAGCTCCGCGTCACCACGGGACAACCCGGGGCTCCCGCTGCAGCCGGCTTTCAACCCGCTATTCTCCACGCACCATCCCCGCCAGTGGTCCACCACCCGCCCATGCCGACACCAGAGCGCTTTGCCGGTGAGTCTGACCGTTGTAAGGGTTTCATGCTGCAATGCACCTTATTCTTTGAAAATCACCCAGAAATGCTGGAGGAGCACCGGCTAGCCCATTTCATTGAATTACTCCCCGGACACGCGTTGGAGTGGGCCACGGCCAAATGGACGCAAGCAGGCGAGGCTAGACCAGCATTATCCGAGTTTCGCTTCCAACGTGCCTTCGATCATTCTCCTGACTTCTGGGAGACTGGGCAAGAGCTACTCATGCTCGCGCAGGGTACCCGTAATGTGGTGGATTATGCCCTGGAGTTCCGCACCATCGTGGCACGAAGCGTGTGGAATGAGCCAGCACTTAAGACCGCGTTTCGTCGAGGTCTCAATCCCGAGCTGGTGTGGGAACTGGCATGCCGGGGCAAACAGCTGTCCCTTGACGAACTCATCAATCTAGCAGTACGGTTAGACCGCCTCCGCCGCGCTAATTGCCCCGTGATGTGGAATCCTTCTCCAATCGAGCCGGTACTGCTCACGGAGCCCATGCAGCTCGGCCAAGCACACATCTGCGAGGAGTAGAGAGAGAAAAGCCGCCGGGAAGAACGGTGCTCTTACTGTGGTGAGAGCACTCATTTTGTTCGCCAGTGCCCCTAGCAGAGGGCACGATCGACCGAGGAGAGCTCCACCAACCAACATTGTGATCCCCGGGTGAGCCCTATCCAATTACAGATAATAGATTCTCTAGTATTACCTGTGGTACTAAAATGGTCTGGTAAATCTTTTGTGTTTTCAGTGCTCATCGACTCGGGGGCAGCGGAGGACTTTGTAGATGACCAGACAGCACGTACCCTCGGCCTACCCATTCACGCATTGCTCCGACCATGAGAAGTATATTTGATAGACGGGTCCCCCATAGGAGGTGGGGTCATCTCCCATTGTACGGCCCCGATTACAATGCAAGCCAGTGCCCTCCATCAAGAAACCATCGTCATGTATGTCACGGTGTCCACCCATCACCCCATCA
This sequence comes from Ameiurus melas, assembly GCA_012411365.1. Taxonomy (NCBI): domain Eukaryota; kingdom Metazoa; phylum Chordata; class Actinopteri; order Siluriformes; family Ictaluridae; genus Ameiurus; species Ameiurus melas. Next base: position 32,543,581 of record CM022760.1, on the reverse strand, counting down.
TTCTCGTTTACTGTGGCTCGAACGGCATGACCCCCACATATCCTGGGCCACCAAACAGATAACTCGGTGGTCTTCTGTCTGTCTACGTCACTGCCTGATGGGCCTGTGGTGGCAGCTCAGATTTCTGCCACCACAGTGGAGAGCCCCTTGTCTCCAGTCCCGGTCACCGTGCCATCCGTTTATCAGGACCTTCGCACGGTATTCAGCAAGGAGCGTGCCAGCCATCTACCACCCCATAGAACCTATGATTGTGCCATAGACCTTCTCCCCGGCACTAGTCCACCCCGGGGTCGAGTGTACCCGATTTCCCAGGCAGAACAACGGGCCATGGATGCCTATATTCAAGAGGCACTCTAATAGGGGTACATTCAGTCGTCTATGCTTCGGCTGGATTCTTCTTCGTGGGGAAGAATGGGGGGGGCTGCGACCGTGCATTGATTATTGGTCTCAATCAGGTGACCATCAAGTATCATTACCCCCTGCCACTAGTGCCTACAGCCCTGGAACAACTGAGGCCTGCATCCATTTTCACGAAGCTGGACTTACGCAGCACTTACAATCTCATCCGCATCAGGGAGGGCGATGAATGGAAGACGGCGTTCAGCACCACTTCCGGGCACTACGAATATGCCGTTATGCCGTATGGACTTGCTAACGCTCCCTCAGTATTCCAAAACTTGATTAATGACGTTCTGAGGGATCTACTGGGGCACTGCGTCATCGCGTACATTGACGACATCTTAATCTACACAACGTCCCTGAAGGAGCACATTAAACAGGTCCGCCAAGTGCTAACACGTCTGATGGAACACCAGCTATATGTGAAGGCCGAAAAATGCGAGTTTCATCAGCGCACCATCAAGTTTCTGGGGTATGTCATCAGTCCAAAGGGGGTTGCTATGGACCAAGACAAAGTGAAGGCGGTGGTGGACTGGCCCATGCCCTGGACAATCAAGGAGTTACAACAATTCCTGGGCTTCGCAAATTTCTATCGGCAGTTCATCCGCGATTTTAGCAAGATGAATAAACGGGAAGTCTCTTTTGAACACGCTCATATCTGTCAGTGTGTTTGTGTTCACTTTGGACTCTCCAGGCGCCTGACTCTGCAGCAAACCATACTTTCTAGATCATAGCATCATATAACTAAAAGTAACTAAAAGTTACTAGACGTTAATGGTAAAACAGGCTGAAAGGCATGACGGAGATCTAAAAGGCATAAATGGTAGATTTCTGTTAGGGTGAAATCTAACAGTCCTCAATACATCAAATCTGAATACAGCCCAAGAAACTGCATGGCTGCAGGCTTGATTTTTTTTTTTTTTTTCTAATAATGAATATGGTTAAAATAATCATTAATGTGGTAGTAATATTAGTAATAATAGCTTTTTTTAATAATAGGCTGTCTATAGTGATACCAGGTATATTAATATTTAATCTCTTACTATTACTAATAAGTGACAAGGAGGATAGAGCGGCTATAAAAAGTGTATACACCATTATTAAAATGAAAGGTTATTGAGGTATTAAAAATGAAATCAATATAAATCATATTAAATATTTTTCCACCTTAAAGGCAATATAGCAACCAACAAAATTCAAGTGAAAACAAATATAGAGACAGTTTAGGGTAAATAATTTTCACAACATTAGATGTAATATGGAACACCATGAAGGCCATCAACAACAAATGGAGAAAATGGAGTATCACAGTAACATTACCAACAACAGCATGTCCCTCAAAAATTAACAAAAGGACAAGAAGAATCCTTATCAGGGAGGCTAGAAAGAGATCTGTGGCACTATTCCAGGAGCTGCAGGAATTTCTGGCAAGTCCTGGTAACTCCCTGCAAAGGACAACAATCTCTCATGTTCTTCACATGTCTAGGCTATGGGGTAGCTAGATGGAAGAAAGCTAGATGGCTAGATGGAAGAAAGGGTGATGGCTAGATGGAAGAAAGCATTTCAAAAAAGAGTCAAGACAGAGGGAATCATGGATCGCTCCAAAAACCAATCTGTTCTTGCCCAAAACCTGTAGGTGTCATGAGGTGTGACAGGAAGGAAGCAGGCAGGATGCAATCGCAGTGAAACGGTGGCTTTTATTTACAGTGCTGAGTGCAAAGCAAAACACTTGAAACAAAACTCCTGAGCTAAGGTATGCTCACTTAGCTATGGCTAACACTAATGCTAACTTAGCTATGGCTAAGGCTAAGGCTAAAGCTAGAACATGGCATGAAACTGGAACACTCTATAAGCGCTAAACATGGCAAAATAATAAATATGTCTCTATATAGGTTGTTATATTGAACCGTGCCTTGCGAAGCATGGCTCATGGTATATATAGATATCTCAGTCATTAGCTGGCAACCGCTAGCAGCTGCCAGCAATTCCAAACACGTGATCCAATAAACTATGACCCTTGACGAGGCGAGACGAAAACCTGACATTAACCCAGAAGAGGTCCGCGCATGCATTACAGCGCGCTGTTGTGCGGGCGGATCGTGACAGAACCCCCCGCCCCCCAAAGGCACTCCTGCCGGAGTGCCAAGAGTCCTCGCCCTTCACCGGCGGCCCTGGCCCCCCTGGCTGAATGTCCCAAGCAGCGCCAGGAAGAAATTGTATGGTGTCCTTGGAGCAGGGGAGCAGAGCAAAGTCCCTAGCTGAACAGGGAGGCAGAACAAGGACTACAGCTGGGCAAACAGGCTGAGCAATGCTCTCATCGATGCTTGGGTGCGGTAGAACGTCCTCAGCTGGACATGGAGGCTGAGTGACGACCTCAGCTGAGCAGTGAGGCTGAGTGGCGTCCTCAGTTGAACAGGGCTGCTGAACAGCGTCCTCAGCTGAACAGGATGAGAGGTCATTAGCTCGGGACAGGACTTGCGCTTTGCCTGCTTTAGACCTGGGACATGGCTTGAACTTGAGCTTGAGACATGACTTGGACGAGAAACATGGCTTGGACGAGAAACATGGCTTGAGCTTGAGCTTGAGACATGGTGTGGATGAGAAACATGGCTTGGACGAGAAACATGGCTTGGACGAGAAACATGGCTTGAGCTTGAGCTTGAGACATGGCGTGGATGAGAAACATGGCTTGGACGAGAAACATGGCTTGGACGAGAAACATGGCTTGAGCTTGAGCTTGAGACATGGTGTGGATGAGAAACATGGCTTGGACGAGAAACATGGCTTGGACGAGAAACATGGCTTGAGCTTGAGCTTGAGACATGGCGTGGATGAGGAACATGGCTTGGACGAGAAACATGGCTTGGACGAGAAACATGGCTTGAGCTTGAGCTTGAGACATGGCGTGGATGAGAAACATGGCTTGGACGAGAAACATGGCTTTGCGCTTTGCCTGCTTTAGACCTGGGACATGGCTTGAACTTGAGCTTGAGACATGGCTTGGACGAGAAACATGGCTTGGACGAGAAACATGGCTTGAGCTTGAGCTTGAGACATGGCGTGGATGAGAAACATGGCTTGGACGAGAAACATGGCTTGGACGAGAAACATGGCTTGAGCTTGAGCTTGAGACATGGCGTGGATGAGAGACATGGCTTGGACGAGAAACATGGCTTGGACGAGAAACATGGCCTGAGCTTGGGACATGGCGTGGACGAGAGACATGGCTCGGACAAGAGACATGGCTTGAGTAGGAGACATGGCTTGAGCTTGAACTTGAGACATGGCTTGGACGAGAGACAGGGCTTGAGCTTGAGACATGGCTTGAGCTTGAGACGTGGCTTGGATAAGAAACATGGCTTGGCGGTCAGACATTTATTACATTTATCTCATTTATACAACTGAACAGTTAAGGGTTAAGGGCCGTTGTTGTGGTTAAAAATATACATAAAATAAACACGAGGGAGACCGAGTAGGAGTAATAGTTATTTTTATTGAAAATCAGCAGTGAGATGCACAATTTGGTGGCGGGTGCTCGAATCCAAATCCAGACCTTCCAATAAATGGGCACCTAGACACATAGAGGAGGTATTAGGTGGATATTGATAAACAGGATTCACATTTTGGAATTGACACACTATGGTTTAATAGTCACAGAGAAGGAGAGTTAGGGAGGCGCACACACATAGATAACACACACACACACACACACACACACACTCTTGCGCGTTCAGGGTCAGGCGTGCAGACAGAGCACACACACACTCTCTCTGTCTCTCCCTCTCTCTCTAACACCCCCTCCCGAAGGCCTGAACGCACACACACACAACATTAGAACTTTACAAGAATAAATAGTATTAAGATATTATAAGGAAAATTTAATAATATTATGAAGTAGGGAGTACAGTAAACCATGTGCAAGTAGTATAACCATATATATAAAATATTAATATAAAACAGATATGAAAGTAAATTATAAACCAGAAAAATAGGAAAAAAGGTAAAAGAAACTTACTCATAATGCAGAGGATAAAGATTCTTGTCTCACGGGGAAGGGTCGGGCACGTTGTAGACATGGGCCTTGAATGTTTGGGAGAGAACCGTGAGGAGCTATTTATACGAATAGCTGCGTCACACTGCACCTGTGAGACCAAGGTCGTTGCTCCAAATTGTTTTCTTTTCTCTCTCTCTTATTTTCAATCCTAATGGTAAATTTTTGAGAAGGTTTTTTTTTCCTCATGGTAATCTTGATAAGCCTTTTTTGTAACCTCATGGTTATTGTGAGAGGCTTGTTTTTTTCCTAATGGTAACTGTTTGAGCAGCTATTTTTAGCCTAATGGTAACTGTGTGAGAGGCCTTATGATATATATCGGTTATTTTCTCTGTACATAAGCTATAAATACTGGAGCTTAAGTTCCAGTTATCAGATCACTTCTGGGAATTCTCATTGATGTGGATCTGGTGTGGTAGACCGAAATAAAAACTGGACCCTTACTTTTCCTCACTCATGGCCGGTCATCTTTTTTCTATTTCCAATTGGGTTTACGGATGTGAGTATTTCCTTCTGGGTTGAATTTTAATTGTCTTCGGGTAATATGCAAATTTTGACTGTTCACCATGCACAAGGGACCAGCAGTGGAAGCTTGTCAGTTCTGGGATTTGAACTTACCACCTTCTAATCAGTAGTCCAATGTCTTAACCACTGAGCAACCACTGAGCTACCAATGTCCTGAGCACCAGGGCCCAAGCACCGATGGTACGAAGTCCTATTGGATGTGCTCCGTTTATTATTATTATTATTATTATTATTATTATTATTATTATTATTATTATTATTATTATTATTATTATTATTATTATTATTATTGGGGCCCAAGAACCGCCGGTGTGAAGCCCTATTGGATCTGCTCCATTTATTATTAGGGCCCAAGCACCGCTGGATCTGCTCCATTAATTATTATATAAACTTCTCTAGAAACCCATGCCCTAAACTCAACAGGAACCCATTTAGATTTTTCTCTTAAATTTTTGCTCCGTTTTTTGCCATTTCCAGGCCTCGTACTTTAATGAACTCCTCCTAGAGATTTCATCCGATCAACATCATATTCAGTCAGTTTAATCTAAACGCCTTGCCGATGCTAAATTATGAAGCTTTTGAGTTTTTGTTGATGGGCGTGTCCGTGGAGGTCTCACAAATTTCGATGTGAAACTAATCACATTTTTGTGGCCTAAACATGCTTCGAACCTCTTGAAACGTTGCATACCCCTTAAAAGTGGAGAACATTTACATGTGATACAGGTTTTAGAATGGAGTGTGGCAAAATGGCTCGATAGCGCCACCTACAAAATTTCAATGATGTGTGTATCGTGCTACATTTCACTTACTGTACATGTACAAAATTTCACAGATATGTGTAATCTGCCAATTCATACAAAAACTCTCTTAAACTCCTGCCCGAAAGTCAACAGGAAGTCAGCTATTTTTATTTTTCTTTTAAATTTTTGCTCCGTTTTTTGCCATTTTCAGGCCTCGTACTTTAACAAACTCCTCCTAGAGATTTCATCAGATCGGCATCATATTTGGTCATTCTCATCTAAATGCACTGCCGATGCTAAATTGCTTTTGCATTTTCACTGCATGACATGGGCGTGGCAGTCTCACAAATTTAGATGTTTCACCATGAAAAACGAAGTTGCTATAAGTCAAACATACAATGTCAATCTGCTCCAAACTTCACAAATTTGATCAAAGTCTCAGCCTGAAGACATCTACATGCCAATATTCAGTTATAGTCAAAGCGCCACCTGCTATCAACATACCGAGATTTTTCAGTGCATCTTTAGCACTAACATTTCTGTCTTTACATGCTTCTTTTTGGGCATTTACTAACAACAATCCCGTCTCCCTTTCTGACTTTGAAATATAAGAAAAATATACACTTCACAAGCACAGGCGTCAACAACATACAAAATATCTATATTTACATTCCATCATTTTAACAATGGCTTGCTATATTGATTTACCCAAACCTCATTAACCTGCCTTTCAACACAACATGTGTATTTCGACTAAATATACCTTATATTTATATGAGGACATGTCAGTTCTTCAAACCTCTGGAAAAGCAGTGGTTTTATTCAGGAAACTCTCAACACCTCTGTGTTTTTTAGCAAGAGGAAAGAGGACAGAGAAACGTAAATACTGAATGAAAAACATTCACCAATAAGGCTCTATAAAGGAAATGATCTGAAAGAAGAGGTTTTTGAGAAAGCTGGATATAAAATGTATGGACACAGGATATCTCTATTGTTTAATGAGTAAATCAGCGTAGTTTAGCTCGGGCGTTTCGTACACCAAAGACTTTTCTTTCTGCCTCTTCTTTTACTAATTAGAATAAGGTCGAAGATCCAGCTTTATCTTGCTCAATGTTGATAGGATTGACCCTACACATACGAATCCTTATAACCCCTAGAAAAGTTGTCCACTGCACTGGAGAAAGCATAGTTTTCTGAGGTTCAACCTGAGCCCCAAGCTCTTCATGTGGGCGAAAACAACATCTCGATGTTGAACCATCAGTTCCCTGGATCGTGCTAGAATTAACCAATCATCCAGGTAGTTTAGTACACGGATGCCCTGGAGTCACAATGGAGCCAGAATGACATCCATGCACTTTGTGAAGGTGTGAGTGGATAAAGCTAGTGATATTTATATGTGGAAATATGCACCTTTTAGAACTATCGTCACAAACCAGTCCTCAAACTGAATCTGTTGATTTTGGAGTTTGGGCGTCAGCATCTTGAACCTGTATGTTAGAAGAGTACAGTTCAGATGACACATATTTAAAATTGGATGCATATTCCTATTTTTTGCGGACCAGGAAATAACGGCTGTAAAAACCTCCCTCCCTCAGTGTATGGGGTACATGTTCTATGGTCCCTTTGTCCATGAGGGATCTTACTTTCTGCACTAACTGTGGCCGCCCAGTTCCCCTGGCTGTCTGTGCGGGTTGGTGGGCTGCCATACTCGCCTTCTGTGTCTCCCTCGCACTAGCACTGGCTCCAACCATGGATGCCCGGGTGAACTCAACACAACATGGAAGGAAATAAATTACCTGCCGTCGATGACTAGAGGTAGCTTAAAGTGCCAACTCCACCTCCAACATAGATAAATAGCCATGCCGTTCATTCCCCACAATATCCTGATAATCCAACATTGTGGGGTTGTAAATACAGCTTATGCATGGTTTTCCCCAGAAGGCTGATATTTTGTCATGCACTTCTGGAAGAAAGGGGAGTTTTCTGCAGTATGAGGGATTTACTTTCACAGCCTTAGTAATCACTTCAAACAGCACTTTATATGCTGCTCTCAGTTTTTAGCACATCCTTCTGGCTCAGAGAGTAATTGTTACTATTGTTTTTGTGGGTTTTTATTTTTTATTTAAAATTTTTTTGATACAGATAACCAAGTTCTGCCTTCCTGCCCAGCTGAGGACGTCACCCTGCTTACCTGTTCTGCTGAGGACGTCACCCTGCTTACCTGTTCTGCTGAGGACTTCACTCTGCTTACCTGTTCCACTGAGGATGTTGCTTTGCTTTCTTGAACCGCTGAGGACGCCGGATGTCTCCTGGTTCAGCTAAGGACAGGGGACCAGGAACGCCAGAGGGAGGGAGTGTACTCCGGGAGAAGCGCCCTGGGGTGGGGGGGGTGTTCTTGTCATGTATCATGGAAGGAACTATGGACTTCAATTCCTAGCAGCCACTGCACCATACTCATCAGTCACATGAGCACCTGAATCACTTTCTGGTTAACAAGCGCACATGTGTATATAGTCACAGTTTTCACTGCTTTGTTTGTCTCTCTTTATCTTCCATTACCCTTGTTCCATGTTACCATGTTTTGTTTCTGTTAGATAATGTATTGTCCTTGCCACAGTGTTTTGCATTAGTCATAGTATGTTTTGTGTTTATCATTAATAATCATTTTCTCATTAATCTCATTAATAATAATAAGTGTTTTTTGATCACATATACACAATGAAATTATTTTCTTTGCATACCCCAGCATGTTAGGAAGCTGGGGTCAGACTGCAGCATCAGCCATGATACAGCACAGGGGCTCTCCCTAAGTGTTAGGGTCCTCGTGTCACTGAAAATCTAAGTTCCCTTAGAAAGAGAACTCAAAAGCTTCACAATTTTGCATCGTCTATGCCTTTAGATGAGACTGACCAAATATGATGCCGATCTGATGTAATCTCTAGGAGGAGTTCGTTAATGTATGGGGTCTGGAAATGGCAAAAAACAGAGCAAAAAAGAAAAATCTAAATGGCTGACTTCCTGTTGCATTAAGGGCATGAATTCAAGTGAAGTTTTTGTATGTATTGGCATCTTACACATCTTTACCAAATTTTGTACATGTAGGTGAGACGTAGTGCGAGACATCCATTGGTGAAATTTTGTAGGTTGCGCTATCTCGCCATTTTGCCACAGTTCATTCTGGAATCCATATCAAATGTAAATTTTCACCGATTCTGACGCGTCTGCAAAGTTTTGTGAGTTTTCGAATATATTTAGGCAATCTAAAATATGATCCATTATGGAAAATAATAATAATAATAATAATAATAATAATAATAATAATAATAATAATAATAATAATAATAATAATAAACGGAGCACATCCAATATGGCTTTGCACCAGCGGTGCTCAAGTTTATATCAGTTTATATCATGTAAGATACAAAACCAAAAAAATCTTATTGACTTAAAAAAAATTGCAATACTGATATATTAAAACAAATTAATGTAATAAAATGTTAGATTATTGTAGAATGCAGAGTAAGTAAAAGTACATATGAATGTTGTGTGTAGCAGTAGGTTAGACAGAAATTATATTCAAATACAAATTATCCAGGTGCTTGACTTAGTGGGCATTTTTATTTACACCTTCACAACTAAATTACAGATATTACAATAGATATTTACTTCTTTACAATTTTCTGTCAGTCTAAAGGTCTTTTTAAATGTGTAACACCTTCAATTTAATTTAAATAAAATTGTCACGAATTATGACGGAGCGGATACAGGATGGGGGCATTCGCAGTTAGAACGAGATCTTTATTCGGAACGAGGAGAGCAAACACAAGAAAAACCAGAACATGACTAACTAACTAAACTAAGCTATGCTCACTCTAGGCTATAAGCTAAGCTATGCTATGTTAACTAATCTTGACTATAGCTAAGATACATGAACATGGACTAACTATGAAACATGGCATGGAACAAAGTCTATCGTAACTCTATTCTATTCTCTAGTTGTAGGATCGACTTTTAGTCTACTACTATCACCTACATCTAATTACCTGCTCAAGTGTAGAACGGCTCACGGTATATATACATACCGGTATCATTAGCCCCGAACTGCTAACAGCAGCAATATGGAAACACACATGACCTGACAACACATGACAAGACTGGGCGAAGGCATGACATCAACAATAACAAAAGAGACGTGGTTATACATGTGTCGGAATGTCAGTGCTGTCCACAACACATATTCCATAGCGTGCTGCACAAAGGGGGACTCATGACAAAAATCTAAAACGTCCCATCAGAGATTACTAGTGCTACAGTGGCTATAAAAAGTGTACACACCCCTGCTTACCCCTGTAAAAAAAATAATAATTATGATAAATTACAACAGATCTTTTTGTGATTTTTTTCACCTATAATGTGATATATTAACCAAGTGAAAAACAAACAGAAATGGGGAGAAAGAAGAAAAAACGCTTCCAATAACATGGTTAAACACGTGTTTAACTAATTTACTAATTAACTAATACTTTGTTAAAGCATGTTTTGCTTGTAATAAAATACTCAGTCTTTTTGGTAAGGGTCTGATAACTTCTCCAGATCTAAACAAAGCGTGAGGAGATCTCCTGTGCACAGCCCACTTCAAGCCATTTACGTTTTTCTCCCTCTCTCTCTTTTTGCCGAGCCCCACACGAATTTATGGAGATATTGGAGATCCAGATCCCTTCTGCCTCTGGATGAGCCCAAATCTTCTGCTGGGACTACGGCTGCTCCTAAGGCCATACATACTTCTCATTTTCACATTATCTGTGTTACATTCACATTCTGTGTTACCCAGATGAGGATGGGTTTCCCTTCTGAGTCGGGTTCCTCTCAAGGTTTCTTCCTCAAAAAACATCTTAGGGAGTTTTTCCTTGCCACCGTCGCCACTCAGTGGCTTGCTCAGTTGGGATAAATTCCATTTGTTTTCTACCTGTTTGTCTCTGTTTATCTGTTCCTGTTTGTCTCTCTTTAGATGTTTCTGACTGTTCATACCTGTTTTTTATTTCTGTAAAGCTGCTTTGAGACAATGACTATTGTAAAAAGTGCTATACAAATAAAATTGAATTTAACGAGGTTTTGAAAGGGTTTAGATCTGGGCTCGAACTGGACTGCTCCAAAATGTTGCTCTTCTTCGTTTGCCATTCCTTTGTTGACTTGGATTTGTGCTGGAAGGGTCATTATCGTGATGGAAGGTGAACTTTTTATCTACATCTTCAGCTGTCTAACAGACACCTACAAGTTTTGGCAAGAACAGATTGGTCTTTGGAGCTATCCATGATTCCCTCTATCTTGACTCTTTTTTAAAATGCTTTCTTCCATCTAGCCACCCGACCCCATAGTCCAGACATGTGAAGAACATGAGAGATTGTTGTCCTTTGCAGGGAGTTACCAGGACTTGCCAGAAATTTCTGCAGCTCCTGTAATGGGGCCACAGATCTCTTTCTAGCCTCCCTGATAAGGATTCTTCTCGTCCTTTTGTCAATTTTTGAGGGACATGCTGTTATTGGTAATGTCACTGTGATGCTCCATTTTCTCCATTTGTTGATGATGGCCTTTGTGGTGTTCCATATTACATCTAATATTGTGAAATTTATTTACCCTAAAACTGTCTCTATATTTGTTTTCAATTTGTTTTCGCATTTAAGGTGGAAAATATTGAATATGATTTATATTGACTTCATTTTTAATACCTCAATAACCTTTAATTTGAATAATGGTGCATACACTTTTTATAGCCACTCTATCCTCTTTGTCACTTATTAGAGATAGTAAGAGATTAAATACTAATATAGCTGTAATCACTATAGACAGTCATTAAAAATGAGCAGGAACCTAAAGAAAATCACTTCAACATAAAGACTTCAAGGTTACACTTAATTCCTGCTCTAATCTCCTTCTTTCTCCTTCTGAAAAACTTCTCCATTTAGTTGCTTTCTCCATTCCACTGTGATGTTCTCTGCCATCCCATGATCCTTCAGTTTTTGCCTGATCTGAAGAACAGAATAAGACTTTTAGTAATAAATGATTCAGGATAGAGACACTAATCCCTGTGAAACTCCGGGTCTGGTGGCAGTAATGAAGAGAGGAATGGACAATATAAGTTGGGTTTGTGGAGGGTAAGACCTACCTGCTCTACGATGGCTGCCTGTGATATCAGATTGTTAACATCCTGATTGGACTGGATCTTCAGTCTGATGATTTGTTTTTTTATTATTTCTGCATGTAGAAATGCAAAACATGCAAACACAGTCATGAACACACAAGTAAAGTTGTTTATATTTTACTAATATTTAAAAAGGCCTTAATGTTTTTCTAAATATAAAACTGAATAGTTTACTCACCTGAGTAACAGAAGAAAGGCATTACATCTGAGCACGGTGCATCAGCGGGTTGACTGTTATTTACATAACCACAATTTTCATTCCCCAGGGCATTATCAGGTTTTCCTGACATCCAACTGATGGTAGAGAAGTTGGTTTTGTCTACCCACTTCCAGGCGTCTCTGAACAGGCCAATCCAAGTATTTCTAGTGACCAGTCCCTGTATAACTAGGTGTTCTGTTGTGTTTCTCACACTGGTCAGGTCTGTATAATGCTGTCTACAGTAACTCTGAGCTTCAAGAAAGGTCATTGTACTTGAGATGTAAATGTAACTTCCATTTCCAGTTTGTCTGTCTGTGGGAATAAAAAAAACATATTTAACATGAAGGTTAATTATAAGTTAAATGTGTCTCCTGGTAGTGAAAGGTAGATATTGCTAAGGCTAAGAACATAAGTACACCATATACAACATCAAAATCACCCTGTGTAACAAATGTTGTTCCTCACCATCAAAGCAGAGAAGGGGAAACTTCCCTGTACACGAGGTGTCATACCAAGCTGATGAAGATGTTACAACACACTGTTCATGTCCTCGCGCATTGTTAGGCTCTCTTGAATTCCATGTTGTCATACTTCCCAATGGCTCATTTCTAAAGGACCAGCGCCAGCTGTTGACGTCATTGTACAGTCCAATCCAAGCACTGGAACTGAACTGTTGTATCTTTACTTCATTCTGAAGTTGTACCATGTCATCATTGCTTTTAATGATCGCCAGGTCAGTGTATGTGGCCCGACAGAAAGCCTGAGCATCACTCCATGTTTTCCCCTGATTGATCAGATAGTACTTATGAGAGACAGAGAGGACGTTGGGGACGACTCCTGTGGAAGAGAGTTTTATTGAATTTATCCAGTGTTAGGACTGTGGCATAAATGTACATTTTACCCCGTGATCTTTTTAGCATACAGTATATTTATATTTGGGTGCAAAACATTTGATTTATTTTAAAAGCTATTATTTTGATTGCGACGAAATCTTCGTTGTCACGACAGCGTGGTGGCCAAGACCATACAGTGATTTAACAGGACAGGTTCCACTCAGAACAGGCCTTGCCATGGTCGACCAAAGAAGTTGAGTGCACGTGCTCAGGATCATATCCAGAGGTTGTCTTTGGGAAATAGATGTACGAGTGCTGCCAGCATTGCTGCAGAAGTTGAAGGGGGGGGGGGGGTCAGCCTGTCAATGCTCAGACCATACGCCGCACACTGCATCAAATTGGTCTGCATGGCTGTCGTCCGAGAAGGAAGCCTCTTCTAAAGATTGTGCACAAGAAAGCCCACAAATAGTTTACTGAAGACAATCAGACTAAAAACATGGATTCCTGTGGTCTGATGAGACCAAATGATAGATAAAGTTGTTTGGTTCAGATGGTGTGAAGCGTGTGTGGCAGCAACCAGGTGAGGAGTACAAAGACAAGTGTGTCTTGCCTACAGTCAAGCATGGTGGTGGGAGTGTCATGTTCTGGGTGACTGGGTCTGCATGAGTGCTGCCGGCACTGGAGAGCTACAGTTGATTGAGGGAACCATGAATGCCAACATGTACTGTGACATTCCCTTCTGAGACTGGGCCGCAGGGCAGTATTCCAGCATGATAACAACCCCAAACACACCTCCAAGATGACCACTGCCTTGCTAAAGAAGCTAAGGGTGAAGGTACACTATTGAACATCTGTGGGGCATTATCAAATGGAAGGTGGAGGAGCACAAGGCCTCTAACATCCACCAGTTCCGTGATGTCATGGAGGAGTGGAAGAGGACTCCAGGGGCAACCTGTGAAGCTCTGGTGAACTCCATGCACAAGAGGGTTAAGGTAGTGATGGAAAATAATGGTGGCCACACAAAGATATTGACATCTTGGGCCCAATTTGAACATTTTCACTTAGGGGTGTACTCACTTTTGTTGCCAGCGGTTTAGACATTAATGGCTGAGTTGAGTTATTTTGAGGGGACAGCAAATTTACACTGCTGCACACTAACTACTTTTCATTGTAGCAAAGTTTCATTTCTTCAGTGTTGTCACATGGGGCGGCTATTGCTCAGGTGGTAGAGAGGTTTATCCACTAATTGTAGGGTTGGAGGTTCGATTCCCACATGACTCTACATGCTGAAGTGTCCTTGAGCAAGACACTGAACCCCACCAAAGTTGCTCCTGATGGAAGTTCTGCTACCATTGGTGTGTGTGAATGGGTGAATGAGTGACAGTGTAAAGCGCTTTGGATAAAAGCGCTATGTAAGTGCAGACTATTTACATTGAAATATATAAACAAATATTTACAAAAATGTGAGGGGTATACTCACTTTTGTGAGATACTATAACACTGAAACTGAATGCCTCAGCATCCAGACCTAAAATTTAACTGGTGTTCTTCTAACTGCGGACCCTGTTACAGTCCGGCCTGAATTTTTTTCTTTTGGATAAATAAATATTATTGTTGATCAGCCATTCAATAGGATTGTTTTCTATACATATGTCTCACATGTACAGTATATATCCTAATAAAGTGACTTAAAATAAAAAAATAAAAAATCAAGAAAAGTCAAATAAGTCGTTTCCATGCAAAAAGGTAAGTTAGATTAGAGCACAGAAAACAGTGAAATTGTCTTTACTTTAAAAATATTTTTAGTATTTTTTTTAAATACTTAAAATGACTTAAATCCTCATGTTACTGGAAATCTAAGTACAGTTTCAAATCACACACATTAACTGCACATTTTGAAACAAACTTAAGTATGTTTAATATATTTTATTGGCCAAAGAAAGTTAATATCATATGGCACATGACAATACAGGTCTTGTGCCAGGATCCAAAAAATGGTTAGCAGAGCTGCCATGGAAGGTGCATTTGCCATCTGGAGCAACTTGGGGTTCAGTGTCTTGCCCAATGACACTTTGGCATGTGGAGCCTCTACCAAGCCTGTGGTGCAGTTGGTAGAGAGGGTTGTCCACCAATCATCGGGTTGGCAGTTCGGTTCCCGGGCTGGGTGAGTCCACATGCCAAAGTGCAAGACACTGAACCCCAAGTTGCTCCCGATGGTAAGCTAGCACCTTGCATGGCAGGTCTGCTACCATGAGTGTGTGGGTTAATGAGACACAGTGTAAAGCGCTTTGGATAAAAGCGCAATATAAGTGCCAATTTACCAATTTAGTGGGCAACCATGAAGAAGTGTGAGCCACAGCTGCCGATATATTTATGTTGAAAAAAAACCGCTTAATTTGTATTCAATATTTTCTCAAAATCTCTGAACTTTTCTATCCCTTATTTAGAGGAAAAGCAAAGAAAATTGAGGGAAGTACTGAGCGAGAATGAATTCAGGATGTGTGTTACGGCTTGCTCCCATTTCATCACTGGGAAAAGTGCACACTTTCTGGGTGAAGTGTTTAGGAGTGTAGCATGCGCTGGCAGCCTCGAGAGGCTGCGCATGGTAATGCCTACATTAAGCAGCTCAGTCTCGTGGCTCGTGCTCGTCCGAGTGAGTTGGGGTTCAGAGCCTCCTGGATCTGGGCTGGCTGCTGCAGAGGCAGCTAGTCATCTCAGATTTAGGGGATCTCTTATGGAAGAGGAGCCGGAGATGAGCGCTGCTCTATCTCTTCCTCTGTCTTCCTGGTTCGGCTCTCCACTGGATTTTGGAGCTCGCGCTGCGACTCCTCCTTCCACTATGGAAAGCCAAAAGGGGAAGAAAAAAAAACCCCCACAAAAATAATAGCAATACTTTCTTAGTAATAAGTGATTACTAAGGCTGGATGAGCCCTTTTCTCCCCAGTGAAAGTAAATTCCTCACACTGCAGAAACCCCCTGTCTTCCAGAAGTGCATGACAAAATATCAGGCTTCTATGGGAAAACCATGCATAAGCCATATTTATAACCCCACGATGTTGGATTATTCAGCCATTGTGGGGAATGAACAACATGGCTATTTAGCTATGCTGGAGGTGGAGGGGGTGCTTGCGAGCGAACTCTCTCCATTGATGGCAGGTAATTAGGGGGGCCGACTTTGCATCCAAGCCACCGTATAAGGCTGCCGTGGCATTGGTGGACAATCCTATGCAGTAGTAGTTTTGCTTGTGGGTCACTGCAGACAATGAAAGTGTTGTAGGCCTACCAAGCAGACCTGCTGAGTGAGCTCGACATATAGCGGCATTCAAAAAAGCCAGTTCCTTCCCTGTTGTCTCAAGCTCGCCGGGCCAGCATTCGTGTGAGAGAGACCCAGAAGGCGAGTATGGCAACCCGCTAACCCCAGCAGACAGCCAGGGGATTTGGATGGCCACAGTCGCGGTCTGCTAATAGGCCTAATCTGAGAATGGTCATAAAGGCCAAGCAGGCAAAGAAGAGCTGTTCTGAGGGGCCGTGGAGGAATGTATCAGGGGACATGAGGCTGTTATGGCAGGTAGACCCCAGTGCAACTGTAGGGCCTCCCCTAGCCAAGGTGGTCCCCAAGTTTTCAGTGTTCTCTGGTCAGCGAGCTGTCACAGGGCAACAAAAATTTTATGCTTTCCCCCCAATAGAATGTGGAATAGTTAACATCACTAAAAGACCATCGGGCAGCGTGGAAACTACTGACAAATGTGTCTCCATGGATTCTGTCTACCATAGAAAAGGGTTACCGAGTCCAGTTTATAGCACAGACCAGAGCCCAAAGTTAGCGCAGGAATTAAGTTCCCTTTTGCACAATGGGGCCATAGAACAAGTACCCCGTTCCCTAAGAGAGGGAGGTTTTTACATTACTTCCTGGTCCACAAAAAAGATGGGAGTATGTGGCCAATTTTAGATCTGCATCATCTGAACTGTACTCTTTGGACATACAGGTTCAAGATGCTGATGCTCAAACTTCTCTTGCCACAGATTCAGATCGAGGACTGGTTTGTGGCGATAGATCTGAAAGGTGCAAATTTCCACATAGAAATATCACTAGCTTTATCCCCTCACACCTTCACAAAGTGCACGGATGTCACTCTGGCTCCATTGTGACTCTAGGGCATCTCCGTACCAAACTACATGGACGACTGGTTAATTCTAGCACGATCCAGGGAACTGGCAATTCAACATCAAGATGTTGTTCTCGCCTACACGAAGAGCTTGGGGCTCAAGTTGAATCTCAGAAAAGTATGCTTTCTCCCTTGCAGTCTTTTCTAGGTGTTATAAGGATTCTACTACGATGAGGGCGTGTCTATCTACAACATGAGTAGGGTCGATCCTATCAACACTGAGCAAGATAAAGCTAGATCTTGGGAGGCTATTGGCGTTTATGGGCCTATTGCACAGGAGACCATTCAGTGGTGGCTGAGAAGTTGGGGGTTTTGTCCAAGGATGAAACCTCTGAGAATAATCAGTGTTATGCAACAATGCCTACGTGCTCTGAGAATTTGAGTGTCCCCGATTCTAGCCTTGGGTCACACTCTAGGGGTGTCTCCTTAGTGCAAAAGAGTAATGAGAGACACCTCGCTCACGGGCTGGAGCACAGTCTTACACAGCTGTCCAGCTCACGGTCTCTGGTGCAGCCCTCATCTGGAGCATCCACAAGTGGTGGAGTCCATATGGTGAGGTTTGGCCAAACGGGATAGCATGTGTTCGCCTCCGAGGAGACAACAAATGGCCCGCTATGGGTCACCCTCATTCCCCCCACACAATTAGTGCTGGACGCCATGGTGCACATGTGGCCGAGGTCACATCTTTACGCTGTTCCCCCCATTGCTCTGCTCCCACAAGTTCTAGCGAGAGTTCACCAAGACAGTCTTTGTCTGCTGCTAGTAGCACCTTATTGGCCAGCTTGAATATGGTTCTGAGAGATAATGTCCCTGTGAGATGGCACTCTTTGGGAGATTCCCATCTGCAGGGATCCACTGCAGACCTAGTGAACTGCGGAATAACTACAGTCCTGGAGTTCTTACATGAACATTTCTCACCGGAGTGGGCTCCTTCTACAATCAGGGTTTACATGGCCGACCGCTTCGACTGGCCATGCCCCTGTTGATGGAGCCTCTGTGGGGCAACATTCTCTAACTTCAAGGTTCATGTGTGGTGTCAGGTGGCTGAGGCCCATCTGCAGGCCACGCATACCTTCCTGGGAACTTCTGTGGTCCTGGAAGGTCTGTCAGGTGCCCCATTTGAGCCCTTAGAGTGGATCTACTGTCTCAAGCCGGTGGGCTGATTTATCACCCTTGGTCAGAACTACGTGGGTCTGGCCCCTGAGGGGCAACAGCTATGGCACCAGACCATAGATTCTGGTCTCACAACTGAGATTGTAGAGACCATGATAAATGATAGAGCACTGTCCACAAGGAAATTGTATGCAGTCAAGTGGCAGCTTTTTGTCTTGTGGTATGGGGAACATCAGCTAGACCCAGTGAATTGCGCAATAGCTACAGTCCTGGAGTTCTTACAAGAACATTTCTCACCGGAGTGGGCTCATTCTACAATCAGGGTTTACATGGCCGACCGCTTCGACTGGCCATGCCCCTGTTGATGGAGCCTCTGTGGGGCAACATTCTCTAACTTCAAGGTTCATTTGTGGTGTCAGGCGGCTGAGGCCCATCTGCAGGCTGCGCATACCTTCCTGGGACCTTTCTGTGGTCTTGGAAGGTCTGTCAGGGGCCCCATTTGAGCCTTAGAGTCAGCCTCTGAGAAGCTTCTGACTCTTAAGGTAGCTCTCCTACTGGCCCTGACATCTCTCAAGATGTGGAAGATCTACAAGCTCTCTCTGTTGCCCCTTCCTGCCTTGATTTTGCCCCTGGATTAGCCAAGGCCTTCCTGTATCCTAGGCCGGATTATATTCCTAAAGTGCCTACATCGGCTGCCTACCCTGAGGTGTTGCAGGCTTTCTGCCCTCCTCCGTTTCTCACACCAGAACAAGAGAGGATGCACCTGCTGTGTCCAGTAAGGGCTCTTTGTACGTATGCCCACTGCTCCGGCCAGTGGCGTAAGTCGGAGCAGCTGCTGGTCTGCTTTGGCGGAGACAGTAAAGGTGATGCTGCAGCGCATCTCGAAATGGATAGTGGAAGCAATCTCTATGGCTTACGATGCGCGTGGTCTCGCCACGCCACTGGGCATAAGAGCTCATTCCACTAGGGCAGTCCAAAGAGGTATCCTTTCAGGATGTGTGTGCGGCTGCAGGGTAGTATTTACCACACACATTCATTCGATATTACTGCCTGGATATTCATTCCATCCCGAGCTTGAGTGTCTAGCAGTGACCCTCTGACTTGGGTCTTTTTGAACAGGCCATACCCTCGGTATGACGGAGTGGGTATTCCCGTTCCCATACTTATGCTAAATACAACGTCTCGTTCCCTTCTCAGGGAACAGGGTTACATGTGTAACCCCGACATTTCTAGTCCTTCTCCAATATCACATGACAGATAGGAACTGATTTGTTTTTTGCTAGGTTAAATTTGAGTGAAACATTGCCATTATTGACAATATCACTATTATGAATAATATCTCATTATTTATATATGCCACAGCAATGACTTTTAAGCATAAGAGAAAGTAAAGGAAAATCAAATAATTCCACAATACTGTAAATATTATTCAGCCTGCGTTTTCTATCCCTGATTTTAAATGGGTTTAAGGGGGACCGCTTGTGTTTAAAAGACCACAGCTTATGGTCTAAATGCTATTGAAAACCCCATCTCAGATTTCTCCTGAGAGTTGTGAACTACATTTCAACAGGATTTCAGCAATGTGAACTATAGCATGTTTTCAACAAAGCACAGTAAATTACTTTTTCCTCATTTGGAAAAATTTCAGTGAAGTTCAAAACTATCTGGATTGGGTTCCATAGTGAAGAACAAGCACACAAGCTGAAGATCACCATGTGCAATTCCCAGAAAAAGAGAACACTACCAGCCCAAATATCACTTCATATCCCAGTGTTCATTGTGCAGGAATAGAATTATGGGGCTGTTTTAATGGTTTGATCCTCTATGTTTCATGAAGGGAAATGGTAATGGTATAGAATACAGCACTAGAGAACTGAAGACCACAGAAACACCAGTTTGAAGAAATCACTTCCCTGTTTCAGCATGTAGCATTCATCCATACACAAACAGAGATCCATAAAGAAATCAGTCATTGAGTTTGGGGTAAAATAACTTGTTTGTCCTGCACAGAGCCCTGACCTCAGGCTTCGTCAAAATCTTTAGAACAAATTGGAATGTGAGCCAGATCGGATCACTAAGTAACAGCAGCTTACTGCACATTCTTGGGCTTTTTAAATGTGCCATGGTGTATGAGTACCATCCTACACATTCTCTCTCTCTCTCTCGCTCTCTCTCTCTCACACACACACACACACACGCCTTTCCTCTTACCTGTGTAAAACAAGAGTAGAAACAGACACGTCTTCATCACCGAGGTTACTGTTGAATTCAAAATCTGAAAAGTAATACATTTCATGAGAAATATTACTACTTCAAATAGTGTGATTCCAATAGAAGCGGTGTAAATGCATTTCACTATATAAGATCATTTTACTCAGCAAAGGAAAACTCAGGAATGGAACTCAAGGAACTCAGCATTCACTACCACATTATTCTGAAATCAAGTTAGTTAAAACATAGGAAATACAGTTTCCACAGAACATAGAGTATTTATTACTACTGTATATACTGTGTAAATACAGAATACTTATAACTAGTTTTAAACATTCTTTCCTTCAAACCAAATAATTATCTTTATTAGTAAGTATGGTTTAAATGAGTTTAAAGATAAACGACAGTGATAAAATATTAACAATGTACTAAATAATAGGAAATAGCTAAAACAACAAGTTTCCGTTGCTGAAACTCACTTGTAATGTGAATGAGATGATGAAGGATGTCAGTTTATTCTCTGAACCTCTTCTCTCTGAAAATCTCTGACAAGTTTATCTGCCTGTTTAAGAAAATTCACATGCAAATCAGTTGTCTTTCTTACCCATGTGACAGAAACAGGTGTTTTGGGATTGGGGAGATTGATTTCCTCTTCAATTTCTGTCCAGTGCTGTATTTTTGTTCTCCGTCTGGGACATTTTTTAATGGGACTTTAATATTTTAATGCAGGGCTTCCAAATGTATTTATGTTTGAATATATGCTAGAAATTAAAAAAAAATAATCTGTTTGAATGAATCTCATTGATTGTACCAAATGGTACTGAAAAGGACAAACAAGATCAGATAAACATTGTACAAGTAAAACGCTCACCATAGACAAGTCATCACACTTTAATCAACCTACTACTAACACATTTTATTGAAAATACCCCCAAATAAAGGCGCACAGTGGCTTACTGGTTAGCACGTTCACCACACACCTCCAGGGTCCAGGGTTTGATTTCTGCCAGGGAATGTGGGAATGTGTGTGCCAAGTTTGCATGTTCTCCCCATGCTCCGGGGGTTTCCTCCCCCAGTCCAAAGACATGCATGGTAGGCTGAATGGGTGTGTGAGTGTGTATGTGATTGTGCCCTTTGATAGACTGGCACCCTGACCAGGGTGTACCCTGCCTTGTGCCCGATGCTCCCTGAGATAGGCTTCAGGTTCCCCCTGACACTGTAAAAGGAGTAAGCAGTAGAAGATGGATGGATGTACCTCAAATAAAACACTTCTTCTTGGTTGGATTCTTTTGAATCAAGCCAATCCTTCATCAAGAAACAAATTATAAAAACATATGAAACATCGTTGTAGCCAGTTCATAAATTGCATGGTATGAAAGCAATGGGAAGAAAACAACAAAACCAAAGCACAGGCAAATTAAGACTTTTGCCTATTTCTGCGTTTCCTCTGCTCTGACATGACTCAGCTTTTCACTCACACACACACACACACACACACACACACACACACACACACACACACACACACACACACACACACACACACACACACACACACACATACACACACACACCTTGGGGTAGCTGTGGCTCAGGTTGTAAAGTGGGTTGGCCTGTAGACCTCAGTGAACTTCAATGGCTCTAATGGCAGATACCAACAAGCTATCCACACATTGTCATCTTTCATGTGGTGGAGCCAGTGCATGGGGAAGCATGGTCTGAACAGAGGGTGAATGAACATCATACCAAGTAATATTGGAAAGTGAGAACTGCCCATTTGACCCTTCATTGCAGAGTTGGACACTGCCGAATTAGGCAAGGGGGCTGAATTATTTCTATTTCATTTCAGTTTAATTTGTATAGAGCTTTTAACAGTGGACATTGTCCCGAAGCAGCTTTACAGAAATGTATCAATTCTGGATGTAGATTTTAAATGTATGAATTTATCCCTATGAATATATCCCTTATGCACTAGCAATCATAGAGGTTTGGGGGGAAAACCAAAATCCATCCAGTAAACAAAACAGACTCCCTTTTACGCCTATATCCGGTCCCTCCCAAGACAGATACACATCTTGATACAGTTCTTTTTTGTGGGAGATTTAACCTGGAAATTTGACCGTGAGGTCACCAACACTCCTGAACAGAGGATTCCCACTCAGTGTCCCAAGTATGTGCCACCCCATCTAAAAGACAAACTCATCACATGGGAACACATCTGATCCCCCTCCCCGGTCTCCTATCTGCCTTTCAAACAGCCAAACTCGTGTTCAATCATATGATTAAGTATTTCATCCCAGATCACATTGTATGTGGGAATATTGGGGAGCACTGCCATCAATATTAGCCTACGTGTTTAAAAAATAATAATAATAATTGGGCATATATCAAACGTGTTATTCATTTTTTTAATTAAACAACATATAAAATAAAATAATGAAAAAAACAAGGACACTCCCTTAAACGTACTTCAAGATGTACTTAATTTAGATATACCTCGCACTTTTAAGATGCTATATCTGTGGTTAAACAACCTATCAAAAGAAGTGACAGGAGGTAATGAGCATCTTCTATGGCCCACAGACCAAACAGTAGTGGAATTATGAGGTGGAAATTTTCACATACATGAGGTGTGTCAGAAAAAGGTGGAGAAATGGCTTTTACCAATGAACTGCTGATATCCAGGATGTATTCAATTCAATTCAACAGGATTGATACAGTTACTGTGAGTAAGAGATATACAACTGAATATTAAGTGTTATTTACTTTCAGACTGATCTGTTCCTATACTTTTGCTCACCTAAAATTTCGGTGATCTGATACAAAAGGTGCCATGATTCAAGTTGGTTAACGCATCAAGATGTAAATATGAAGAAATTAAAGCTTGAATGATGATCTGTTGTCTTGTATTCATCTTTTATCTCAACCCAAATGTATTCATTATGCAGCAAAAACAATAGAATTAGCCTTTCTGTTCCAATACTTTCAGAAGGAACTGTAATTATCATCTAACATGTACCACTGTACACTATAATATGGAGCACAAGACATACATAAGAGCTTAAAAAACTAATACAAAAAAACAGTTTAAAACAAAATGATTTTGAAATATAAGATATTTCAAAATATAAGATGACAAATATATGTGTCTATAACGATAACATAAAAAAGTTCTCATCTTTCATGTCTTTATTGAGAACAACCAAAAAACCTCATAGCGTTTGTGGAAAAAGTATGTGAACACTTGAGTTAATGACCTCAAAAAAGCTTTTTTTTTTTTTTCACACCTGGAGTCTGGTTAAGAAAGTGAGTTTGGAAGTGTGGACTACAGCTACTTTGACTGATAAAAACCCCTCAAACTTTTGAAGATTGCTCTGCACAAGAAGCACATGCTTATGTGAGCCATGCCTCGCCTAAAAGAGCTTTCAGAGGATCTACGATTAAGAATAGTTGATTTACATAAAGCTGGAAAGGGTCACAAAGTGATTTCAGAGACTTTAGAAATTCAAAATTCTACAAATGGAGACACTTTGGGACTGTTGCTACTCTACCAAGAATTGGGCTTCAAAGATTTGAAGGCATCATTGGAACTGTCTAACATCTCTGTTCATGTGTTTACAATACGCAAAACATTGAACAAGCAGGGTATCTACGGCAGGACACCACGCATGAAGCCACTGCTTACTAAAAAGAACATTGCTGCATGCCTGAAGTTTGCAAAAAAGCACATTGACACTTCAAAGCGGTACGGGCAAAATGTTTTGTGGACTGATGAAACTAAGATTGAACTATTTGGAAAAACCACACAGCACTACATCTGCATCAGAATTTTTTTTTTATTTTAGACACATTATATTTGTCAATACCCCTGACTTAGATGAAGATCAGATCACATTTTATGACAAATTTATTCAGAAAACCATGAAATTCCAAAGGGTTCACATACTTTTTCTTGCCACTGTATATATTTAAAATATATCTATAAAATTATTAAAATATTTTATTGGCCTGTCAAATAAATTTGTACATAAATTATGTAACACCCCTGTTTCCAAGCAGTCAATTATTAATGCCTCCACACATATTAATTTATTGTCATTTTACACATTAAACCAAAATGTTTTTTTTTTCATTGAACAGCTCAATAAGAGATTTCCTAGGTTCTCCATTTAGATTGTTAAATGAAATAAATATTTTAAGCTGGAAACAGAGTGAGTATATTTAAGATGTGTTTTTAGCTGTCACGGGACGTGACGCGACGTGAAGGAAGCAGGCAGGATGCAATCGTAGTTGAACGGTGACTTTTATTTACAGTGGTGAACGCAAACCAAAATACGATAAATAAACACCCTGAGCTAAGATATGCTCACTTGGGTATGGCTAGCGCTAATGCTATGGCTAAGGCATAAACATAACCTGACACAGCGACTCCCGATAGTTGCCCTCTAGCTTTAAATGGCACACATTCCTTCATACATACACACACAGATCGCTATGTCCATATGTCAATCTGTAGATCTGATGAACCGCACCGTCGGGAGCACGGCTCACGGTATATATAGATATCCCAGTCCTTAGCGCAGCAACCGCTCACAGCTGCGGGCAATTCCCAAACACACGTGACCCAATGACCTATGACCCGACGGGTCGAAGAAATGACGTCACCATGGAAGAAGCAAGCGCATGCGTGCTGCTTCACGGGGGAATCGTGACACTAGCCAGGATTATTCTAAGCTATGGTGCAAGCACTGATGCTAATAACTTGCTGACCTAGCAAATAATCCTGAGGGAAAGTTCCATAGCATTTTACTTCATGCTCTGATTGTAAAAGAATGGCAAAGGTGAAATTAACGAATGAGGAAACTGAAACTTTATCGAGGGGCGCATGGTGGCTCAGTGGTTAGAACGTTCGCCTCGCACCTCCAGGGTCTGTGGTTCTGAATGGGTGTGTGAGTGTGTATGTGATTGTGCCCTGAGGTGGACTGGCACGCTGTCCAGGGTGTACCCCGAATTGTGCCCGATGCTCCCTGGGATAGGCTCCAGGTTCCACCGCGACCCTGAAGAAGCAGTAAGCGGTAGAAGATGGATGGATGGACAACTTTTTTGAATAATGGAATTATAACCAAACTGTTGACTGGTTGAGTTAAATATTGAGAATAAGAAGGAAAAGATAACAAGACTGAAAAATTATAGACCATTACTCTAATCAGTGATTTTGAAGACTTTTGAGCTGCTGATACTGGCCCAACTGGAGTCCGTTATAGACTCGCTTCATAACCCTCTACAGCAGTGAAACAAGATCGACCACACTATATGTTGCCAAAACCACCAAAATGCCCACCACAAGTAATGCTGTTTGACTTTACTAACAGTAAATCAGTTCATCTACCAGTACAGGAATCAATAAAAACAGTGAGACAATAATTCAGTTCAAATATCAACTAACTGCTTGTAGCTTCCTTTAACTGAAGATCAGTCACTGCTGCTGAAGATGGTCTTGCATGGATAGCCTACAGATCACCACTACTATGGATGTCTTGGATAGCCTTAAGATGGCAATTTCTAAGAACAGTTTACACTCTGTCAAGTCTCCATCAATGAGCAGTTGATGACAATGGTTATGTATGTAACCGCAGTTCCATGAATTTTGGATTACAATTCCTGGCCCGATAGAATTGTCCCATATACAGTCCTTGAGTGGGTGGGTTCCATGACCTAATGCCTGCAGCAGCCCAATAAGCAAGCAAAAACACAAACATACAATATAAACCTGTTAAAGAAGTGGATCAAGCCTGCTCCAGTGATGTCTGCTTTTGCTACCCTAGACCAGAGATGTTCAACCACTGTGCCGCAGCACACTAGTGTTGGCCATGAAAGATCGTCAGATATGCCGTGAGAAATTATCCAATTTCACTTAATTAGTCTTTATGCATTACGAAACAAAATCTCGTCAGGGTAGGCTTGAGTAAACAAATACATTTTAAGCCTAGACTTAAAAACTGAGACTGTGTCTGAGTCCCGAACACTAATAGGAAGACTGTTCCATATCTGTGGGGCTCTATAAGCGAAGGCTCTTCCCCCTGCTGTAGCCTTCACTATTCGAGGTGCTCTTCCTGTGAGCACCCCCAGATCAAAACATCCTCGATGTGGCAGACAACACCCCTCTGCCAGTGGGATTTGCCAGAAGCCCATGTTGCAGCCAAGCTTGCTGAAGATATGCGCCACACCCAGTTAGCCCATCGTCTGTTCCATAGAAGGGAGTATGTATTTCTCCCGACATACTGAATCATCGAGCTTGGTGAGTTTGATACAGACGCGAGGGTCAGCTGTCTTTTTACCCACCACCACCATTCCTGAGCACCAATATGTAGGCTCCTCCAGTCTGTTGATGACCCCAATCCTGTACATCCTCTCCAGTTCCCTTTTTAATTTTGGGCATTAATGGAAGGGGTACCCGTCAATCAGTCTTGAAGGAAAAAGGCACTGCATCAGGTTTCAGTTTGATGGTGTATGGCTGCTGCATTAGACCAAGACCGCTGCACACCTTTGGATATCGTTTTTTCATTGTCTCCATGTCAATGCTGTCCACTCGAGCTACGAGCCCTAGTTCTGTACTAGCAGGTTGGCTGAGTAGTGATGAATGTAACCTTCTAATGTATAACATCACCTTTGTGAACCCCAGCACCTCTAAAGGGGTACGTCCTGTCCCAGTATAGTTTCTTTGCTCTCTTAAGCATTGGCTTCTGGATTTGAAAGACTGTGTTGAACACAGACTCTGATACAACAGTCACATCTGTATCAGTGTCAATTTTAAATGCAATTTTTCTGTCCTTCAGCTTTAGATCCACTGTCCATGGGTCTCCATGAGTGTTTACTGTACCAAGAAAAATGCTGTCATCTTCTTCTTGTACAGTCATGGACGAATTTATTGGCACCCCTGGAACTTTTCCAGAAAATGCACCATTTCTCCCAAAAAAGTGTTGCAATGACAAATGTTTTGGTATACACATGTTTATTACCTTTAAGTGCATTGGAGCAGCACAAAAAAGCAGCAGAAAAATGGCAAATTTGACATCCTAACCCCCATGCAATGTCAGGAGTTGATGGAACTGGTTTACCACTTCGCAGATGTCTTCTTAACTACTCCAGGGATGACGTAGCTGGTCCACCATGAGATTAAGACCTGTCCGGGAATTGGGGTTAGACGCGGCCCTACTGTGTCCCAGAGGCCCGCCGCAAGGCTGTTGTGGATGAGGTTGACCGAATGCTTCAGGACAACATCATAGAGGACTCCACCAGAACTTGGTCCAGCCCCATCGTGGTTGTGGCAAAGCTTGAAGGTTTCACCTTTGCAATGACTTCCCGAAGCTGAATCAGGTCTCAGAATTCGACAGCTATCCCCTCCCCCGAGTGGACGACCTAGTGGAGGGATTCTGAAGAGCTTCCTTCATATCCACGCTACTGACAAGCACTAGCAAGCACCCAGCCCTCCCAGAAGGTTCCGATCTCCTGATTGGAACTACACCGGGGAGAGAGGGAAGTTGCCCTGCTTACGGACCACCCCGGGATGACCCAGAAACCCCTAAAAGAGCACAGAAACCCTGGCTGGCAGGGTTTGCCCTTCACACATGTTATCCACCCTGACACAAAGGGAAAAAAGGACACCCAGTCACTGCTTTCTTAGAGTAAAATCTCAATGACTGATTTCCTGTTGAGTTTAGGGCAAAGGTTCAAGAGCCTTTTTGAAAAGTCTTGGCAGATTACTAGGGTTAGGGTTAGGGTTCATATAAACTTCACCTGTTTTGTACAAAACCTGTCCTGAGGATACCTACATGTCAATATTCGGTTATAGTCATAATGCCAACTGCTGCCAACATGGACTGGCATGTTTTACACTAACTCAGACATTATGTTCAATCTTCACCAGACTTCATATGTTTGATATATACTGCCCTGAAGACATCTACATCCCAATTTTCATTTATCATTATACTGCCACCTGCTGGCAACAGGAAGTGACATGTTTTACACTAATGTATTCCTTGCAACATATAAAAAATATGCCAGCAAATTCTAAACAGGGTAGCAACATATTAGAACATGCAACATTTAGCTAAGTGCTAAAGTGTGCTAAATGGTAAATGGTACACTTATATAGCGCTTTTATCCAAAGCGCTTTACACTGTGTCTCATTCATCCATTCAGACATCAATGGTAGCAGAGCTGCAATGGAAGGCACTAACTTGCCATCGGGAGAAACCTGGTGTTCAGTGTCTTTCCCAAGGACACTTCGGTATGTGGGGTCATGTGGGCCGGGAATCGAACCGCCAACTGTACGATTACTGGGCAACCTGTTCTGCCAACTGAGCCCCATTATTATGCAGGCTCCCAACAACACCAGAGAAATGATAACTGCCCTAGAACGATCCATGGCCACCCTGGAACTCCGCAGGGAAGGATGGCAAGCACTCAGTCCTCCCAGAAGGTACCCATCTCCCGAATAAAACTACACCGGGGAGAGAGGGAAGTTGCCCTGCCTACGGACCACCAAAGGATGAGGGTGCTATTATTGTGTGGTATTACTGCTATTAAACAGGATGTTTTTATAACTCAAGCATACAATGTTCAACCTGCACCAAACTTCATATATTTTATACTAATTCTGGCCTGAAGACATCTACATGACAATGTTCAGTTGTATTCATAGTGCCACCTGCTGACAACTCGAAGTGACAGGTTTTACATCATGATACATTCCGATAAACATATAAATGCTAAAAAGTGCTAAAACAATGGAATGGAGTGTCCCTGGCAGAGCAGACCCAATGTGCTTCTGGGTGCAAGGGCCCGTTCATTACTGCTTGCAACTTTAATTATTTTTTTTTTTTTTATTATTCTCTGAAATTAATCGCATTTTAAAGGGTCTAAACATACCCGGAAGTTCATGAAACTTTGCAGACATGTCAGAACTGGTGAAAATTTACATCTGATAGAGGTCCTGATACAGATCCGGTGTCAGTCCAGTGTAACTCCTTAATGGCCCACTGCATTGCCAGGGCTTCTCTATCTACAGCAGCATATTTCCTCTTGGCTTGGAACAGTTTCCTGTTGATATGGGTGTTCCTCTTCCTTGAAAAATATATTTATTACAGAAAGATGGTTAATACAGGCTAGAATAAAGCAGGATAGAATAATGAGAGTGCTCTGAAGCACTTGTGCTGAACTAATACTATATGAATATATGAAATGTATAGAGTCATAGAAGATGTGCAGACAAACCTTGAACAGGAAAACATGTTTGTGTCTCTGCATGCAAATAAACATACTGTACTGATCTAAGTGACATGATATGGCCTTTGTAGGAATTATCGTCTGATGATAATGAACAGAACAAGAACAAAACTACTACAAAGTAAAAATTTAAAATTTCCATCACAAAGTTCTGCGAGAGGAGGCCCCAGCCAATATGGTATCCAACGTACTGTGCCTCGGTCAGGCCTAGGTGACACTTTTTCTGAGTGGCTGTCAGTGTCCATTTGCCATACTAAAGGCAAACTTTGTTCTTGCTTCTGGGGCCAGTGCTACTTGCAAGTAACCTTTTTGTGAGGTCCAGTATAAATCAGGCTCTCCACAATCGCTCCACTAGGTAATCCACTCCGGGGAAGGGATACCTGTCTAATTCCAAGACCTGGTTCAGCTTCCGGAAGTCATTACAAAGATGAATACCTCCTTCGGACTTTGGCACAATCACGATGGGGCTGCACCACGCGCTGGTCCATGGGTTGGTCATAGAGTCCTCTATGATGTTGTCCTGAAGCATTTGGCCAACCTCCCTCTCAATAGCCTTGCGGAGGGCCTCCAGGACATGGTAGGGTATCTGTCTAACCACAATTCCCGGACGCATCTTAATATCATGGTGGACCAGCTACATCATCTCTGGAGTGGTTGAGAAGACATCTGTGAACTGGTCCAGCAGTTACATCAACTCCTGTCTTTGCATGGGGGTTAGGTTCTCTCCCTGCTTTGACTGAGTGAAAACTCTTCTTAGAAATTGACGTCATTACGCTATCCAAGAAATCCACAGTAAACTGGTGGTGATCTGTACGCTATCCATGCGAGACCATCTGCAGCAACAGTGAGTGCTCTTTAGTTAAAGGAAGCTACAAGCAGTTAGTTGATATTTGAACTGAATTGTTCTGTGACTGTTTTTATTGAGTCCTCTATTGGGAGATAAACTGCTTCACTGTTAGTAAAGTAAAACAGCATTACTCCTGGTGGGCATTTTGTTTGTTTTGGAAACATATAGTGTTGTAGATCTTGTTTCACAGCTGTGGAGGGTTATGAAGCGAGTCTGTAACGGACTTCAGTTGGGCCAGTATCCGCCACTCAAAGATCTTCAAAATGAGAGTAATGGTCTATAATCTTTCAGTTATGTTATCTTGTATTATCTTATCTACGTTGTCCATGTCCATTCAAATCTAATGGTAAACAGCAATTTTGCAAGTATGCAAAACTTCAGTTTCCTCTTTCATTAATTTCACCATTGGCATTCTTTTACAATCAGAGCATGAATTAAAATGCTTTGGATCCTTCCCTCAGGATTATTTGCTAGGTCAGAATGTTATTTGCGTCAGTGCTTTCTTACACGCTTTGCATGCATGTGTCACTGAAGTGCACCATAGCTTAGAATAATCTTGGTTAGAACCACATCTTAAATATAGTCACTCTGTTTCCAGCTTAAAATATGTATTTCATTTAACAGTCTAAATGGAGAACCTATGAAATATCTTATCAAGCTGTTTGATAAGAGTAAAAATAACGTGAAAAAGGCCCAAGTATGACAATAATTTATTATGTATGGAGTAACTAATAATTTACTGCTTAATTAATTACTTAATGCTATGTTGTATTCTTTTGATGAGTGTGTCTCAAGTCAACTACTAATCAAGATTGCAATATTTTTTAATCATCTCCGACAGTTAAGTGTATAAATAGAATTATGTCAGTTAAACACTGCAAGAAAACATTGAGCCCATTTACTGTGGCAGCATTTGCTTTCGGTCAGACCTGCTTTCTGTCAGGATAATGTTGCTGTTCAATTTACCAGGACCTGATTCATTACTTACAACTTCTTGGTTTGGTAACAAGAGAGGTGATTGACTGTACAGACACACACACACACACACACACTCACACACACTCACACGCACACACACACACACACACATTTTGCACATCACATGTTCTGATTCAATGCTGTAGCTGAGTAACGGTTAACCGTTAGAATTGCCTCAAAATTTATAATATTCCTATCTAATCCACTCAGTGGATTCCTATCTAATAAATTAGCTCTACTAATGCAAAGGCAACAGACCTGTGGGTTGCCTTAAGAGGGCATTTGTCTCAGCTTTACTTCAGTGACAGAAAAAGCAGTCGATCACTGAAATGCAAATAAGTTTCAACTCCATCCTCTGAAGAACATGCTAGACCAATGAGCCGTATGCTGTTGTGTTTTGCTTAAAAGCTTTGCATGGATGCTTCACTGAAGTGCACCATATCTCACTGTAAATATGTCACAATGTACAGTGTGCATGTACGAAAATAACCACAAGATAAACTTTGTATTTAAAGAGATATTACTCTGATATTTGAGATTTTTCTGTATTAAGTGTAATGATTTGATCAGGGTGTCACAAGTCATGACAGAGCGGAGATAACATGATCCATACACATAGTCCAGAAACAGGCAAAGGTCAGGCAAACAGCAAACAGGCATATACAGGGCAAGGCAGAGATCAAGGTCGTGGTACGGAAAACAGGGTCGATAAACAAACATGAAACGTGGACTATGACTTGGAACTGGGAGCGGATAACCCAGCGAACTAAACTAGGGAATCTAAACACTAGACTAAACACTAGACTAAGTTGGGATAAATTCCATTTGTTTTCTACCTGTTTGTCTCTGTTTATCTGTTCCTGTTTGTCTCTCTTTAGATGTTTCTGACTGTTTATACCTGTTTTTTATTTCTGTAAAGCTGCTTTGAGACAATGACTATTGTAAAAAGTGTTATACAAATAAAATTGAATTGAATTGAATTGAATTGAAACACTAACCATGACATGGACTATGACTATAAACATGAACCAAGAAACATGACATGAACAGTGACTATGGAAACGGACATCTAATCTATAAGCTACGTTACGTGACTAACTCTTATTAACGTTAATCTTCCACGTTGTCTACTGGGAGGCAAGAGCACTCTGCTACACAGGGGGGAATCGTGACACAGGGAGTGTTAAATACTGATAATTTATTTAGCTGTAATTATTTGACAGGGCAATAAAATATCTGAATAATTTTATATATATATTTTATATATATATATATATATATATATATATATATATATATATATATATATATATATATATATATATATATATATATATATATATATGTATTTTATTTATTTATTTTTTTAAATTTTTTTTTTTTTGTCACGTATCAAGAAACTCTGGACTCCATTTCCCATCAGCCACTGCACTGCACCACCAGTCACATGACCACCTGCACCTGATTCATGTTTTGTTAATGAGCACTCATGTGTATATCTAGTCTTTGTCTGCACTGGTTTCTTTCGTTGTCGTCATTCATGTCTCTATGTTTTGTTTCATGCTACGTTTTTTTGCCAAAGTGTCTTAGTGTCTAGGTTTTGTAGTCTGTTTGTTTATATTAAATGTTTAAATCTGCACCTGCTTCTGCCTCAACCTCAATGCGTGACATACTTATATGTCATATTCTTAATAGAAAAAAGATTAGTATTTAATTAATTATAATTATATTAATTATAATTAGGAAATTTTCATTAACAAGGTAACATCTTATATTTCATAATCACCATTTAGTTTTAAATGGTGTTTTTTATTTTTGTATAATACATGTGAGATGATGATTACAGTTCCCTCTGAAAGTATTGGAACAGATTTTTTTCAATTGCTGCACATTGTAGAGATTTGGGTTTGAGATTTAAAAAAAATATTACAAGACAACAGAGCAACACTTGAGCTTTAATTTCCCTGGATCAGCTTTTGATCCTTTTGATGGCAGACCACTCGATTTTAGGTGAGCAAAACTATAGGAACGGATCTGTCTTGAGAAGTAAATAGTAAGTAAAAAAACTGCTGGTTTCTTGTTCCGTAAGCTTCTTCCGTTTTGGTTTACTCACACTAAATTTTTTTTTTTTTTTTACTGCAGATTCTTTCAGTAGTTGTTTGTTTCGGGGGGTTTCTCTCTTCAGTCTCCTCTTCAGGAGGTGAGATGCTGATCAGTTGAGTGAAGGTCTGGTGATTGATTTGGACAGTCTAAAACCTTCCACTTTTCCTCCTGATAAAGTCCTGTGTTGAGGTGGAAGTGTGTTTTGGTTCGTTGTCTTACTGCATGATGAAGTTCCTCTTGATTCATTTGGATGCATTTCACGGTAAATTGGCATCAAAATGTTGATGAACTGTAAAATGGAATTGAATTGAATACATCCTGGACATCAGTAGTTCATTGGTAAAAGCCATTTCCTCCACCCTTTTCTGACACACCTCATGTGTGTTAAAATTTCCACCTCATAATTCCACTACTGTTTGGTCCGTGGGTTAAACACATTTGTAGAAGATGCTCATTACCTTCTGTAATTTATTTTGATGGGTTGCTTAGCCACCGGTATAGCATTTTAAAAGTGTGAGGTATATCTAGGTTAAGCATATTGAAGTAAATGGGCACTTATATAGCGCTTTTATCCAAAGCGCTTTACACTGTGTCTCATTCACCCATTCACACACCAATGGTAGCAGAGCTGCATCAAAAGAGTTATAATTTTTTCAAATTAAATAACAAACAAGAAGTCGGTTTAAGGGAGTGGCCTTTGTCCTTTTTTAGTGTTGTTGCTGTTTATTTTGTTTGTTAATTAATTTGAAAAAATTATAACTCTTTTGATATATGCCCAAGTTTTTTTGTTTGTTTTTTTATGGTTAATACATAGGCTAATGTTGATGGCAGTGCCCCACAGTACTCCCACATACAAAGTGTTCCGGGATTCTGAAATACTTAATCATTTGATTGAAGACAATAGGTGTGGGAGTATGAGTGTGTATGTGATTGTGCCCTGCGATGGACTGGCACCCTGTCCAGGGTGGACCCCGCCTTGTGCCCCATGCTCCCTGGGATAGGGTCCAGTTTCCGCCGCGAGCCTGAAGAAGGAGCAAGCGGTAGACGATGGATGGATGTTTAAATCTAGTTATAAATCATCTGTATTTACACAGTATATACAGTAGTAATAAATACTCTATGTTCTGTGGAAACTGTATTTTCTATGTTTTAATTAACTTGTTTTCAGAATAATGTGGTAGTGAATGCTGAGTTGTCTTCGTAAAATGATCTTATATAGTGAAATGCATTTACACATCTTAATTCTACTGGAATCTCACTATTCGAAGTAGATTTCTCATTTTCTCATGAAATTTATTACTTTTCAGATTTTGAAATCAACAGTAACCTCGGTGATGAAGACGTGTCTGTTTCTACTCTTGTTTTACACAGGTAAGAGGAAAGGAGTGTGTGTGAGTCTGTGTGTGAGAGAGAGAGAGAGAGAGAGAGAGAGGGGGGGATTAGGATTAGGGGGTTAGAGTGAGAGAGAAAGAGAGAATGTGCAGGATGGTACTCATACACCATGACACATTTACAAAACCCAAGAATGTGCAGTAAGCTCCTGTTACTGAGCGATCCGATCTGACTCACATTCCAATTTGTTCCAAAGATTTTGACGAAGCCTGAGGTCAGGGCTCTGTGTAGGACAAGCAAGTTATTTTACCCCGAACTCAATGACTGATTTCTTTATGGATCTCTGTTTGTGTATGGATGAATGCTACATGCTGAAACAAGGAAGTGATTTCTTCAAACTGGTGTTTCTGTGGTCGTCAGTTCTCTAGTGTTGTATTCTATACCATTACCATTTCCCTTCATGAAACATAGAGGATTAAAGCATTAAAACAGACCCATAATCCTAATCCTGCACAATGAACACTGGAATATAAAGTGGTGTTTGGGATGGTACTGTTCTCTTTCTCTGGGGATTGCACGTAGTGATCTTCAGCTTGTGTGCAGCTTCTTCACTATGGAACCCAATCCAGATAGTTTTGAACTTTTTAGTAATTTTTCCAAATGAGGAAAACGTAATTGACTGTACTTTGTTGAAAACATTTGTGATGTACAGATGAGCTGTAGTTCATATTGCTGAAATCCTCTGCATGTAGTTTACAACTCTCAGGAGAAATCTGAGATTTGATAAAAAGTTGAATAAAAACGAACAGGAACTTGGTATATTGCCAGTTGATTGGTGCATGTACAGTATAATCCTAGTTCTAAATGTCACATTAATTAATGTGAATTTTGTTTAATTTAATATGGTTTCAACACTAATTATTCAGCAGCACATAAAATAATACTCGATCCAGCACCTAGATTTTACACTGTGCTTTTACAGTTAATCAAGCACAAAACTTATATAAAAGTAATAATTATGATTAAAATGTCATTGCAGTAACAATGACACTTATAAATGTACAAACAAAATCATTACTACAAACTGTAATGTACAAGACTGGAGGATGTGTGAGGATCTACACTCAGAAGATTTAATAACAAACACAACAGTTCAAAATCTACAGTCAAAAGCCAAAACCATCCACGAGTCACACACAGAATATCCAATAAACAAGAACCAAGGGCAAATCCAAAGAGAAATCAAACACTGTCAATATATTAAGCAAACACAGAACAATGGCTCATAATGTGAATAAAGATCATCAACAATGCTTTATGATTACACATTACGTGAGTGGGCACTAAATAGTCCGTAGACATGAAATCAGGTCTGTAAGAAAGAGATTCAAAACAAAATTCATGAACACTGAAAATGTTAAAATTCCTAAACCAGTAATTAATACTATGATCAGTGATAACAATTATGAAAATGCTGAATTCACAAAAGACATTGTTGTGGCATATATAAATAATGAGATATTACTCAAAATAGTGAAATTGTCAACAATGGCAATGTTTCCCTTGAATTTAACATAGCCCAAAACAAGTCAGTTTCTATCTGTCATGTGATATTGGAGAAGGACTAGAAACTACATTTCCCATCAGCCACTGCACCATGTCACATGTCTCAATTCACCTGTTTCATGTTTAGCTCATTAGCACTGGTGTGTATATATAGTCAGATTCTGCTCTACATGGGTTGTCTTGCGTTGTTAGTTCTGTCCCCATGTGTCACGTTATGCTCGTCTTTGACCCGTGTAAGTCTTGTGTTGTGATTTGTTTGTTACTTTATTAAACATTTCACTTCTGCAATTGCATCTGCCTCAAATCCCTGACGTGACACCATCATATATCTTGAGGTCACAGTTTTTGGATTCTGGCACAAGACCTATGATATTATCATGTGTGTACCATATGATATCTTTCTTTGAGCAATAAAACATATTAAACATACTTAAGTTTGTTTCAAAACGTGCAGTTAATGTGTGTGATTTGAAACTATACTTAGATTTTCAGTGACATGAGGAACCTAACACTAGGGGAGCGCCCTTGTGCTGTATCATGGCTGCTGATGCAGTCTGACCCCAGCTTCCTAATATGCACATTGTGTATATGTGATCAATGAAGACTCATTATTATTTCTCATTATCATGTAACGATTCAAAGTTGAGATGGACGCATGTGCAAAATTTTTAATGTTTTAGTTAAATAAACCAACAAAACACAAAAGATACTATGACTAATGACAAACACTGTGGCAAGGACTATACATTATCTAACAGAAACAAAACATGGTAACATGGAACAATGGTAATGGAAGATAAAGTGAGACAAACAAAGCAGTGAAAACTGCGACTATATACATGTGCGCTTGTTAACCAGAAAGTGATTCAGGTGCAGGTGCTCATGTGACTGATGAGTATGGTGCAGTGGCTGCTAGGAACTGAAGTCCAGAGTTCTTGTCCCTGATACCCAGAGTCCCTGATACATGACAAGAACACTCCCTGACACACACACCATAAGGGCGCTTCTCCCGGAGTGCCCAAATTCACTCCCTCCCTCTGGCGGTCCTGGTCCCCTGGGCAAAATGTTGCTTAGCTGAACCAGGACACGTCTTGCGTCCTCAGCAGAGCAAGAAAGCAAAGCGACATCCTCTGTGGAACAGGTAAGCAGAGTGATGTCCTCAGCTGGGCACGAAGGCAGAACTTGGTTATCTGTGTCAAAAAAAAAACAACACAAAAATAATAGTAACAATTACACTCTGAGCCAGAAG
Source organism: Ameiurus melas (assembly GCA_012411365.1). NCBI lineage: Eukaryota > Metazoa > Chordata > Actinopteri > Siluriformes > Ictaluridae > Ameiurus > Ameiurus melas. The sequence continues at coordinate 32,505,779 of CM022760.1, read as the reverse complement.
GATGTGCTAAAAACTAAAAGCAGCATATAAAGTGCTGCTTGAAGTGATTACTAAGGCTGGATGAGCTTTTTTCTCCCCAGTGAAAGTAAATCCCTCATACTAAAGAAAACTCCCCATGCACTTTCTTCCAGAAGTACATGACAAAATACCAGCCTTCTGGGGAAAACCATGCATAAGCCATATTTATAACCCCACAATGTTGGATTATCAGGACATTATGGGGAATGAACGGCATGGCTATTTAGCTATGTTGGAGGTGGAGTTGGCACTACCTCTAGCCATCGACAGCAGGTAATTTATGGGGGCCGGTTTTGTCATCCAAGCCACCGTGTAAGGCTACTGTGGCATTGGTGGGCAAGGCCTATGCAGTAGTAATCTTGCTTGTGGGTCACTGCAGAAAATGACAGTGTTGCAGGCCTACCAAGCTGACCTGCTGAGTGAGCTCGACATATGGCGGCATTCAGCCAGTTCCTTCCATGTTGTGTTGAGTTCACCCGGGCATCCATGGTTGGAGCCAGCGCTAGTGCGAGGGAGGCACAGAAGGCGAGTATGGCAGCCCCCCAACCCGCACAGACAGCCAGGGGAACTGGGTGGCCACAGTTAGTGCAGGAAGTAAGATCCCTCATAGACAAAGGGGCCATAGAACATGTACCCCATTCACTGAGGAAGGGAGGTTTTTACAGCCGTTATTTCCTGGTCCGCAAAAAATAGGAGTATGCGGCCAATTTTAGATATGTGTCATCTGAACTGTACTCCAAAATCCACAGATTCAGTTTGAGGACTGGTTTGTGATGATAGATCTAAAAGGTGCATATTTCCACATTGAAATATCACTAGCTTTATCCACTCAAACCTTCACAAAGTGCATGGATGTCATTCTGGCTCCATTGTGACTCCAGGACTTTCGTGTACTAAACTACCTGGATGATTGGTTAATTCTAGTACAATCCAGGGAACTGATGGTTCAACATCGAGATGTTGTTCTCGCCCACATGAAGAGCTTGGGGCTCAGGTTGAACCTCAAAAAACTATGCTTTCTCCAGAGCAGTGGACAACTTTTCTAGGAGTTATAAGGATTCGTATGTGTAGGGTCAATCCTATCAACATTGAGCAAGATAAAGCTGGATCTTGGCATCCCCTCCAGTTTCTATGGGAGACTAATGGAGCTTATTGCAGCAGCAGCCAGAAGTTTACCAGCTATTCTAACTAATAAAAGAAGAGGCAGAAAGAAAAGTCTTTGGTGTACGAAACGCCCGAGCTAAACTACGCTGATTGAATTCAATTTTATTTGTATAGCGCTTTTTACAATAGACATTGTCTCAAAGCAGCTTTACAGAAATAGAAACATGGTATACAGATATTAAAGGTGTGAATTTATCCCAACTGAGCAAGCCACTGAGTGACGATGGTGGCAAGGAAAAACTCCCTAAGATGTTTTAAGAGGAAGAAACCTTGAGAGGAAGCCGACTCAGAAGGGAACCCATCCTCATCTGGGTAACAACAGATAGTGTGAAAAAGTTAATTATGGATTTATAAGAAGTCTGTATGGCCTTAGGAGCAGCCGTAGTCCCAGCAGTCTGGAATTAGAGAAGACTTGAGTACCATCCAGAGGCAAAAAGGATCTGGATCTCCAGTATCTATATAAATTCATGTGGGGCTCGGCAAAAGGAGAAAGGGAGAGAAAAAAAGATTACGACTGAAGTAATAAGATAGAATCTAGTCAGGGTAGGCTTGAGTAAACAAATGCGTTTTAAGCCTAGACTTAAACACTGAGACTGTGTCTGAGTCCCGAACACTAATAGGAAGACTGTTCCATAACTGTGGGGCTCTATAAGCGAAGGCTCTTCCCTCTGCTGTAGACTTCACCATTCGAGGTACCGTCAAATAGCCTGCATCATTCGATCTAAGTAGGCGTGGTGGATCATATAAAACCAAAAGGTCGCTTAGATATTGTGGCACGAGACCATTTAGTGCTTTATAGGTTAATAAAAGTATTTTATAGTTAATGTGAGACTTCACAGGGAGCCAATGCAGTGTGGATAAGATCGGGGTGATGTGGTCATATCTTCTAGTTCTAGTAAGGACTCTAGCAGCTGCATTCTGGACTAACTGGAGCTTATTTATATTCCTACTGGAACATCCAGACAGTAAGGCATTACAGTAATCTAATCTAGAGGTGACGAATGCATGAACTAGTATTTCTGCATCATGTAGTGACAATATGTTTCTTATCTTAGAAATATTTCTGAGATGAAAGAAAGCTATCCTAGTAATATTATCTACATGAGCATCAAATGATAGACTGGAGTCAATAATCACTCCGAGGTCTTTAACTGCTGTACATGATGAAACAGAAAGACCATCCAGAGTGACCATGTGATCAGAAAGATTACCTCTAGCTACACGTGGGTCTAATAAAAGTATTTCTGTTTTATCAGAATTAAGTAAAAGGAAGTTAGTTGACACCCAACGTCTAATGTCCTTTACACAATCCTCAACTTCACAAAGCTTCTGTCTGTCCTCTGGCTTCGCTGAAACATACAACTGTATATCATCAGCATAACAGTGGAAGATAATTCCATGTTTATGAATAATTTGTCCTAGGGGAAGCATATATAAAGTAAAAAGCAGTGGGCCTAAAACAGAACCCTGTGGAACTCCAAAAGTAACCTCAGTACGCATGGAGAAATCACCATTTACATCTACAAACTGATAACGATCGGTCAGATAAGACCTGAGCCAGGAGAGGTTCCCTTAATGCCAACAACATTTTCTTATCTATCAAGGAGAATAGTGTGATCTATAGTATCAAAAGCTGCACTAAGGTCATGTAACACAAGCAGCGAGACACAACCCTGATCAGAGGTCAGTTGAAGGTCATTTACTACTTTAACTAACGCTGTCTCTGTGCTATGATGTCTAAATCCTGACTGATACATTTCATGAATGTTATTCCTATCAAAGTACGAGCATAACTGCTTTGCTACAACCTTTTCTAAAATGTTAGAGATGAAGGGGAGATTTGATTTTGGTCTATAGCTGGAAAATTGGGATGGGTCAAGGTCAGGTTTTTTAATCAAGGGTTTAATAACTGCTAATTTAAGTGATTTAGGTACATAGCCAGTGCTTAGGGAAGAATTTATTATATTTAAAAGTGGTTCAAGGGCGCACGGTGGCTTAGTTAGCACATTCGCCTCACACCTCCAGGGTCCGGGGTTCGATTCCCGCCGTGGCTGTGTTTGCATGTTCTCCCCGTGCTGCAGGGGTTTCCTCCAGGTACTCCAGTTTCCTCCCCCAGTCCAAAGACATGCATGGCAGGTTGGTAAATTGTCCACAGTGTATGAATGGGTGTGCTAGTGTGTGATTGTGCCCTGCGGTGGACTGGCACCCTGCCTTGTGCCTGATGCTTCCTGGGATAGGCTCCAGGTTCCCCGCAACCGTGAAGAAGGAATAAGCGGTTGAAGATGGATGGATGGACAACTTTTTTGAATAATGGAATTATAATCAAACTGTTGATTGGTTGAGTTAAATATTTTCCTAAAGAAGGAAAAGGACTTGGTATCAATTTAGACGACATTTTAAATTTGTAGGTGCATCCTCTTTGTGTCCTTTAGTGAACAACCATCTATTTCTCCCATCGTGTATGGACTCCTCATTTTCAGTGTGGTATGACAAGGGTATTAAACAAGTTAGAAATTTGTATTCTGATGGTGTGTTTGATAGCTTTGCCAATTTGGCATCCACTTACGATCTCCCCTTGACACATTTCTTTCGGTACTTTCAAATACGGAATTTCGTTTCTAGATGTTTTCCTGGTTTCCCTTCTGCTCCTCCTGAACAGGCCTTGGAAGACCTGTTTTCAAATAACTCGCATCAGAGAGGAATGATTTCTAAGATTTATGATTTTATTTTGACGCAAGGTAGTGGGTCGAGTAATAAAATTAGGAATGCGTGGGAAACGGAATTAGGAGTACAAATAAGTGAGGAGCGTTGGGAACATGCTATAGGGAGGGTACAGACTACCACTTCTTGTGCTCGTCTTGGACTTATACAATTCAAAGTTTTAAATAGAGTCCATTTGTCCAAGTCGAGATTGTCTGTGATGTATCCGGATGTTGAGGACAAGTGTGATAAATGCCATGGCTCTCCCTGCCATCTTGGCCATATGTTTTTCTTCTGCCCTGAACTCCATGGTTTTTGGTCTGGCTTTTTTACCATCATGTCCACTATTCTCAGGGTAGATTTAAAGCCTTGTCCATTGATATTTGGGATTCCTCAAGCTTCACTTCCTTTGAGCTCGATACAAAATGATGTTATTGCTTTCACATCCCTTATAGCAAGACGTTCCCTACTTTTACATTGGAAGTCTGTTAAATACCCATCTATCTCCCAGTGGATAAAGGACGTGATGTTTTTTCTGAAACTCGAGAAAATAAGATATACAATGAATGGATGTACAGATAAGTTTTCTCATAAATGGCATCCATTTTTTTTTGCCTACTTTATGGAGTTACAGACACTACCCACTTAAAGGTTGGTGCCTGATGTTGAATTTTATAATATCTCTATAACCAGCGACAGTTAATGGGTAGCCATGATGAGCCGGAGGGGTGGGTTGTGGGTTCAACTTTGTTTTTCTTTGTATAAAAAGAAAAATATCTGTGAATATTTACTGCTGTTGGTAATTTTGTATTTTTGCAAAATGGTGGGAGGACAGAACAGAAAAGGCGATTTAGATAGGCTTAGCAGTTCAACAGAAATGTTCATCAGAAATGTTTAATAAAAAAGAAACGTTATGCAGAAATGTATAGCAGAAATGTTTAGCAGAACTGGTTTAGCAAAAATTGTAGAAATGTTCTGTAGAAATGTTCAGCAGAAATGTTCAATAAAAATGAAACATGAAAAAGAAGATGGATGGATGGAAAAGTGGTTCAATTACTCCTGGACAAATCTGTTTAAACAAACATGTAGGTACGGGATCTAGTATGCAGGTTGATGAATTTGCTGAAGAGATTAATGTAGCTAATTCGCTCTATCTAAGCGGAGCAAAACACTCTAAACATTGATCTGATATTTCTACGTTGTCATGTAACGGGTTTGTTACAGTATTGTCCGGTTTTAATTTAATGGCTTGTATTTCACGTCTAATATTTTCAACCTTATCAATGAAAAACTTCATGAAATCTTCACTGCTATGTAATGATTGAGTGTTTCTCTCTGTAGTGGTTTTATTCCTAGTTAATTTTGCTACCGTGTTGAAAAGGAATCTAGAATTGTTTTTGTAATCTTCTATTAAGGTGGAGAAATAGATTTTTCTAGCAACGCCAAGAGATTTCCTATATTGCAGTAGGCTCTCCTTCCATGCTGTCTGAAATATCACCAGTTTGGTTTGACGCCATTTACGTTCTAATTGTCGAGATGTCTGTTTTAAGGTTCGCGTTTGATCATTATACCAGGGTGCTAACTCTCTAATTATCTTTCTTTTGAGTGGAGCGATTTTATCTAGCGTGTAGCAGAGTGTTGACTCCAAGCTTTCAGTCGCCTGATCGAGTTCTATGGGATATCTAATTGATGTTTCTACTCATTAAACATGAGATAACCTGTGTCCAAACATTTTAAATCCAGCTTTCTCAAAAACCTCTTCTTTCAGATCATTTCCTTTATAGAGCCTTATTGGTCAATGTTTTTCATTCAGTATTTACGTTCCTCTGTCCTCTTTCCTCTTTCTAGAAAACACAGAGGTGTTGGTAGTTTCATGAATAAAACCACTGCTTTTCCAGAGGTTTGAAGAACTGACATGCCCTCATATAAATATAAGGTATATTTAGTCGAAATACACATGTTGTGTTGAAAGCCAGGTTAATGAGGTTTGGGTAAATCAATATAGCAAGCCATTGTTAAAATGATGGAATGTAAATATAGATATTCTGTATGTTGTTGACGCCTGTGCTTGTGAAGTGTATATTATTTCTTATATTTCAAAGTCAGAAAGGGAGATGGGATTGTTGTTAGTAAATGCCCAAAAAGAAGCATGTAAAGACATCGTGCAGTGAAAATGCAAAAGCAATTTAGCATCGACAGTGCATTTAGATGAGACTGACCAAATATGATGCCGATCTGATGAAATCTCTAGGAGGAGTTTGTTAAAGTACGAGGCCTGAAAATGACAAAAAATGGAGTAAAAATTTAAGAGGAAACTCAAAAAAGCTGACTTCCTGTTGACTTTCAGGCAGGAGTTCAAGAGAGTTTTTGTATGAATTGGCAGATTACACACATCTGCCAAATGTTATACATGTAAGTGAAATGTAGCACGAGGCATACATCATTTAAATTTTGTAGGTAGCGCTATTGAGCCATTTTCCCACACTCCATTCTAAAACCTGTATCACGTGTAAATGTTCTCCACTTTTAAGGGGTATGCAACGTTTCAAGAGGTTCGGAGCATGTTTAGGCTACAAAAATGTGATTAGTTTCACATCGAAATTTGTGAGACCTTCACGGACACGCAGGAATGTCAGTGAGTATACAAGAGAGTACACACCAGGCCTTGGTGGACTCCCTTGTATTCTCATCCATAATGAGATCCTGTCTGACCACATTGTGAACTGTACTGATTATTGGGGATTAAATTGATTTGCACAAGTGTTTACCAATCGCGTGTGTGCGAGAGAGAGAGACAGAATGTGATACTGTGTGTGATAAGTTTTTCAATAACTCATGCCGGTTCATGCACTAAGACAGTGGATTGAGTACCAGTGAGACATCACATGCTACATCCTAAGGTATCACTTAGAGAACATGGCATGAACAGTGCACAAACAAAAGCTTTGGTTAATCACTATTCTTTATGGAACTCCTGAATATCTATGTGACATTGCACTGTCTCAGTCATTACACTCCCCACAATTAAAAGGGATCAGTTCAGAAAGATAAGTACATGTTTGATGATGACTGTCAGAGTGGCAGCAGTTTGTTATACAAACCTTAAAAATATGAGTAGCTTTCAAAGTGAACACCTATGTTTATGACATATAACAATTGCTCCAAAAATAGTGTTTCAGAAACAATAATGATATAAAATTTTATCACAATCTATTCACTTTGCTATTTCCCACAAGTACGTTCCATGAGTTGATACATCTCATTCTCTCCATGTCCAAGCCATTTAAATTAGCATTTAAGCCAGTGAGAGAGTTGCATGCAGGTTTTGAAGATGTATAAGGTTTCGAGTCTCATCTGATGTCTATTACAGTACTTGTCTTGCTGAAAATATGAACAAATAGATTTTTATTACAAGTCATAAAGTACAGAGTTAGAGGAGGTATATCCGGCTATATTCTTCCATCTAGCCACCCTACCCCATAGCCTAGACATGTGAAGAACATGACTGATTGTTGTCTTTTGCAGGGAGTTACCAGGACTTGCCAGAAATTCCTGCTCTTGTAATGGTGCCACAGATCACTTTCTAGCCTCCCTGATAAGGATTCTTCTTGTCCTTTTGTCAATAAATACTTGAGGGACATGCTGTTGTTGGTAATGTCACTGTGATGCTCCATTTCATTTTCTACATTTGTTGTTGGCCTTCGTGGTGTTCCATATTCCATCTAATATTTTTGGTGCTTAAGCAGACATTTACACATTACTTTACTGAAAGATACATTAAGCCCATTGTAATTACATTCAAATGTTTTATATAAATTAGTAATAGTAGTAGTAAACAAAGTAAAAATAAACCATAAATACCCTTCACTTCACTAAATACAAGGGTTTTTTAAGCTGCTTTTGTGATACAAAGGAAACAATGTGAACATGGTGAGTTTATTGTGTTTAAATCAATCTTGCATCTTGTTTGAATACAACTAAATTTAGACTCATCTCATCATTAACTGCTTGTATGTTGTGTGTTATATTGAAAACATTCAATTCAATTGCATTATATCCTGCATTTTATCTGTAAAGAACCTTTAACAACAGACACTGTCACAAAGATGTAGATTTTGAGCCCTAATATGTGAGACTGGCAAAGAATTGAATATATCCTGAACATAACTTTAAACTATGTCATTTAAAATGTTTCATTTCTCTTTCTTTGGCTAAAGTTGGTGTTCCTAAACCTTAGTTCCATGAGGCGCTTTTGAACTGTAATCACCTGCCACTGCAAAGATCACTGCTTAGCCATAAAGAATAGAAATATCAAACATTATCCCACACGTCAAGCTCTGTAAAACCTGTTCAGCTTTGTTAAATGTTAGGGAATAACTGAATTATTGCACTAGAATAATGAAACATACCTGAAATTTGAAGGACGTAAACATTCAAAGTTGCAGCTTTTTGTCACTATTGTCCTTCAGCTTGTGTCCTTCAGAGACTTTCTGCAGTATCTGATTAACTGACTTGCTATTTGGCTTCTTTCAGCTTTGATGACATCTTGTTAATGCGAGTAATGTGTTTTCTGTTTATGAGACCAGTTACTGTGAAACAACTTGTTGAAATGCAGAGAATAAAGTTTTCATTTGCATTTCCTTCAGAGTTGTGGAATTAATTACTATTAATATAAAAGAAGGGATAAAAGGCAGAACTATTGGTATCGGCCGATATCACTCTGAGTAATCGCTTATTGTTATCGGCTGAGAAATTTTGTATCGGTGCATCTCTACTTATATTATAACAAATAAGTTAAAGCCAAGCTGTCATTTAAATTTCCTAACTTTATAATATAACTAAAGAATTGCATTCAGTACTAAAACATCCCTGTGGTTAACACCTGTGTCCTTCAATTACTTTATTCAATATCCAATAAACTGAGTTATGCAAAGCTGCATGTCCTTTCGTCCCCATTTTCCATAAAATTGTTTTTAACCAAATGAGATGTGGTAGGACACAAAAGGGAAAGGACAGGAGATGTTTAAGTTGCCCTTAGAGTGTAATTGTTTAATAAAGAGATTTGGATTTGTCTGTGTGTTTATACCCTCATTTCTCCATCTGAGGATTAATAAAGTGTAATGATCTTATACAGAAAGCACCAAGAATACAAGGAATATATGTCTGTGAAGTAATGTAAATACTGCTCTATACATCTACTTAAATGATCAGTCTTATTAATAGAATAGATGTGTGTAATATTAATAGTAGCCACATTCAATAATTTATTAAAATATATGAAAAAAGAAGCAGCATCAAAGTACTTACCTTATCCACACTGCACTGACTCCCAGTGAATTCTCACACTGATTATAGAATACTTCTACTGACCTGCAAAGCACTAAACAGTCTCGCACCACAGTACCTGAGCAAACTTTTGGTCTTTTATGATCCGCCAAAGCCTACTTAGATCAAAAGGTGCAGGCTAGTTGTTGGTACCTGGAATAGTGAACGCTACAGCAGGGGAAAGATTTTTGTCTTATAGAGCCCCACAGTTATGGAACAGTCTTCCAATTAGTGTTCGGGACTCAGACACAGTCTCAGTGTTTAACTCCAGGCTGAAAACATTTGTTTACTTAAGCCTTCACATTTAGCTCCAAAACTATTGGACTGGCGAGGCCTATTAGTTTGTTTGCTCTACAGTGGTGCTTGAAAGTTTGTGAACTCTTTATAATTGTCTATATCTGCATAAATATGACCTAAAACATCATCAGATTTTCATAGAAGTCCTAAAAGTAGATAAAGAGAACCCAACAAAATAAATGAGACAAAAATATTTTACTTGGACATTTATTTATTGAGGCAAATGATCCAATATTACATATCTGTGAGTGGCAAAAGTATATGCTCCTCTGGGATTAGCATTTAATTTGAAGGTGAAATTAGAGGCAGGTGTTTTCAGTCAATGGGAAGAAGATCAGGTGTGAGAAAAAGAGTTGCTGAAGTCCATCAAGTTGGAAAATCTTACAAAACCATCTCTTAAGAGTTCAGAGTCCACCAATCCACAGTCAGACAGATTGTGTACAAATTGAGTAATTTCAAGACCATTGTTGGTCTCCACTCCTGGGGAGTAAAAATGAACAGTTGTACAAAACAGTAAACTTAAAGTGCATTAAACATTATATAAATAAAGGTACACATACAAATACACCTTTCATATCCACATGTTCAAACCACGGCTAAGAACAAGCTAGCACCGCTCTGGCCTCAAGCACGAGGCGGAGACACACACGACAAAACTTACTTATATATACTCAAAACTAGCAGAAGCAAAATATAAGCATGTCTCAAAATGTTAGGAAATAAACACAGACAAAACAAGCGAGTTAAACATGCACAACATACCTATATAGAGAGGAAATATGGCACAGCATCACAATCGGTGTTACTTCCACGACATCTTTACTCGAATGGGAAAAAACCCCTGTATTTTCCTCCAGGTATGTAGGCAGAGACTAAAGTAATCGATTCCAGAGCGCATGGATAAGACCATCTTAATGGATGACTGATCAGCGCCATACCCGCTCAAATTAATGTATTACCAAATTTAAATGGAACAACGAAAAATAAATACTCAACTCTCTTTTTAACATTTAACTATTTAACTTGTTACACTCTCTCCTACAAAATAAATGTCGTCTCGACATTAAATCAAATCAAACAATTGTCCTTTAAACAGTCTCTCAAGAACTTGACACTGGAAATCCTCTTCTGAAAGGTGGTACTTAGGTCAAATTTCCAAATTTGTCAACAGTCCATATTCACAGTGTTGTTACAATATTTGTCAAGGGAGCTGTCATTTCATGGAATGACTTTTTCTGCTTGAGACGGGTGCAAGCTTTTGTCACATAGTGCTCAATGTCAGATTGCATATAGGGCCAGAAGAAGCGTTCACGTACTGCGGTGTCCCATATTATTGTGCACCTCTTCCAGTACTTTCCCTTTGTATTGTTCTGGTAGGACCAACTGTTTGTAGGCTTTGGTTTTCCTGTACAGAATGCGGTCATTGTCTACAGTCAGCTTTTCCCATTCTCTGAACAGGCATTTTGTCTTTGGGCTGAATGACTTTAGCTCTCTAGCTAGCGGTTTGGAGCCTGTCAGTTTACTATCTACCACAGGATAGATGCATAGGTCTGATCTTTATGCATCTCTTAACTTATCTTTTGTTATAGGACTAACTGATGCAGTGGTTATCACACCTTCGGTGGAAAATGACATACATATGGCTGAAAAAGGCAGGGTCACTTCTTGAACCTCAACAGCCTGAATGGTGGCAGCTATGGCGTCAGGTGGCAACTCCTCAGAACATTCTCTTATCAGTGACTCTGCATCCAGTGGCATCCTTGACAAAGCATCTGCTTTGTCACTGTTCTCTTTCCCTGGTCGGTACTTTAGTGTGAAGTAAAAATCAGCCAACTCTGCAACCCACCTGGAAGTGGGTGCGTTCAGTTTTGCAGTGGACAGGACATATTTCAATTCAATTCAATTCAATTTTATTTGTATAGCACTTTTTACAATAGTCATTGTCTCAAAGCAGCTTTACAGAAATAAAAAACAGGTATAAACAGTCAGAAACAGATAAAGAGAGACAAACAGGAACAGATAAACAGAGACAAACAGGAACAGATAAACAGAGACAAACAGATATAAAACAAATAGAATTTATCCCAACTGAGGAAGCAACTGAGTGGCGACGGTGGCAAGGAAAAACTCCCTAAGATGTTTTTTGAGGAAGAAACCTTGAGAGGAACCCGACTCAGAAGGGAAACCCATCCTCATCTGGGTAACACAGAATGTGAAGGTAACACAGATAATGTGAAAAAGAGAAGTATGGCCTTAGGAGCAGCCGTAGTCCCAGCAGAAGATTTGGGCTCATCCAGAGGCAGAAGGGATCTGGATCTCCAATATCTCCATAAATTCGTGTGGGGCTCGGCAAAAAGAGAGAGAGAGGGAGAAAAACGATTAGGACTGTGAAGTAGTGAGATATAATCTAGTCAGGGTAAGCTTGAGTAAACAAATATGTTTTAAGCCTAGACTTAAACACTGACACTGTGTCTGAGTCCCGAACACTAATAGGAAGACTGTTCCATAACTGTGGGGCTCTATAAGCGAAGGCTCTTCCCCCTGCTGTAGACTTCACTATTCTAGGTAATGTCAAATAGCCTGCACCTTTTGATCTGAGTAGGCGTGGCGGATCACATAAAACCAGAAGGTCGCTTAGATATTGTGGTGCAAGACCGTGTAGTGCTTTATAGGTTAATAAAAGTATTTTAAACTCAATGCGAGATTTTACAGGGAGCCAATGCAGTGTGGATAAGATCGGGGTGATGTGGTCGTATCTTCTAGTTCTAGTAAGGACTCTAGCAGCTGCATTCTGGACTAACTGGAGTTTATTTAAATTCCTACTGGAACATCCAGACAGTAAGGCATTACAGTAATCTAATCTAGAGGTGACGAATGCATGAACCAGTATTTCTGCATCATGTAGTGACAATATGTTTCTTATCTTAGAAATATTTCTGAGATGAAAGAAGGCTATCCTAGTAATATTATCTACATGAGCATCAAATGATAGACTGGAGTCAATAATCACTCCGAGGTCTTTAACTGCTGTACATGATGAAACAGAAAGACCATCCAGAGTTACTGTGTAGTCAGGAAGATTACTTCTAGCTACACGTCGGTCTAATAAAAGTATTTCTGTTTTATCAGAGTTAAGTAGGAGGAAGTTAGTTAACATCCAACGTCTAATGTCCTTTACACAATCCTCAACTTTACTAAGCTTCTGTCTGTCCTCTGGCTTCGCTGAAACATACAGCTGTGTATCATCAGCATAACAGTGGAAGCTAATTCCATGTTTATGAATAATTTGTCCTAGGGGTAACATATGTAAAGTAAAAAGCAGTGGGCCTAAAACAGAACCCTGTGGAACTCCAAATGTAACCTCAGTATGCATGGAGAAATCACCATTTATATCTACGAACTGATAACGATCGGTCAGATAAGACCTGAGCCAGGAGAGGACTGTTCCCTTAATGCCAACAACATTTTCTAATCTATCAAGGAGAATAGTGTGATCTATAGTATCGAAAGCTGCACTAAGGTCGAGTAACACAAGCAGCAAGACACAACCCTGATCAGAGGTCAGAAGAAGGTCATTTACTACTTTAACTAACGCTGTCTCTGTGCTGTGATGAGGTCTAAATCCTGACTGATACATTTCATGAATGTTGTTCCTTTCCAAGTATGAGCATAACTGCTTTGCTACTACCTTTTCTAAAATCTTAGAGATGAAGGGGAGATTCGATATTGGTCTATAGCTGGACAATTGAGATGGTTCAAGGTCAGGTTTTTTTTTTTATCAATGGTTTAATAACTGCTAATTTTAGAGATTTAGGGACATAGCCAGTGGTTAGGGAAGAATTTACTATATTTAAAATTGACTTAATTACTCCTGGACAAATCTGTTTAAACAAACATGTAGGTATGGGATCTAGTATGCAGGTTGATGAATTAGCTGATGAGATTAGTGTAGCTAGGTCGGTCTCTATAAGCGGAGCAAAACACTCTAAACATTGATCCGGTATTGCCACATTGTCATCTAATGTGTTTGTTATATTACTGACCGGTTGTAATTTAATGGCCTGTATTTCATCTCTAATATTTTCAATTTTATAGATGAAAAATTTCATGAAATCGTCACTGCTATGAAATGATTGAGTGTTTTCCTCTGAAGTGGTTTTATTCCTAGTTAGTTTTGCTACCGTGTTGAAGAGGAATCTGGAATTGTTTTGGTTGTCTCCTATTAAGGTGGAGAAGTAGATCTTTTTCGCATCTGCAAGAGATTTCCTATATTTCAGTAGACTCTCCTTCCATGCTGTCTGAAATATCTCCAGCTTGGTTTGGCGCCATTTACGTTCTAATTGTCTAGATTTCTGTTTTAAGGATCGCGTTAGATCATTATACCAGGGTGCTAATTTTTTTTGTCTAATTATTTTTCTTTTGAGTGGAGCCACTCTATCTAGTGTGCAGCGGAGTGTTGACTCCAAACTTTCAGTTGCCTGATTGAGTTCTACTGGATCAGGCGCTGATCCAAATTTAATTGATGTCTCTGGTAGGTTATTTATTAAGCTCAGTGCAGTAGCTGATGTGAATGTGCGTTTTACGCGGTAGCGAGGCGAGGTGGAGATATTATAATCCATACGGATTATGAATGAGATAAGATAATGGTCTGAGATAGCTTCAGACTGTGGAAAAATTTCTATATTTTCTATACTTAGTCCGTATGTTAGTATGAGGTCAAGAGTGTGACCACCATTATGAGTAGGCCCGATTACGTTCTGATTAATATCTACTGAATCTAAGATGGACACAACCGCTGTTTTCAGAGGGTCTTCCAGGTTATCAAAATGAATATTAAAATCTCCGACGATTAATGCTTTATTTACAGACACAACCAGGTTTGATACAAAGTCTGCAAATTCACTAAGAAATTCAGTATATGGCCCTGGGGGTCTGTAAATAATAATTAGAGTAATTTACTTTTTTTTTTTTTGGCTACGTAATTTATCCTTTGAAAAAAATTTCAAAGGAATTAAACTTATGACTATATTTTTGTGTGACGACTAGATTTTCACTATGGATAAGACCAACACCTCCTCCTCTACCAGTTGAACGAGGCTGATGTACATAACTGTATCCAGGAGGACTGGCTTCATTTAATGCTACGTACTCATTTGCTACGTACCCAAGTTTCCGTTAAACACATTAAATTACATTCCTGGTCAGTAATGATGTCATGATAATAAGAGCCTTAGACATAAGAGATCTAACGTTTAATAGACCTAGTTTCAGATCAAAAATTCTGGCTGTGCATTTAATATGATTTAATTTTATGTTAATTAGGTTACGAAGGTTATGAGATTCTTATATATTTGTATAGCTCGGGGAACAGACACAGTCTCTATAGTATGTATTACTGTTGATGGACTACTAATTGAACATTGATTATACTGACTGTTATTACGGTAGACAGTCACTTGGAGTGAGCGGGTTGTTGTCACTATACACAGTGAAGGTTGGAGCATAGTACAAATCCCAGAACTTGTCAGTGACTGCCCATTTTAAAGCTAGAAATTCTAACTTGCCTGCATGATCTCAGCTGCTGTCAACGAGCAGGAGCCATAGAGTCTCAGTTTGCCATCTTGTTTTTGACACAATACTGCTCCCAAGCCTTGATGTGATGCATCAGTGTGTACTAAGAACAGCTGAGTGAAATCAGGGAATCCTACCACTGGTGGATGGAGCAAACAGTCACTCAGCAGCTCAAGTGCCTGCTGGTGCTGGTTGGTCCATGTTATTGGCTTGTTTGAGGGCATAACATGAGTAATTTTCTTTGTTTTTGGTTTTCTTGTGTTTTCAGGGATCTTTCAAAAGATCATATAGGCAATTGGCCTTTCTGGAAAAGTCTTTAATGTACTGCCTGTAGTAGGTGAGTAACCAAAGCATTTTCCTGAGCTGTCCCACATTCTGTGGTCTGATGTCTTTCAAGGCCCTAACTTCTTCAAAATCTGCTGGATCAAATCTACTTCCCTCTGCAGAGACTATTCTCCCCAAATAACGGACTTCAGGTTTAAAGTGGTCTGCTCTCTTCAGAAATAAATCCCTGGTGGTAAGCTTTTCCCTGGTCCAGGAGAGAGAACCAGGAATTACCACCCAGACTGTCCATGATGTCCTGGACCCAAGGGATCGGCTGGCGGTCGGGATGGGTCTTACTGTTCAGGTCTCTGTAATCTATACACAACCGAAGGGTGCCATCTTTTTTTCTCACACACATAACAGGTGAAGAATACGACGAGTTCAAATTCCTAACCCAGTCTTTGCTATTAGGTCATGGAGGTAACATTTCGTCTGCTGGTACAGTGGCCTGGGTACTGACATGTATGTGCATTTGACTGCCTCTGGGTCTGTAAAAGAGATGGCCATTTGCAATCTTTCAATACAGCCAATATCATTGTCTGATCTTGAGAAGGAATGACACTCTTCTCTGAACATTTGTCTGACTATCTGTCTCTGTTCTTCTTTCAAGTGACTTACATCTACAGATGGATCCCACTGCTCACTACCAGTACATAGATGCTGGATGCTGGATGCTGGTGTGGTTCACGATGGCTAGTGTTGAAGCCTTTTCAAAAATCTGAGCAGGTAACACAGTTATGGTGGAATGCTCTTCCGATCTCAATCCGGACTGCAGAATCTCTCACTATCTTCAAAAAACAGCTAAAGACCCACCTTTTTCGTGAACACCTAACCAACTCCTAAAAAAAACAAAAAAACCACAGACAATGCACTTACACCTCTACTCTGTACACTTTGCTTCCTCTGGTATTCAATTAATGGATCTTGTATAGTAGCACTACTTGTATTGTTCCCTACTTGATATATCACTTTGCTTATTTGTAAGCTTTGGATAAAAGCATCTGCTAAGTGAATAAATGTAAATGTAAATGTTATTATGGTTGTACTGTAGCTATTAGGCAGTTCACTGGGTCTAGCTGACGTTCCTCACACCACAAGACAAAAAGCTGCCACTTGAGTGCATACAATATCCTTGTGGATGGTGCTCTAGCATTTAACATGGTCTCTACAACCCCAGTTGTGAGACCAGAATCTATAAGCTGGTGCCCCTCAGGGGCCAGTCCCACAGTTTCCATAGTTCTGGCCGAGGGTGATGAATCAGCCCTCCGGCTTGAGACTGTAGATCCACTCTATGGGCTCAAATGGTGCACTTGACAGACCTTCCAGGACCACAGAAAGGTCACAGGAAAGTATGCACGGCCTGCAGATGGGCCTAAGCATCCTGACACCACACATAAACCTCGAAGTTAGAGGATGTTACCTCACAGAGGCTCCATCAACAAGGGCATGGCTGGCCGAAATGGCGGCCACGTAAACCCTGATTGAAGAAGGAGTCCACCCCGCTGAGAAATGTTCTTGTGATCCTCCTATCAACTCTCTCCAACCTGGGCATCACTGGAACGGTTCTACGCTGGGTGGAATCCTATCTTTCGGACAGATCCTTCAAGGTATCATGGAGCGGAGGTATTTCTGAAACTCAGCAACTCACAACTGGCGTTCCACAGGGGTCAGGTCTGGGTCCACTCCTCTTTTCTATCTACACTACATCTCTCGTGCAGGTGACTGAGTCTCATGGCTTCTCCTATCACTACTATGCTGATGACACCCAGCTCTATTTGTCCTTCCAGCTTGACGATCCATCTGTCTCTGCACACATCTTTTCTTGCCTGTTGGACATCTGGCTCTGGATGAAGGAGCACCATCTTAAGCTTAACCTGGGAAAATCTGAGCTTCTCGTCATCGCAGCCTATCCCTCAATCAACCAGAACTTCACTGTACAGCTCAGTTCACTTACACTCAAGCCAACCTTGGGGTGATGCTTGATGACGGCTTGACCTTTACAGACCACATCTCAGCATCTGCAAGGTCCTGTAGGTTCATCCTGTACAACATCAAGAAAATCCGACCATACCTCACCAAACAGGCTACACAGATACTAGTCCAGGCTCTTATCATCTCCAAACTGGACTACTGCAACTCACTTCTTTCAGGCCTCCCAGCCAGCTCCATCAAAACCCTTCAGATGATTCAGAATGCTGCAGCGCACCTTGTCTTTAACCAGCCCAAGACAACCCATGTCACACCCCTCTTTATCTCCCTCCACTGTGCAGTTCCCACAAAGGTATGCCACCAAACTCCCACCAGCGACAGCAGGATTGGGGAGATACCCGCTGTAATTCCACTGCAGCCTTTTTTCTGCAGCCTGGTGTATCCCAAGCCTATTAAGAGCCAGTGGATCGGGTTCTTGGTGTCCCAGTTTTGCGGCCTGGCCAGGGACTGTGTGTAGGAACTACACACAGTGAGTACTGGGTCTTCAGCTTTCCATGATGTCACCCAGTTTGTGGAACTTTTTGTTAAGGAATCTTCCGGCCAGGACATCTTTGTGGTCTGGACCTACTGGGGTGGTGGGTCAAAGGAAAGCCCCAGGCTGACACACCCTTCCACCTTTTCTATCAGTGGGTGGACACACCCAAATCCGCAGCTCCCAAGCCCCAGCCTGAGGTTAGCCTGGCGACCTCAGAGCTCCAGTGTGAGAGCAGCAGGGAGGTCCCAGCTCCGGAGCTCCAGACTGAGGACACCCTGGCGACCTCTGGGCACACGTCTGACGTCAACCTGGTGACCTGAGAGCCCCAGCTTGAGACCTACAGGGAGGTCACAACTCCGGAGCTCCAGCATGAGGTCAACCTGGCGACCTCTGGGCCCCAACCCTCAGGGAGGTCTCTGCCACCAAGGAAGCTGTCCTGCTATCCTGTCTCGACAAGAAAGCTGTCCCGCTGTCCTGTCTCGCCAAGGAAGCTGTCCCGCTGTCCTGTCCTGCTGAGGAAGCTGTCCAGAGCTCCAGCCCTGCAGAAGACGTCTCCCCGAGCTCCAGCCCCACAGAGGACGTCTCTCCAAGCTCCAGCTCCTCAGAGGACGTCCCTCTGAGCTCCTGCCCCACTCAGGACGTCCCTCCGAGCTCCAGCCCCGCTGAGGACATTTCCCAGGGTTTCAGTCCCACTGAGGATGTTGCCCAGTGTTCCAGTCCCGCTGAGGATGTCGCCCAGCGTTCCAGCCATGCTGTGGATATTGCCCAGCATTCCAGTTCCGCTGAGGACGTCGCCCCGAGCTCCAGCCCAGCGGTGGATTTCGCCCAATACCCCAGCCGCACTGAGGATGGTTATCCGCTTTTCGGCTGCCCGGCAGATGCCGCCCTGTCTCCTGATACATTAAAGGACAGATTAGATTACCTGGTGACCTCTGGGCCCCCGCCTGAGGTCAACCTGGCAGCCTCAGAGCTCCAGCTTGTGACCTACGGGGTGTCTCAGCTCCGGAGCTCCAGCCCAAGGTCAACCTGTTGACCTCTGGGGCCCATCTGAGGTCAACAGGATACGCTCAAGCTTCACATTGTGCTGTTGGAACTGGAGGACGTGGAGAAGCAGATCTGCGGCCTACTCAACAAACAGATCCAGCTGCTAGAGCAACAAACTGTGCTGGAAACATCTTGTGTCTCTGCCTACACATCCATCGTAAGCATGCAGTGTGGTATTACCACTGCCAGTCCCACTTTCTCTGTGCAGGGACCGTGCACCCAGGACTTGTCCAACCGAGGTCTCCATCATGCCGGCACTGACTCACCATGGACCTTGGGTAAACCAGCGGCAGAAGGCACGGGCTTGCCCCCAGGCAAGGACCTCTCCACCTTTAGTGTTCGAGATTCCAACCAGGAACTGCGTCGCCACTCTCCGTCAGACCAGACCTAGCGGCGTGATCGTCGGGTACTCCATTGTGCGGAATGTCCGCGTCACTTCAACTAAAGGTAAGGTGCACACACACTGTTTTTCTGGTGCTCATGTCCTTGATGTCATTGAGCAGGTATCCGGGATCCTGAAGATGGACGAGCGCATTGGATCGGTTGTTCTGCATGCGGGGAGGAACGACATCAGGCTGCGACAGATGGAGGTTCTGAAGAGGGACTTCTCCAGCCTGATCGAGACGGTATGAGGCAGATCACCCACCACGAAGATCATCATCTCTGAACCTCTTCTCACATACAGACATGGAGCCGAAAAGTTCAGTAGACTTCTAGCTTTAAATGACTGGTTGGTTTCTTGGTGTAATGAAGAGAATCTTCTGTTTGTTAATAACTGGAATCTGTTCTGGGAGCGTCCTAGGTTGTTTCGTCCTGATGGCCTGTACCCCAGCAGCCTCGGAGCAGAACTGCTGTCTGACAACATCTCCAAGGCGCTACACTCCAAGTGACTGCCTACTGTAAGTACATCTGCCTACAATAACAACGTTCATCATAATCAATGTTCAATTAATAGTCCAACACCTGTAGTACATACTATAGAGACAGTGTCTGTTCCCCGAGCTATACAAATACAGAGAAAATCTCAGAAAGGCTGTTTTAGTAACCTAATTAACATAAAATTTGATCATATGGAATGAACATCGAGCACCTTTAATCTGAAGCTAGGACTATTAAACATTAGATCTCTTGCGTCTAAGGCTCTTATTGTTAACGACATCATTACTGATCAGGAATGTGATTTAATGTGTTTAATTGAAACTTGGATTAAGCCAAAAGAGTACATAGCATTAAATGAAGCCAGTCCTCCTGGATCAGCCACGTTCAACTGGTAGAGGAGGAGGTGTTGGTCTCATCCATAGTCAAAATCTAGGAGTCATACAAAAACCCAGTCATAAATCTAATTCTTTTGAAATTCTTTATACCAGCATAACTTATGTAGACACAAAAAATAAATAAATTCCTCTAATTATTATTTACAGACCCACAGGGCCATATACTGAATTTCTAAGTGAATTTGCAGACTTTGTCTCAAACCTGGTTGTGTCTGTACATAAAGCATAAATTGTCGGTAGCCCTGCCTTGTATCCTCTCTGAAGCCATGTTAGGAAAACAAAATACAATACGACACACTGCAGAGACATGCCATGTGAATGGTCATTTTTCACTCACTTATTGGCATCTCAGAACAAACACACACACCATCTGAATGCTTCCTATTTTTTTGTCTTAATTCATGGATTTATGTTGGTCGTTTTTAATATATATGTTTAATGTCTTTAGTTAATACCATTAAATATGAAATATGAAATTAATATGAAATGACTGGGTTTTACAAAAGTGTGTGTGTGTGTGTGTGTGTGTGTGAGTGAGTGAAAAGCTGAGTCATGTCAGAGCAGAGGAAACGCAGAAATAGGCAAAAGTCTTAATTTGCCTGTGCTTTGTTTTTGTTGTTTTCTTCCTATTGCTTTCATACCATGCAATTTATGAACTGTGACTGTATATACAAAAACTATTTAAACTTGACAGCATCCATAATTAAAATGCAGTAACTTTTATTTAAGTACAATGGATATAAAAGGTCTACACACCCCTGTTAAAATGGGAGCTTCTGTGATGTAAAAAATTAAACTAAGATACATTACGTCAGAACTGTTTCCACCCTCAGTGTGAAATTACAACTTATATAACAATTAAGTGAAAACAATCAGAAACTTTTTAGGGAAAAAGGGGGGAATCTAAACATAGAGTCATGATACTCTACACACAGAGACCCTACACTGTACTGACTAACCTTATAACAAACTAATTCATGTTTATACTGATTGAAAAGATCTGATAAAATGATTTCCATAGGCTCCAGGTTCCCCGTGACCCTGAAAAGGAGTAAACGGTAGAAGATGGATGGATGGAAAGCGATTTCCATTCCACCAACGAATGGAATGCAAGTGTACTGTGAGAAAGTGTTAAGTATTTCAATAGCTCATGCCGGTTCATGCACTAAGACAGTGGATTGAGTACCAGTGAGACATCACATGCTACATCCTAAGGAATCACTTAGAGAACATGGCATGAACAGTGCACAAACAAAAGCTTTGGTTAATCACTATTCTTAATGGGACTCCTGAATATCTATGTGACATTGCACTGTCTCAGTCATTACACTCCCCACTACAATTAAAAGGGATCAGTTCAGAAACATAAGTACATGTTTGATGATGACTGTCAGAGTGGCAGCAGTTTATTATACAAACCTTAAAAATAGGAGAAGATTTCAAAGTGAACACCTATGTTTATGACATATAACAATTGCTCCAAATGAGTGTCATCAGAGTTTCGGCAACAATAATGATTTATGATCAAATTTATCACAATATATTCACTTTGCTATTTCCCACAAGTAAGTACAGTATGTTCATGAGTGGATACATCTCATTCTGTACATATCCAAGCCATTTAGATTAGCATTTAAGCATGTGAGAGAGTTGCATGCAGGTTTTGAAGATGTATAAGGTTTCGAGTCTCATTTGATGTCTATTACCTGGGCGACTGTGGTTCAGATGGTAGAGCGGGTTGTCCATTAACCATAGGGTTGGCGGTTCGATTCCCGGCCCACGTGACTCCACATGCCGAAGTGTCCTTGAGCAAGTCACTGAACCCCAAGTTGCTCCCGATGACAAGTTAGCAGCTTGCATGACAGCTCTGCTACAATTGGTGTGTGAGTGTCTGTGTGAATGGGTGAATGAGACACAATGTAAAGCACTTTGGATAAAAGTGCTATATAAGTCCACCATTTATTACAGTACTTGACTTACTAAATGAATTGATTTTTATTGCAAGTCATAAAGTACAGAGTAAGAGGAGGTATATCGGCTATTTGTGGGAAGGTTTCTCTATGCAGAGTTGTGTTTATCACATGTAAGATACCAAACAAAACAAAAAAATCCTATTAACTTAAATAAAAAGTAAAAAAAATTTTTGCAATACTTGCAATAATACTTTGCAATACTGGTATATTAAAATAATTTAATTTAATAAAATGTTAGATTATTGTAGAATGCAGAGTAAGTAAAAGTACAGAAGAATGTTGTGAGTGCAGTAAGCTAGTCAAGATGCTAGACATTATATTCAAATACACATTATCCAGGTTCTTGACATAATCTCCAAAAACAAGAAACAGTTATCAGACAGTTATTAAAATCATTTAATAACTTTTATTATTTACACTTTCACAACCAAATTACAGATATTACACTAGACATTTACTATTTTACATTTTTCTTTCAATCTAAAGGTCTTTTTAAATGTGTAACACCTTAAATTTAATTTAAATAAAATCTAAAACTTCACACCAGAGATTACTAGTGCTACAGTGGCTATAAAAAAGTGTACTCACCCCTGCTTACCTCTGAAAAACTTTAATTATGATAAATTACATCAGATCTTTTTCCACCATTAATGTGAAACATTAACCAAGTGAAAAACAAACAGAAATGGGGAGAAAGAAGAAAAAACCTTCTAATAACATGATTAAACAAGTGTTTAACTAATTTACTAATTAACTAATACTTTGTAAAAGCATGTTTTGCTTGTAATAAAGCACTCAGTCTTTTTGGGTAAGGGTCTGATAACTTCTCCAGGTCTAAAGAAAGCGTGAGCACAGCCCACTTCAAGTCATTTCACAGGGTTTTGATAGAGTTTAGATCTGGGCTCAAACTGGACTACTCCAAAATGTTGCTCTTCTTCATTTGAAGCCATTCCTTTGTTGACTTGGATTTGTGCTGGAAGGGTCATTATCGTGCTGGAAGGTGAACTTTTTATCTACATCTTCAGCTGTCTAACAAACGCCTACAGGTTTTGGACAAGAACAGATTGGTTTTTGGAGCTGTCCATGATTCCCTCTATCTTGAATCTTTTTAAAATGCTTTCTTCCATCTAGCCACCCGACCCCATAGCCCTGACATGTGAAGAACATGAGAGATTGTTGCCCTTTGCAGGGAGTTACCAGGACTTGCCAGAAATTCCTTCAGCTCCTGTAATAGAGCCACAGATCTCTTTCTGGCCTCCCTGATCAGGATTCTTGTATCACGTATCTGGGAAACCCGGACTCCATTTCCCATCAGCCACTGCACTACACCACATGACCACATGCGCTACCTCATGCACCTGACTCACGTTTCTGTTAATGAGCACTCTTGTGTATTTATAGTCCTTGTCTGCACTTTCTCCTTGTCTTTCGTTGTCTTAGACCCACGTCATTTATGTCAGTGTTTTTGTTTCATGCCACAGAGTTTTTGCCTAGTGTCTTGTTTTGTAGTCTGTTTGTTTGTTATTAAAATTATTTAAAATCTGCGATTGCTTCTGCCTCAACCTCCCGAACCGTGACAGAATAAAGACCGCGAATGAGAAGCAGCAGATTTAATTATTTTTTTTGTTCATGATGGATGCCTGGTACAACAACTACGCGGAGTGGTATCTCCGGATCACGGAGCAGGGAAGAAGGTCGAGGGCACTGATGGCTCAGACCAGCTGCAGTCTCAACTTACCATCGCGGTACAACGCATGCACCACTCCACACCCGGAGTTCGTGGTAGAATATGCCAAGCTACACGGGTTGGAGTGGATGCTCGAAGATGAGACCGAATCCCGCCCTCCCTCCCCTCTTCTGGATATCGCTCTGCCGTCCCGTTCAGCTGAGGTGGTCACGCAGCCGTCCCGTTCAGCTGAGGTGGTCACGCAGCCGTCCCGTTCAGCTGAGGTCGTCAGGCAGCCGTCCCGTTCAGCTGAGGTCGTCAGGCAGCCGTCCCGTTCAGCTGAGGTCGTCACGCAGCCTTCCTGTTCAGCTGAGGTCGTCACGCAGCCTTCCTGTTCAGCTGAGGTCGTCGCGCAGCCTTCCTGTTTGGCTGTGGACGCCGCTCAGCATCCCTGCTCGGCTGTGGACGCCGCTCAACATCCCTGCTCGCCCCCCTGGAGCCTCGTGGAGACCCTCGCTCCCCCTTTGAGCCTCGTGAGAGACCTCGCGTTCCTCTTCTGCCACAGGAAGGAGCTCGCCCCGCTTCCATGCCCCGCCCAGGACGTCCTTTTGCCTCCCTGTGCCATTGTGGGAGCCGCTCGGTCTACTGACTTTGTTGAGTCTACTGACCTTTTGCCCGGGGGCCCGGGGCCGCCGGTGGGGGGGGTTGTGTCGGTTTGGGCGCTCCGGGAGTAGCACCCTTGGGGGAGGGTTCTGTCACGTATCTGGGAAACCCGGATTCCATTTCCCATCAGCCACTGCACTACACCACATGACCACATGGGCTACCTCATGCACCTGACTCACGTTTCTGTTAATGAGCACTCTTGTGTATTTATAGTCCTTGTCTGCACTTTCTCCTTGTCTTTTGTTGTCTTAGACCCACGTCATTGATGTCAGTGTCTTTGTTTCATGCCACAGAGTTTTTGCCTAGTGTCTTGTTTTGCAGTCTGTTTGTTTGTTATTAAAATTATTTAAAATCTCCGATTGCTTCTGCCTCAACCTCCCAAACCGTGACAGGGACATCCTGTTGGTGGTAATGTCCCTGTGATGCTCCATTTTCTCCATTTGTTGTTGATGGCCTTCATGGTGTTCCATATTACATCTAATATTGTGAAAATTATTTAAACTAAACTGTCTCTATATTTGTTTTCAGTTTAATTTTGTTGGTTGCTATTTCGCATTTAAGGTGGAAAAATATTGAATGTGATTTATATTAATTTCATTTTTAATACCTCAATAACCTTTCATTTGAATAATGGTGCATACACTTTTTATAGCCACTCTTTCCTCCTTGTCACTTATTAGAGATAGTAAGAGATTAAATACTAATATAGCTGTAATCACTATAGACAGTCATTAAAAAATGAGCAGGAACCTAAAGAAAATCACTTCAACATAAAGACTTCAAGGTTACACTTATTTCCTGCTCTAATCTCCTTCTTTCTCCTTCTGAAAAACTTCTCCATTTGGTTGCTTTCTCCATTCCACTGTGATGTTCTCTGCCATCCCATGATCCTTCAGTTTTTGCCTGATCTGAAGAACAGAATAAGACTTTTAGTAATAAATGATTCAGGATACAGACACTAATCCCTGTGAAACTCCGGGTCTGGTGGCAGTAATGAAGAGAGGAATGGACAATATAAGTTGGGTTTGTGGAGGGTAAGACCTACCTGCTCTAAGATGGTGGCCTGTGAAATCAGATTGTTAAAATCCTGATTGGACTGGATCTTCAGTCTGATGATTTGTTTTTTTATTATTTCTGCATGTAGAAATGCAAAACATACAAACACAGTCATGAACACACAAGTAAAGTTGTTGTTATTTTACTAATATTTTAAAAGACATTCATTTGTTTCTAAATGTAAAACTGAATACTTTACTCACCTGAGTAACAGAAGAAAGGCATTACATCTGAGCACCGTGCATCAGCGGCCTGACTGTTATTTACATAACCACAATTTTCATTCCCCCGGGCATTATCAGGTTTTCCTGACATCCAACTGATGGTAGAGAAGTTGGTTTTGTCTACCCACTTCCAGGCGTCTCTGAACAGACCAATCCAAGTCCACTCAGTGACCAGTCCCTGTATAACTAGGTGTTCTGTTGTGTTTCTCACACTGGTCAGGTCTGTATAATGCTGTCTACAGTAACTCTGAGCTTCAAGCCAGGTCATTGTATTTGAGATATAAATGTAACTCCCTTTGCCAGTTTGTCTGTCTGTGAGAATTAAAAACACATATATAACATGAAGGTTAATTATAAGTTAAATGTGTCTCCTGGTAGAGAAAGGTAGATATTGCTAAAGCAAAGAACCTAAGTACACCATATACAACATCAAAACCACCCTGTGTAACAAATGTTGTTCCTCACCATCAAAGCAGAGAAGGGAATACAACCATGTACATGGGACGTCATTCCAACCCGACAGAGTTGTTACAACACACTCCTGATGTCCGCCCGCGTTGCCAGGCTGTTGTAACATCCAGTTTGTCATACTTCCCAATTTCTCATTTCCAAAGGACCAGCGCCAGCTGTTGATATCATTGTACAGTCCAATCCAAGCGCTGGAACTGAACTGTTGTATCTGTGCTTCATTCTGAAGTTGTACCATGTCGTCATTGCTTTTAATGATCGCCAGGTCAGTGTATGTGGCCCGACAGTAAGCCTGAGCATCACTCCATGTTTTCCCCTGATTGATCAGATAGTACTTATGAGAGACAGAGAGGACGATGGGGACGACTCCTGTGGAAGAGAGTTTTATTGGATTTATCTAGTGTTAGGACTGTGGCATAAATTTACATTCTCCCCCATGATCCTTTTAGAATACAGTATATTTATATTTGGTTGCAAAACATTTGGCTGATTTATTTTAAAAGCTATTATTTTGGTTGTGATGAAAGCTTTGCAATGGGCTTTATAAATGGATTTTTTTTAAAACACCCACTTTAATTACTATTTTTAACCATATTCATTATTAGAAGATTTTTAAAAAATCAAGCCTGCAGCCATGCAGTTTCTATAAACAAATCTTGGGTTGTATTCAGATTTGATGTATTGAGGTCATAACACTGTAAATGAACACCTCAGCATCCAGACCTCAAATTTAACTGGTGTTTTTGTAACTGCGGAACCTGTTACAGTCCGGCCCTGAATTTTTTGGATAAATTAATATTAATGTTGATCAGCCATTTAATAGGATTATTTTCTATACATATGACTCACATGTACAGTATATACCCTAATGAAATGAGTTACAATAAAAAAAAAGTCAAGTTTCCATGCAAAATGTAAGTTAGAATAGAGCACAGTCACAGAGAGAAGAGTCTAAACTAGTTTTCTCCGTTTCCCCAATATCAAGGTAATTATAATTTTCTGAATGTGTTTTGAATGTGTTTTAGTTGATAAATTACAACTAAACATTCCTCTTTCATTCAAACATATCATGTGTTCTGTGCTATACCTAAAGTAGCAGACCGCACTATGTATAAATTCTACTCAGAAAATAATGAAATTGTCTTTACTTAAAGTATTTTATTGTTTAAATACTTAAAATGACTTCAAGTCCTCGTGTCACTGGAAATCTACCTATAGTTTCAAATCACACACATTAACTGCACGTTTTGAAACAAACTTAAGTATGTTTAATATGTTTTATTGCTCAAAGAAAGATAATATCATATGGTACACACATGATAATATCATAGGTCTTGTGCCAGAATCCAAAAACTGTGACCTCAAGATATATGATGGTGTTACGTCAGGGATTGGAGGCAGATGCAATTGCAGAAGTGAAATGTTTAATAAAGTAACAAACAAATCACAACACAAGACTTACACGGGTCAAAGACGAGCATAACGTGACACATGGGGACAGAACTAACAACGCAAGACAACCCATGTAGAGCAGAATCTGACTATATATACACACCAGTGCTAATGAGCTAAACATGAAACAGGTGAATTGAGACATGTGACATGGTGCAGTGGCTGATGGGAAACGTAGTTTACAGACCTTCTCCAATATCACATGACAGAGAGAAACTGACTTGTTTTGGGCTAGGTTAAATTCAAGGGAAACATTGCCATTGTTGACAATATCACTATTATGAGTAATATCTCATTATTTATTTGCCACAGCAATGTCTTTTGTGAATTCAGCATTTTCATAATTGTTATTACTGTTTGATAAAAAGGACTTTACATGAAAACGTGTACCACTTGTCTATCTCCTTGCGTACATTGTACCCACTTATCTTATAGCATGACATATAATGTCAGAACACTCACAAATCATAAGAATCATCAAAGGCAGAATAAAGCAGATTTGAATCATAAGAGAAAGTAAAGGAAAATCAAATAATTCCACAATACTGTAAATATTCTCCAGCCTGCGTTTTCTATCCCTGATTTTAAATGGGTTTAAGGGGAACGCTTGTGTTTAAAAGACCACCGCTTATGGTCTAATTGCTAATGAAAACCCCATCTCAGATTTCTCCTGAGAGTTGTAAACTACATGCAGACGATTTCAGCAATGTGAACTACAGCTCATCTGTACATCACAAATGTTTTCAACAAAGTACAGTCAATTACTTTTTCCTCATTTGGAAAAATTACTGAAAGTTCAAAACTATCTGGATTGGGTTCCATAGTGAAGAAGCTGCACACAAGCTGAAGATCACTACGTGCAATCCCCAGAGAAAGAGGACAGTACCAGCCCAAACACCACTTTATATTCCAGTGTTCATTGTGCAGGAATAGGATTATGGGTCTGTTTTAATGGTTTAATCCTCTATGTTTCATGAAGGGAAATGGTAATGGTATAGAATACAACACTAGAGAACTGACGACCACAGAAACACCAGTTTGAAGAAATCACTTCCCTGTTTCAGCATGTAGCATTCATCCATACACAAACAGAGATCCATAAAGAAATGACATTGAGTTTCTGGTAAAATAACTTGGAATTGGAATGTGAGTCAGATCGGATCGCTCAGTAACAGCAGCTTACTGCACATTCTTGGGCTTTTTAAATGTGTCATGGTGTATGAGTACCATCCTGCACATTCTCTCTCTCTCTATCGCGCTAACCCCTAACTCCCTCTCTCTCTCTCTCTGTCTCTCTCTCTCTCTCTCTCTCTCTCACACACACACACACACACATTTCCTCTTACCTGTTTTAAACAAGAGTAGAAACAGACACGTCTTCATCACCAAGGTTACTGTTGATTTCAAAATCTGAAAAGTAATACATTTCATGAGAAAATGAGAAATCTCACTACTTCAAATAGTGAGATTCCAGTAGAATTAAGATGTGTAAATGCATTTCACTATATAAGATCATTTTACAAAGACAAATCAGCATTCACTACCACATTATTCTGAAAACAAGTTAATTAAAACATAGAAAATACAGTTTCCACAGAACATAGAGTATTTATTACTACTGTATACACTGTGTAAATACAGAATTCTTAAAACTAGTTTTAAACGTTCTTTCCTTCAAACCAAATAATTATCTTTATTAGTAAGTATGGTTTAAATGAGTTTAAAGATAAACGACAGTGATAAAATATTAACAATGTACTAAATAATAGGAAATAGCTAAAACAACAAGTTTCTGTTGCTGAAACTCACTTGTAATGTGAATGAGATGATGAAGGATGTCAGTTTATTCTCTGAACCTCTTCTCTCTGACAATCTCTGACAAGTTTATCTCCCTGCTTAAGAAAATTCACATGCAAAGCAGTCCTTACCCATGTGACAGAAACAGGTGTTTTGGGATTGGGAAGATTGATTTCCTCTTCAATTTCTTTATGTCACTTTTTTATTGGATCTTTAATATTTTATGCAGGGGTTCTAACTGTATTTATGCTTGAATATATGTTAGAAATGTAAAAAATATGAGACATTGCTTGTAACAAATGGGACTGAAAGGGACGAACATCTGCCTTTCAAACAGCCAAACTCGTCTTCAATCATATGATTAAGTATTTCAGTATTGGCGAGCACTGCCATCAATATTAGCCTACATATTTACCATTAAAAAAAACTTGGGCATATATCAAAAGAGTTGTTTTTTTAATTAATTAACAAATAAAATAAAATAACAACAACAAAAAATGACAGAGGCCACTCCCTTAAACCTACTTCAATAAGCTTAACCTAGATATAACTTTTAAAATGCTATACCTGTGGCTAAGCAACCCATCAAAATAAATGACAGAAGGTAATTAGTATTTTCTACAAATGTGTTTAGCCCACGGACCAAACAGTAGTGGAATTATGAGGTGGAAATTTTCACACACATGAGGTGTGTCAGAAAAGCGTGGAGGAATGTTTTTTTTTTTTACCAATGAACTACTGATGTCCAGGATGTATTCAATTCTATTAAATTTTACATTTCGTCAACATTTTGTTGCCAATTTACAGTGAAATGCATCCAAATGAATCAGGAGGAACTTCATCATGCAGCAAGACAACGATCCAAAACACACTTCCACCTCAACACATGACTTCATCAGGGGGAAAGAGGAAGGTTTTAGACTGTCCAAGTCCATCACCAGACCTTCACCCAACTGATCATCATCTCACCTCCTGAAGAGGAGACTGAAGAGAGAAACCCCCAAAACAAACAACTACTGAAAGAGCTGCAGTAAAAACCTGGAGAAGCTTCACAGAAGAAGAAACCAGCAGTTGACTAAAAGTATAGGAACAGATCCGTCTTGCCTTAAGTTAAAGTAAATAACACTTAATATTCAGTTGTATTTCCTTTACCCACAGTCACTGCATCAATCCTGTAACTCACTGACACCTAAAAATTGGGTGGTCTGCCACCAAAAGGATCAAAAGCTGATCCAAGGAAATTAAAGGTCAAATGATGTTGTCTTGTATTCATCTTTTTTATTTTATTATGTATTTTTATCTCAAACCCAAATGTCTTCAATGTGCAGCAAAAACAATAGAATTAGCCTTGCTGTTCCAATACTTTCAGAGGGAACTGTAATTATCATCTAACATGTACCACTGTACACTATAATATGGAGCACAAAAAATACATAAGAGCTTAATAAAATTAAACAAAAAAACTGTTTAAAAAGAAAATGGTGATTATGAAATATGAGATGTTACCTTATTAATGAATAATTTCCTAATTATGATTAACTTAATTAATTAAATACTAATCTTTTTTCTCTTAACATAATGACACACACACACACACACACACACACACACACACACACACACACACACACACACAGCCTTATATATATATAAATATATATATAAAGATATGTTATTGTCCTGTCAAATAATTACAGCTAAATAAATAGTCAGTATTTAACACTCTCTAAACAAATCATTACACTTAATGCAGAAAAATCTCAAATATCAGAGTAATATCTCTTTAAATACAAAGTTTATCTTGTGGTTATTTTCGTACATGCACACTGTACATTGTGACATATTTACAGTGAGATATGGTGCACTTCAGTGAAGCATCCATGCAAAGATTTTAAGCAAAACACAACAGCATACGGCTCATTGGTCTAGCATGTTCTTCAGAGGATGGAGTTGACACTTATTTGCATTTCAGTGATCGACTGCTTTCTCTGTCACTGAATTAAAGCTGAGACAAATGCCCTCTTAAGGAACCCTACAGGTCTTTGCATTAGTAGAGCTAATGTAGTATAAGTTCATTTATCTGAGTGGATTAGATAGGAATATTGTCAATTTTGAGACAATTCTAACAGTTAACCATTAGTTAGACTCAGCACTGAATCAGAACGTGTGATGTGCAAAATATATATGTGTGTGTATGTGTGTGTGTTGTTTTGTGTGTGTGTGTGTGTGTGTGTGTGTGTGTGTGTGTGTGTGTGTGTGTGTGTGTACAGTCAGTCACCTCTCTTGTTACCTGTTAGATTTCCACGTCACCGGAATCTCAGATTATGCCTTATGACCATCAGATCATCTGTCATGCCTTCCAGCCTGTTTTACCATTAACTTCTAAGTTTTATTAACTTTTGGTTCTGTGCTGCTATGAGCTGGAAAGTGTGGTTTGCTGCAGAGTCAGGCACGGCTGGAGAGTCTGAAATGAACACACACTGTCAGATATGAGAGTTCAAAGAGACTTCCCGATTTATTAATTCAAAACAGGAGTATTTATACACATTGTACACATTGATAACAGCAGTGCGTGGACAGTTTCTACTGGTCCAGGTGTCAGACAGATTTAGACAAAACACACAGCACATACTCATGATACAGAACGAGTCCTGTGTCATGTTGACACAGAAATACATAATAATATAATCAAGGATAGCAGTTGATCAGCTTATTTAAAGAGGAAATTAAATGATTACATTATTCTAGGATTGTCATTCTAGGATTATTCTAAGCTATAGAGGACTTCAGTGACGCATGTATGCAAAGCGTTTAAGCAAACACTGACGCAAAAAACTTGCTGACCTAGCAAATAATCCTCAGGGAAGGTTCCGTAGCATTTTAATTCATGCTCTGATTGTAAAAGAATGCCAAAGGTGAACATAATGAATGAGGAAACTGAAATATTACATACTTGCAGTTTACCATTAGATTTGAACATGCACAATTTTATTGAATAATGGAATTATTATAATAATCAAACTGTTGATTTGTTGAGTTAAATAACAGATAAAAAGATAACAGGACTGAAAGATTATAGACCATTACTCTAATCAGTCATTGTGAAGACCTTTGATCGGCTGATACTGACCCAGCTGAAGTCCATTACAGATTCATTTCATAACCCTCTACAAGCAGTGAAACAAGATCTACAACACTATATGTTGCCAAAACAAAGAAAATCCCCACCAAGAGTAATGTTCTTTTACTTTACTAACAGTAATGCAGTTTATCTACCAGTACAGGAATCAATAAAAACAGTGACTCAACAATTCTGTTCAAATATCAACTAACTGCTTGTAGCTTTCTTTAACTGAAGATGGCCTCTCATGGATAGCCTACAGATCACCACCAGTTTACTGTGGATTTCTTGGAGAGCATAATGACGACAATTCCTAAGAACAGTTTACACTCTGTCAAGTCTCCATCACGGAGCAGTTGATGATGATGGTTATGTATGTAACGACCTAGTAGAGGGATTGTTGAGTGCCCGATTCATATCCACACTAGACCTCACAAAAGGTTACTGGCAAGTAGCACTGGCCAAAGAATGAAGACCAAAGATTGCCTTCAGTACTGCAAATGGCCACTGGCACTACCGGGTTCTCCCATTTGGGCTACACGGAGCGCCTGCAATGTTCCGGAAACTGATGAACTTCATCCTACAACTGCATTCTACATGGACAATGTGGTCATACACTCCTCCACTTGGTTGGATCACCTGTTACACCTGGGGGAGGTCCTGAAGGAGCTCCAGAATACTGGGCTGACAACCACCCAGAAAAAGTGTAAGCATATTGGCTGGGGCCTCCTCTCGCAGAACTTTGTGATGGAAATGATAAATTTTCACTTTGTAGTAGTTTTGTTCTTGTTCTGTTCATTATCATCAGAGGATAATGCCTACAAAGGCCATATCATGTCACTTAGATGTGACATGACGGCACACTTGATGTTGTACAGGATGAACCTACAGGACCTTGCAGTTGCTGAGATGTGGTCTGTAAAGGTCAAGCCGTCATCAAGAATCACCCAAGGTTCCTGACCGTCCTGGTTGGCATTAGTGTAAGTGAACTGAGCTGTACATTGAAGTTCTGGTTGATTGATGGATAGGCTGGGATGATGAGAAGCTCAGATTTTCCCAGGTTAAGCTTAAGATGGTGCTCCTTCATCCAGACCGAGATGTCCGACAGGCAAGAAGAGATGCGTGCAGAGACAGATGGATCGTCAGACTGGAAGGACAAATAGAGCCATGAGACTCAATTACCTGCCCGAGAGATGTAGTGTAGATAGAAAAGAGGAGTGGACTCAGAACTGACCCCTGTGGAACGCCAGTTGTGAGTTGCTGAGTTTCAGAAATACCTCCGCTCCATGATACCTTGAAGGATCTCTCCGAAAGATAGGATTCCACCCAGCGTAGAACCATTCCAGTGATGCCCAGGTTGGAGAGAGTTGACAGGAGGATCTGATGGTTCACAGTGTCGAAAGCAGCAGAGAGGTCAAGTAGGATGAGGATGGATGATCTAGAGGTTACTCTTGCTAGTCGTAAGTCTTCAGTGACGGAAAGCAGAGCAGTCTCCATGGAGTGGTTGCTCTTGAAGCCAGACTACTTGGTGTCCAGGAGGTTGTTCTGTGTGAGAAAATTGGAGAGTTGATTAAAACGGCTCTTTCAAGAATTTTGGAAAGAAAGGGGAGGAGGGAAACAGGTCTGTAGTTGTCAACTATAACTATATTATAACTATATTGTAACTATATTGACTGATGGTTTTTTAAGCAGTGGGGTAACCCGAGCTTGCTTAAATGAGGTAGGGTATGTGCCAGTAGAGAGCGATGTGTTAAAGATGTGTGTGAGTGCAGAAAATATTGTGGGAGAGATGGACTGAAGGGATAGGGTCAAGGGGACAGGTTGTGGGATGGCTAGAGAAGAGGAGTTTAGAGACATCAGTCTCTGAGAGGGGAGAGAAGGAAGTCAGTTGGGAGTTATGTGGAGGAGGAGTCGGTCTATGCATGTCTGGGGTTGAGAACTGGTTCCTGATTGATGTAACCCTGCTGGAAAAGAAAGTTTCAAAGTCATCTGCAGTGAGAGAGGTAGGGGAAGGTAGAGGAGGGGGACAGAGAAGAGAGGAAAAAGTTTTGAAAAGAATGCGGGTGTTGGGAGAACTACCAATCTTATCTTGGAAGTATGTAGCTTTAGCAATGGAGATGCTATTGGAAAAAGAGGAGAGAAGTGTCTGGTAATTGGTTAGGTCAATTGGATTGTTTGATTTGCGCCATTTCCTTTCAGATGCTCTTAGTTTGGCCCGGTTGCTACGCAGAGCTTCTGAGAGCCAAGGACTAGAGTGTGATGTGCGAGCAGTTCTGGAGGTTAGGGGCATATGCTGTCAAGAGAAGATGTTAAGGTGGAACATAGCATGTTGGTTGCAGTGTTTAAGTCAAGTGAGGAAAGGTGGTTGTTAGAGGGAAGTAAGCTTGTGACAATGGAGGAGAAATGTGAGGGGGAAAGGGAGCGAAGATTGCGACGAAAAGAGATGGAAGGGGGTGAGGGGAGAGAAATAGAGAACTGGATAAAGAAATGGTCAGAGGTGTGGATAGGACTAATGAGAAGATTGTGTTTGGTGCAATTACGTGTGAGGATGAGATCAAGCTGTTTGCCGGCTTAGTGGGTTGCTGGTGTGGTGAACTGCTTGAGGTCAAATGTGGGAAGGAGAGCAAGAAAGTCAGATGCATGTGGCTTGTCTAGATGAATGTTGAAATCACCAAGGACCAGAAGAGGAGTTCCATCATCTGGGATGGTGGACAGTAGCGTGTCAAATTCATCAATGAACTTCCCCAGTTGACCTCAAAGACGGTAAACAACAAGAAATTGCATTTTTGCAGGGTCAGTGACTGTAACGGCATGAAATTCAAAGGAAGTGTGTGAGCAAGAGGTAGAAAGACAGGTAAATTTCCATGTTTTGGAGAGAAGCAAACCTGTGAGAAGTTGAAGTTGGAGGCCAGGGCAGCTGGTGTGGCAGTGTTCTCAGCATGTATCCAGGTCTCAGTCAGGGCTAGCATGCTGAGGTTGGAGTGGGTTGCAAATGCAGAAATGAAATCTGCCTTGTTGACAGCAGATTGGCAGTTCCAAAGTCCGATTGAGAATGAGACGGAACCTGCAGAGGCCGCATTCAGAGAGAGTAGGTTGTCCAGGTTGCGTACGTTTTTGGGAGAGTGTCACCGTCTGCGCCTGTGGCAAATAACAGGGATAAACTGATGACACATGTTAGTGCGTGTAGATAGGTAAACAGCAAGAAGAATAAAGGGAGAAAACGTATGTTTAGCAGCATGTGTGGTGTCTTGTCGGTGTCCTTGCTCGGTGGACTCGCGCAGGTAGACTCACATGTCTTTACACAAGCTCGGTCTTCACATGACAAGGGCTGACGCTTCCGCCTCAGCGTTTCTTGATTAATAAATACTGATGTGTTTCAGCTGAGCACGCCTCTTTAATTAGCAAAACAAAGAGTAGTCGCATGAACGAGCGACTCCCGACCGAAACCGAAACTAGTTCCAACTAGTAAAAAATCTAGAAAGAAACACTTACCACTTACTGTTCGACTGGGTCAATAATCGCTTCTGCATGAGTGTAGATGTTAAAACTTCATGCTGATTTTAGGCCGGCGAACTTAAGATGTAACTTCACAGCAAACTAATGTTATCCATATGTGTCTCCATCCATTTACTCTTCCTTCCATTTAATGATATCCTTCTGTCTGGTGTTGATGGCTGAAGTGTGATGCTGGCTCCAAGGATCAGCTTATTTCCTCCCTACTGCATCAGCTTGACAGCCGTCTGGATTGAGCTAAGTAGGGTACATCTCTGAGTTCTTCAAGTGGGCATCTCCCATTATCTGTGTTTCGTCAACTAGCCCACAACAACTCAAGAGGGCTCGACGGTGATTCTGGCGTTCCAGCATCATCACCCCCCACCCCCCCCGTTCCCCACTCAACTCAGCCCAGCTCACTTACCTGTACCTCAGCATTTCTTTCTTTCTATTGTACTTGAGCTCCCCATCCAGAATATTTCCATCTCACAGCCAGTTGCTGCTACTCTCTACTGCTTCAGATAAGTTCTTCACTGTGCAACGCAACTCTTAGCCATTGAATCTAACATCTCCAAGAAACCGGGTTGTAGAATGTGCCAGAAATCCTTGACATCCTACTACCACTGGGTAAACCCAGACTCTCCGTCCGCTTCAGTGGCTAGTTCAGCATACCGCAGTTTCTTCCTCTCATACACCTCATCTACAGCATCCTCCCATGGTACTGCTAATGGTGGGAATGTTGAATCAACTAGGAACGTTTATCCCGATGTTGGCAGAGAAAGACAAACTCTTGAGAGATCTGCTTTCCGAAAAGAACCACTTGTACTGGGGAGCGGACCAAGATAAAGCTTTCAACAGCCTGAAGGAGGAGCTTTCACGCACACCTGTGTTAACCCTGTATGATGCAAACAAAGACATTAAAGTGTCAGGAGAGGCATCTTCTTATGGGCTAGGTTTAGTCCTGCTGCAAAAATGGAGTGGAGACTGGAGACCCATCGCTTACGCTTCACGCTCTCTCTCACCTGTGGAACAGAGATATGCCCAGGTAGAGAATGAGGCTCTAGGTCTAACATGGGCTTGTAAACGATTCAGATACTTTCTCATAGGCCAACATTTCGACCTGGAGACAGACCATAAGTCACTATTAAGTCTCCTAGGGGCCCAAGCTTTAGATGCCTTAGTCTCACGTATTCAGCGTATCAGGATGAGACTCATGAGATACTCTTACACCAACTCACATGCCCCTGGAAAGAACCTGTGGACAGCAGACACATTGTCCCGAGCACCGCTACATGCCGACAAGTCGCATGGAGACAAAGAGCTCATGGAGAGCACAAATATCTATGTGGATAGCATTGTGCAAAACATGCCGATGAGCTCTTCCTACATGGACAATCTGAGGGAGCATCTTAAAGCAGACAGCGTGTGCTCCAATGTCATGGACATGTGTCAGGATAGGTGGCCAGAGTTCAGTTCATGTCGGGGCACCTTAAAGCTGTACTGGGCAGAGCAAGCTTTCCTCACAGTTCAAGATGGGCTTTTGCTAAAAGAGACAAGGCTGGTCATCCCTAAGAAATTACATCCTCAGCAAGCTGCACGAGGGGCATCAAGTTGTGGTAAAATGTAGAGCTTGTGCACGGCAGAGTGTGTGGTGGCTGGGTTTGAGCCAGCAGCTGAATGAACTTGTTTTGAACTGTGGAAAATGCATTAAAGAACGTACCAACCACACAGAGCCACTGACTCAAACAGATCTCCCAGGTCTTCACACTAAAAACTAAAACCTATCTGCTGGTAGTGGCCCATTACTGAAGGTATGTCAAGATAGCAAACCTCTTTTTTTTTCTTTTATGTCCAGTTTCATTTTTATTGAACATTTTTGCTGAACATTTCTACTGAACATTACTGCTAAACATTTTCACTGAACATTTCTGCTAAACCTCAGCATTTCAAAAGCTACCGACATTTTGGCCCATCTAAAATCTATGTTTGCACGCCATGGGGTTCCTGAGATTCTAATGACTGATAATGGGCCGCAGTTCTCAGGGAGTAGCGTGTCAGCTTTCGCTGCATCGTACGGATTTAAACACATACTCACGGGCCAGCACCTTGCCAGCACCTCGCAACAACCATCGGACCTCCGTATGGAGCAATAAGGCTTTATGCTCCGCTCCCATTTAGTGGGACTTTAGCTATGTCTTAAACTGCGTCAGGCCGAGCATCTCATTGACAATGCTTTTGCAGGCAGGTAGTATGTCTCTGCCACAGTGTGGGACTTTCTTGATTTAGCTATGAGTTCAGCAACTAGGTAACTAGCTTTGAGGGCTTTCTCATTTAACTTTTCTTTTTACGCTGTTGGACAGATTCTCGCCACACACCAAGCATAATGGAGTCAGTGTGTGTGTGTGTGTGTGTGTGTGTGTGTGTATATATATATATATATATATATATATATATATATATATATATGTATATGTATATATAAAACACATTCACGAGCGACGCGCTCGGGAAACACAGGTACATAAATAAGGCAGGTAATCAAACTGAGCACCAACACCTGCCGTGAGATTGCAGACTAACCACGCCTGCGCGCGCCCGATTCAACTTGACAGACTGTATATGGGCCTTGCCATCGGGCCAGGAATTGTCATCCGAAATTCACAGAACTGCAGTTACATACTGTAAGGATAAAGCAAATAACAGTTTTATCTTCACTTTTCCTCCGTCAGCCTTTCTTGCCTCTACTTCATTTACCCTAAAAAAAACAAAAAAAACAACTAGCGCATGTGGGTTATCATGGAGTGTATACGGCGCTGGGGAGTCTAAATGAACAAACTGGCAACCAGAGCAGTTCAAAGAGACGTCCGATTTATTCATAGAATAACAGACTTTTATAAGTACAAATAGCCATGCATACGCGTACTGCTGTTAATAATAATCTGCCAGTTGAACTGATATACGTGAAAAACATCTCAGGCAATACAAGAATGTACAGCTTTCTTGAACATATATGGTCTGATGATATGGTTCAACTAACACAGAAAAGAGGAAGTTCCTATGGTGACATGTTAAACTGGCACATACACAACAGACAGATTCTGTAAAGTTCATGAGACAGAAATCAAACTATAACCTAAACATACTTATACATATCTGAGGGAATAAAGAATATAAAATTTCCCAACACATACGTAACCATTGTCATCAACTGCTCATTGATGGAGACTTGACAGAGTGTAAACTGTTCTTAGAAATTGCCATCTTAAGGCTATCCAAGAAATCCACAGTAAACTGGTTGTGATCTGTAGGCTATACATGCGAGGCCATCTTCAGCAGCAGTGAGTGATCTTCAGGTAAAGGAAGCTACAAGCAGTTAGTTGATATTTGAACTGAATTATTGTCTCACTGTTTTTATTGATTCCTGTACTGGTAGATGAACTGATTTACTGTTAGTAAAGTCAAACAGCATTACTTGTGGTGGGCATTTTGTTTATTTTGGCAACATATAGTGTGGTCGATCTTGCTTCACTGTTGTAGAGGGTTATGAAGCGAGTCTATAACGGACTCCAGTTGGTCAGCAAGTTATTTGCATCAGGGCTTGCTTAAATGCTTTGCATGTATGCGTAACTGAATAATCCTGGTTAGAAACTTAAATATAGGCACTCTGTTTCCAGTTTAAAATATTTATTTCATTTAACAATTTAAATGGAGAACCTAGGAAATCTCTTATCAAGCTGTTCAAAGAAAAAAAAACATTTTGGTGTAATGTGTAAAATTACAATAATTTAATATGTATGGAGACATAAATAATTTACTGCTTGGAAACACAGGTGTTACATAATTTATTTAACTGCAATTATTTGACAGTCCAATAAAATATTTACATTTTGTAGATATACTCTAAATATATACAGTGGCAAGAAAAATTATGTGAATCCTTTGGAATTTCATGGTTTTCTGAATAAATTTGTCATAAAATGTGATCTGATCTTCATCTAAGTCAGGGGTATGGACAAATATAATGTGTCTAAAATAACACAAAAAAAATTCTGATCTTTCATGTCTTCCTGCAGAACTGCTTTAGCTCGGTCATATTCTTTGGACGTTTCATGTGTACTCTCTTCAAGTCATTCCACAGCATCTCTATTGGGTTGAGGACTCGGACAGTCCAAAAGGCGGATTTTGTTTTTCTGAACCCATTTTGTTGTGGACTGTTGTGGACATTCTCACATTATCCTGAAGAACTGTCTGATACACTTCATCTTCCTCTCAGTGACTACAAGCTGGCCAGGCCTTGATGCAGCAAAGCAGGCCCAAATCATGAAGTTTCCTCCACCATACTTTACGGTTGGGATGATGTTTTCATGATGATACGCCGTGCCCTTTCTACACCAGATGTAGTGCTGTGTGGTTTTTCCAAATAGTTCAATCTTAGTTTCATCAGTCCACAGAACATTTTTGTTCTGTTGACACCCTGCTTGTTCAATGTTTTGCGTATTGTAGACTCATGAACAGAGATGTTAGCTCCAAAGATGCCTTCAAATCTTTGGCTGTCATTCAGGGTTGTTTCTTTACCTCACTGATGAGTCTTCGTTGTGCTCTTGGTGTCATTTTGACTAGACACCCAATTCTTGGTAGAGTAGCAACAGTCCCAAAGTGTCTCCATTTGTAGAATGTTTGCCTAACTGTAGACTGGTGAAGTTCTAAAGTCTTTGAAATCACGTTGTGACCCTTGCCAGCTTTATGTAAATCAACTATTCTTGATCGTAGATCCTCTGAAAGCTCTTTTTGGCGAGGTATGACTCACATAAGCGTGTGCTTCTTGTGCAGAGCAAACTCCAAAAGTTTGAGGGGTTTTTATCAGTCAAAGTAGCTGTAGACCACACCTCCAAACTCAATTTCTTAACCAGACTCCAGGTGTGCAAAAAAAAAAAGTTTTTTTGAGGTCATTAACTCAAGGGTTCACATACTTTTTCCACAAGCACTATGAGTTTTTTTTGGTTGTTCTCAATAAAGACATGAAAGATCAGAAATTTTTTTGTGTTATTATCTTAGACACATTATATTTGTAAATACACCTGACTCAGATGAAGATCAGATCACATTTTATGACAAATTTATTTATAAAACCATGAAATTCCAAAAGGTTCACATACTTTTTTTTGCCACTGTATGTTGTGTTATTTTGTTAATAGAAAAAATATTATTAATTAGTTAATATTATACGGATTTATTATATTATACAACGTATAATTATATTAGTTATAATTAGGAAATTATTAATTATGTCACAGCTCAGCCAGATCAGAACTCCAAGTCCCAAGATGCAACGCGTGCTTCTCAAGCACGCATGCGCTCTCCATCCCCGGAGTTCTGATCCAAGACACCTGCCGCTAATCACAGACTCACACTCAGGCACTACTACTTAGGTTTGCCAGTCACAGAGTCGCACTGCGAAGTATACGCTCAGTTATCTCATTCTCTGCTTTACCAAGCTTTACTCCCGTCTTTGATTACCTCGTTACCTTGACCCTTTGATTACGCCTTCGACCACGCTCTTTGTCTTGTTATTCTGTTTGTCCGATCGCCTGACCCCTGCACGTTACTCGTTTACGCCTCTAGATTGTCCCCGACTCCACGCTTCGTCCGCTGCCTGCTCCTGCCTCTGTGCCCCTTCCCTACGAATCATGACAGAATACTTCGCCCCTTATTATGGAGGCAGCGGGCGGCACAATTTGGCCTCAAGCCACTGAAGGACACGGCCGGATGATCAGCAATCACAACCAACGCCTGAACGCCCTCACCGAGCAAGTAACTCGGCTAAACCAAGCCACACCGGCGGCTTCTGCACGTTTACCTCCCACACCGGCACCGGAAAAGTACTATGGAGATCCGGCGCGCTGCCAAGGCTTTCTCTTGCAATGCTCGCTGTTCTTTTCCACATACCCGGAGATGCCGGAGCGCCGTAAGATCATCCATTTCATGGAACTTCTGACCGGGAGAGTTTTACTCTGGGCAACAGCCGAGTGGGAGCAGGAAGCCACCACCATTCACACTTACGAGGAACTAGCCACACGATTTCGAACAGTCTTTGATCACTCCCTGGACTGCCGAGAGACCGGGGAGGAGCTACTCACCCTGAAACAAGGAGCACGTAGCGTCGCAGACTACGCCCTCAAGTTCCGCACTACCGCAGCACAAAGTGGCTGGAATCAACCGGCACTTAAGACTGTGTTTCGCCAGGGATTAAACGCCGACATCGTGACGGAGCTGGCATGTCGCGACGACCAGCTCACACTGGAGTCCCTGATCGACCTCGCGATTCGCCTCGACCGGCTGCTCCGAAGCCGCCGCTCCGTGCGCCCTCTGGTGGCAGTTTCAGTACCTGAACCTCCCGCAGAGCCCATGCAGCTGGGTCGTGCCAA
This sequence comes from Ameiurus melas, assembly GCA_012411365.1. NCBI lineage: Eukaryota > Metazoa > Chordata > Actinopteri > Siluriformes > Ictaluridae > Ameiurus > Ameiurus melas. The sequence continues at coordinate 32,463,258 of CM022760.1, read as the reverse complement.
GATAAGTACACAGGAGAGGGAGTGGAGACGCCGCGAACTTCGCTGCTTCTATTACAGAGGAGAGGGACACTTCGTTCGGCAATGCCCCCTCAAGCGTCCAGTTGTCCGAGGGGATCAAACCGTCCATAAAGATCCTCAGCCAGGGGTGAGTGTAAAATCAGAAACGTGCCGTTCTGTTCAATCTGCTTTCGTCATGCAAGTCCGACTAGTGTACTCAGGTGTATCTTGTGTCCTAGAAGCACTGATTGACTCGGGAGCGGCTGGAAACTTCATTGATCAGACCACCGTTCAAAAGCACAACATCCCCATCCGTCCTCTCCTCATCCCACGTCCCATCCAAGCTATTGACGGCGCCCCTGTGGGTACCGGACTTATCTCCCACTGCACAGAACCCCTCGTTCTCCATACCAGCGCTCTTCATCAGGAACAGATCATTTTTCATGTCACAGTGTCCGCTCGTCACCCAGTGGTTCTCGGTCTGCCCTGGTTGGATCTTCACAATCCTCAGATCTCCTGGTCTCACAGAGAAATTGTGCGCTGGTCACCCCATTGCATGCACCAATGTCTGCGAACTCCTGTCGTCACGTTGGCAACCACTTCCATAGCCCGGAGGAGAAGAAGCTCCTCCAAATTCCCCCCGAATACCATGACCTTCGTGAAGCCTTCAGCAAGGTGAAGGCTAGTGGACTTCCTCCTCACAGGCCCTACGACTGCACTATCGACCTATTACCAGGCACTACACCCCCACGAGGGAGAGTTTATCCGCTATCCCTAACCGAACAGAGGGCCATGCAGGAGTATATTCAGGAGGCTTTGCACCAGGGCTACATACGTCCATCCACGTCCCCAGCATCAGCAGGGTTTTTCTTCGTGGAGAAGAAAGAGGGAGGTCTAAGACCCTGCATCGATTATCTGGGTCTCAACCAGTGCTGCGTAAAATATCGCTACCCGTTACCTCTGGTCCCGGTTGCCCTGGAACAATTACGCTCAGCCACCATTTTCACCAAGTTGGATGTCTATAACCTCATCCGGATTTGTGAGTGGGACGAGTGGAAAACTGGGTTTAGTACCACGTCTGGGCATTACGAATACCTAATCATGCCGTATGGGCTATCCAACGCGCCCTCGGTGTTCCAGTGTCTCATCAACGACGTGCTGCGTGACATGCTGGGACGCAACGTAATAGCTTACATCGACGACATTTTAATTTATTCCAAGTCAATGGAGGAACATATTCACCATGTCCGCCAGGTATTGAGGATGTTGCTCCGAAATCAGCTGTACATCAAAGTGGAGAAGTGTGAGTTTCATAGAGACACTATTTCCTTCCTGGGATACATCATTAGCCCTAAAGGGGTTACTATGGACCAGGAGAAGATTCAAGCAGCCACGAAGTGGCCTCCACCCAAGACAGTGAAAGAACTACAGAGGTTCCTCGGATTCGCCAATTTTTACCGGCGGTTCATCCGCAATTTCAGCAAGATTGCGCAGCCCTTGACTTCTCTGTTAAAAGGGAAACCCAAGTACCTGTCATGGGGCCCAGCAGCCCAGAATGCCCTGGAGAAGCTCAAGAACGCCTTCACTACAGCGCCTATTCTCAAGCATCCCGATCCATCCAGACCGTTTGTCGTGGAGGTGGACGCTTCAGAAACTGGGGTAGGACCGGTACTCTCGCAAAGGTTCGGAGATAAGCCTAAGCTCCACCCAGTAGCATTTTTCTCAAGAAGACTCTCAGTGTCGGAAAGAAATTATGACGTGGGTAACAGAGAACTCCTGGCAGTAAAGTTAGCTCTCGAAGAATGGCGTCACTGGCTAGAGGGAGCGGCACACCCCTTTGTCGTCTATACCCAAAGCATGTCCCCGCACGAGGCCGGTTTGTACCCGAGGACATCGCCAGGCAATCGTCGTCTGGGCACACACCACCGTCGGCACAGGTCACCCTGGAGGTCAGCGAACGTACCTCCTACTAAAGGAGAAATACTGGTGGCCCAACATGCAGAGGGACATCCACAGAATGGTGGCATCATGCTCGTCCTGCGCACAGAATAAGGTCCCTCAAACACTTCCCACGGGTAAACTCAAGCCCCTACACATTCCGGAATGCCCATGGTCTCACATTGCGGTGGATTTTGTGACCGATTTACCCGAATCCCAGGGGAACACCACCATCCTGGTCATAGTGGACCGGTTCTTGAAATCTGTACGCTTCATCCCTCTACCCGCCTTACCCACTACCTTTGGGACGGCCGAGCTGCTGTTCACCCATGTCTTCAGGTATTTCGGCATCCCTGAAGAGGTCATCTGTGACCGGGGCCCCCAGTTCACATCCCAAATCTGGACTAGTTTCATGTATAAGTTGGGGGTCACAGTAAGCCTAACCTCAGGTTATCACCCACAGTCCAACGGCCAAGTAGAATGAGTCCATCAGGAATTGGGCCGGTTCCTCCAAACCTTTTGCGCGGCCAACCCCAGTGATTGGGACAATTTCTTACCATGGGCCGAGTATGCCCAGAACTCGTTACGTCACTCAGCAACTAATCTCACCCCGTTTCAGTGCGTACTGGGGTACCAACCCCCTTTATTCCCGTGGAATGCAGATGTCACGGATTCACCCGCAGTCGATCAGTAGTTTGAGCGGAGCGAACAGGTATGGGCAGATATCGAAGGGCAGCCAGCTTACCTTCTCAAGAACATCCTCAGCTCCAGGTACAGGAGGGGTAAGCTGGAATACTTAGTTGAGTGGGAGGGCTACGGTCCTGAGGAGCGCTGTTGGATTCTGAGGCAGGACATCCTCGACCCGCAACTCATTAGTGACTTTCACGCCTCCCATCCTCACCTACCGGCCCCTCGCCCCCGGGGGAGACCTAGAAAGAACGTGGCTCCCGGAGTGAGCCCTTTGAGGGGGGCTCTGTCACAGCTCAGCCAGATCAGAACTCCAAGTCCCAAGATGCAACGCGTGCTTCTCAGGCACGCATGCACTCTCCATCCCCGGAGTTCTGATCCAAGACACCTGTCACTAATCACAGACTCACACTCAGGCACTACTACTTAGGTTTGCCAGTCACAGAGTCGCACTGCGAAGTATACGCTCAGTTATCTCATTCTCTGCGTTACCAAGCTTTACTCCCGTCTTTGATTACCTCGTTACCTTGACCCTTTGATTACGCCTTCGACCACGCTCTTTGTCTTGCCCTCGTTATTCTGTTTGTCCGATCGCCTGACCCCCGCACGTTACTCGTTTACGCCTCTAGATTGTCCCCGACTCCACGGTTCGTCCGCTGCCTGCTCCTGCCTCCGTGCCCCTTCCCTACGAATCGTGACAAATTAATAAGTGAACAACTTATATTTCAAAATCACCATTTTGTTTTAAACAGTTTTTTTTTAATAATTTTATTAAGCTCTTATGTATATATTATAGTGTACAGTGGTACATGTTAGATGATAATTACAGTTCCCTCTGAAAGTATTGGAACAGAAAGGTTAATTCTATTGTTTTTGCTGCACGTTGAATACATTTGGGTTTGAGATAAAAAGATGAATACAAGACAACAGATCATCATTTGATCTTTAATTTCCTCATATTTACATCTAAATGAGTTAAACAACTTAAATCATGGCACCTTTTGTATCAGATCACCGAAATTTTAGGTGACCAAAAGTATAGGAACAGATCAGTCTGAAAGTAAATGAAAGAAAACAACACTTAATATTCAGTTGTATATCTCTTACTCATAGTCACTGCATCAATCCTGTGACTCACTGACACAACACTGCTTATTTCTTCTTCTGTGAAGCTTCTTCAGGTTTTTACTGCAGATTCTTTCAGTAGTTGTTTGTTTTGGGGGTTTTCTCCCTTCAGTCTCCTCTTCAGGAGGTGAGATGATGATCAGTTGGGTGAAGGTCTGGTGATTGACTTGGACAGTCTAAAACCTTCCTCTTTCCCCCTGATGAAGTCCTGTGTTGAGGCAAAAGTGTGTTTTGGATCATTGTCTTGCTCCCTGATGAAGTTCCTCCTGATTCATTTGTATGCATTTCACTGTATATTGGTGACAAAATGTTGACGAAATGTAAAATTTAATTGAATACATCCTGGATATCAGTAGTTCATTGGTAAAAGCCATTTCTTCATTTTCTGACACACCTCATGTATGTGAAAATTTCCACCTCATAATAAAAGGTATAGCATTTTAAAAGTGTGAGGTATATCTAAATTAAGTATATCTTGAAGTACGTTTAAGGGAGTGTCCTTGTTTTTTAAATTCTTTTATTTTATTTGTTATTTAATAAAAAATAAAAATGAATAACACGTTTGATATATCCCCAATTTTTTTTTATTTATTTTAAACACGTAGGCTAATATTGATGGCAGTGCTCCCCAATACTCCCACATACAATGTGTTCTGGGATGAAATACTTAATCATATGATTGAACACGAGTTTGGCTGTTTGCTTGGCAGATGGGAGGTTGGGGAGGGGGATCAGACACAGTGACTAAATCGTCAACTGTCACCATTATGACTATGTTATGTTGAGACAAAGGGAGATCCATGACAAAGTCAGAGTCTATGTGAGACCATGATTGCTGTGGCATGGGCAGTGGGAGTAGTTTTACAGCTGGCAAGGTTCAGGGAACTTTTGCTCGAGCACAGAATGGGCATAAGGAGATCAACTTATGGATGTCAGAGATCATGTGGGGCCACCAGCATTTGTACTCCATTGGCAAATGTGTTCTTTGGGCGCTTGGGTGTCCCATAGCCAGGGAGATGTGTGCCCAAGTGATGAGTTTGTCTTTTAGATAGGGTGGCACATACTTGGGACATTGAGTGGGAATCCTCTGTTCAGGAGTGTGTCTGTGTGTGTGTGTTGTGTGTGTGTGTGTGTGTGTGTGTGTGAGTGAAAAGCTGAGTCATGTCAGAGCAGAGGAAACGCAGAAATAGGCAAAAGTCTTAATTTGCCTGTGCTTTGGTTTTGTTGTTTTCTTCCCATTGCTTTCATACCATGCAATTTATTTGGGGTACATCCATCCATCTTCTACCGCTTACTCCTTTTTCAGGGTCACGAGGAGCCTGAAGCCTATCTCAGGGAGCATCGGGCACAAGGTCAGGTACACCCTGGACAGGGTGCCAGTCAATCACATTCACACACTATGGACACGCCAATCAAACTACCATGTCTTTGGACTGGGGGAGGAAACTGGAGTACCGGAGGAAACCCACGCAGCACAGGGAAAACATGCAAACTCCGCTCACACATTCCCCACATTCCCCGGCAGGAATCGAACCCCGGACCCTGGAGGTGTGAGGTGAACGTGCTAACGTACTAAGCCACCGTGCGCCTTTACTTGGGGGTATTTTCAATATGTGTTAGTAGTAGGTTGATTAAAGTGTGATGACTTGTCTATGGTGAGCATTTTACTTGTACAATGTTTATCTGATCCAGTTTGTGCCTTTCAGTACCATTTGTTACAATCAATGCCTCAAACAGATTCTTATTTTTAATTTCAAACATATATTCAAACATAAATACACTTTGAAGCTCTGCATTAAAATACTGAAGTCCCATTAAAAAATGTCCCAGATGGAGAAAAAAAATACAGCGCTGGACAGAAATTGAAGAGGAAATCAATTTCCCCAATCCCAAAACACCTGTTTCTGTCACATGGGTAAGGAAGACAACTGATTTGCATGTGAATTTTCTTAAACAGGCAGATAAACTTGTCAGAGATTGTCAGAGAGAAGAGGTTCAGAGAATAAACTGACATCCTTCATCATCTCATTCACATTACAAGTGAGTTTCAGCAACGGAAACTTGTTGTTTTAGCTATTTCCTATTATTTAGTACATTGTTAATATTTTATCACTGTCGTTTATCTTTAAACTCATTTAAACCATACTTACTAATAAAGATAATTATTTGGTTTGAAGGAAAGAATGTTTAAAACTAGTTATAAGTATTCTGTATTTACATAGTGTATACAGTAGTAATAAATACTCTATGTTCTGTGGAAACTGTATTTTCTATGTTTTAATTAAGTTGATTTCAGAATAATGTGGTAGTGAATGCTGATTTGTCTTCGTAAAATGATCTTATATAGTGAAATGCATTTACACATCTTAATTCTACTGGAATCTCACTATTTGAAGTAGTGAGATTTCTCATTTTCTCATGAAATTTATTACTTTTCAGATTTTGAAATCAACAGTAACCTTGGTGATGAAGACGTGTCTGTTTCTACTTTTGTTTTACACAGGTAAGAGGAAAGGTGAGGGAGAGAGCGACAGGGTTAGAGGTTAGCATGAAAGAGAGAGAGAGAGAGAGAGAGAGAGAGAGAGAGAGAGAATGAGAATGTGCAGGATGGTACTCATACACCATGGCAGATTTAAAAAGCCCGAGAATGTGCACTAAGCTGCTGTTACTTATTATATACTCCAATTTGTTCCAAAGATTTTGATGAAGCCTGAGGTCAGGGCTCTGTGTAGGACAAGTGAGTTATTTTACCCCAAACTCAATGTCATTTCTTTATGGATCTCTGTTTGTGTATGGATGAATGCTACATGCTGAAACAGGGAAGTGATTTCTTCAAACTGGTGTTTCTGTGGTCGTCAGTTCTCTAGAGTTGTATTCTATACCATTACCATTTCCCTTCATGAAACATAGAGGATCAAACCATTAAAACAGCAAGATTTTATTGGGACAAGGTCATTTTTTGTAGCACATGCGTCTTGTGTTGAATTATCTGAAAGGTTTCATCAGGATAGGATTTTTACCCTGTCCCAAAATTCACCCTCATACCTTAATGACTTTCTGGCTTTAGTCCCAGCCTGGTACACGTCATCCTGGAAGTCTGATCTGTTATTGTGACACTGGTATTGAAGCTTATAAGGCTTTGATTGGAAACACAGTTCTGGTGAATGTCTAATTGCTAATTAATTGCCAGACTAAAGCTGCTTTAGACAAAACACACGGTTCTTCTAACTCACTTTACACAGGACATACAGAGGTACAGAAAAAACCTGATGTTCAGTAACACATACAATTTTTAACTTGATCAGACAGTGTTCTATGGTTTTTGATTATGCTTCTTAATATTTATTATACATATACATTACGCTTGTTAACTAATATTGATTATTAGATTATACTTTTAAGTTTTTTAAAAAATCATTCTAAATATTAGTTAAACATATTGATTACACTTTATCTACCTGCGTGAAGTTGGCACCCCCAACAACGCAAAACGTCAGCAAAATAGTCTCAATCGTTTGTGCCGGTTTGTGCTGATAAAGGCTTAGTTTGTGCTGCTTGGTTCAGGAGATATTAAAAGAATATTCAAAGGTCATTCTGGGGTCACCCAGCCCCCCACATGGTCCAAATTCACCATAAATAGTCTCAATCGTTTGTGCTGGTTTGTGCTGATAAAAGTTTCGTTTGTGCTGCTTTCGATTTTAATATATTAGGGATTAAGTTCTATGAGATGACGTCACCGGCCCCCCACATACTCCAAATTGACCCCGAAATGGTCTAAATCATTTGTGCCGGTTTTTGCTGACTGTCTTTTTTATTTTAACAATACAGTTGAAGTAACAAGGTAAAATCCAAACGACAAATCACATTAAATAGTCGCATTCACGTAATTGTTACCTAACCACTGTGCGTTTTCAACTTTTAAGAGACACAGCGGATCACAGGATGTAACACGAACTCCAAGATAAGTGTTTTTACTTGTTTCTGTATATGTTGTTATGAGAATAACAGTCGGAATATTAATATTGTCATAAATAAATACACACACCATAATCTGTTTCCTGTAGCTCTGTTTATACATGCATAGGCCGTGTGTGTATATGTATATATATGTATATATATGTGTATATATGTGTATATATATATATATATATATATGTGTGTGTGTTTGTATGTATGTATATGTATTCTCCTAGTTAAAAAGTTATATCATGAGAGACCAGTGAATGAAGTAAAGAGAATTGTTTATTGAACAAATGATATGATTTCTCTTGAAAAAGTCTTCGGCAGTTCGACTCTAAAACTGTGCTCACAACGAGGAGATTTGCGCCTATAATTCAATGCCTAATATTTTATTAACAGAAGCAGCACAAACTAAACTTTTATCGGCACAACCGAAGCACAAACGATTAAGACTATTGTGCTGACGTTTTGCGTTGGTGGGGGGGCCAACTTCACGCAGGTGGCACAAAATAGTCCGTAGACATAAAATCAGGTCTGTAAGAAAGAGATTCAAAACACAATTCATGAACACTGAAAATGTTAAAATTCCTAAACCAGTAATTAATACTATGATCAGTGATAACAATTATGAAAATGCTGAATTCACAAAAGACATTGTTGTGGCATATATAAATAATGAGATATTACTCAAAATAGTGAAATTGTCAACAATGGCAATGTTTCACTTGAATTTAACATAGCCCAAAACAAGTCAGTTTCTCTCTGTCATGTGATATTGGAGAAGGTCTGTAAACTATGTTTCCCATCAGCCACTGCACCGTCACATGTCTCAATTCACCTGTTTCATGTTTAGCTCATTAGCACTGGTGTGTGTATATAGTCAGATTCTGCTCTACACGGGTTGTCTTCGTGTTGTTAGTTCTGTCCCCATGCGTTACGTCGCGCCTTTTTGACCCGTGTAAGTCTTGTGTTGTGATTTGTTTGTTACTTTATTAAACATTTCACTTCTGCAATTGCATCTGCCTCAAATCCCTGACGTGACACCATCATATATCTTGAGGTCACAGTTTTTGGATTCTGGCACAAGACCTATGATATTATCATGTGTGTACCATATGATATTATCTTTCTTTGAGCAATAAAACATATTAAACATACTTAAGTTTGTTTCAAAACGTGCAGTTAATGTGTGTGATTTGAAACTATAGGTAGATTTCCAGTGACACGAGGACTTGAAGTCATTTTAAGTATTTAAACAATAAAATACTTTAAGTAAAGACAATTTCATTATTTTCTGAGTAGAAGTTATACATAGTGCGGTCTGCTACTTTAGGTATAGCACAGAACACATGATATGTTTGAATGAAAGAGGAATGTTTATTTTTAATTTCAAAACACATTCAGAAAATTATAATTATCATGTTTTTGGGGAAACGGAGGAAACTAGTTTAGACTCTTCTCTTTGTGACTGTGTTCTATTCTAACTTACACTTTGCCTGGAAACTTAACTTTATTGTAAGTCATTTCATTAGAATATATACTGTATATGTGAGACATACAGTATCTCACAAAAGTGAGTACACTTTTTTGTCTCAAAGCAGCTTTGCAGAAATAGAAACACAGATATTAAAGGTGTGAATTTATCCCAGATATCCAGATAAACAGAGACAAACAGATATAAAACAGAGATAAACATAAATGGAATTTATCCCAACAGAGCAAGCCACTGAGTGGCGACGGTGACAAGGAAAAACTCCCTAACATGTTTAAAGGAAGAAACCTTGAGAGGAACCCGACTCAGAAGGGAAACCCATCCTCATCTGGGTATCAACAGACAGTGTGAAAAAGTTCATTATGGATTTATATGTAGTCTGTATGGCCTTAGGAGCAGCCGTAGTCCCAGTAGTCTTTAATTAGAGAAGATTTGAGCTCCATCCAGAGGCTGAAAGGATCTGGATCTCCAGTATCTCCATCAATTCATGTGGGGCTCGGCAAAAGGAGAGAAGGAGAAAAAAGATTATTATGACTGCGAAGTAGTAAAATAGAATCTAGTCAGGGTAGGCTTGAGTAAAAAATAAGTTTTAAACCTAGACTTAAACACTGAGACTGTGTCTGAGTCCCGAACACTAATAGGAAGACTGTTCCATAACTGTGGGGTTCTATAAAAGAACGCTCTTCCCCCTGCTGTAGCCTTCACTATTCGAGATACCGTCAGATAGCCTCCATCTTTTGATCTAAGTAGGCGTGGAGGATCATATAAAACCAGAAGGTCGCTTAGATATTGTGGCGCGAGACCGTTTAGTGCTTTATAGGTTAATAAAAGTATTTTATAGTTAATGTGAGATTTCAATGTGAGTCAATTCAGTGTGAATAAGATCGGGGTGATGTGGTCGTATCTTCTAGTTCTAGTTAGGACTCTAGCAGCAGCATTCTGGACTAACTGGAGCTTATTTATATTCCTACTGGAACATCCAGACAGTAAGGCATTACAGTAATCTAATCTAGAGGTGACGAATGCATGAACCAGTATTTCTGCATCATGTAGTGACAATATGTTTCTTATCTTTGAAATATTTCTGAGATGAAAGAAAGCTATCCTAGTAATATTATCTACATGAGCATCAAATGATAGACTGGAGTCAATAATCACTCCGAGGTTTTTAACTGCTGTGCATGATGAAACAGAAAGACCATCCAGAGTAACCATGTGATCAGAATTATTCATTCTTGCTACACGTGGGCCTAATAAAAGTATTTCTGTTTTATCAGAATTAAGTGAAAGGAAGTTAGTTAAAATCCATCGTCTAATGTCCTTTACACAATCCTCAACTTTACTAAGCTTCTGTCTGTCCGCTGGCTTCGCTGAAACATACAACTGTGTATCATCAGCATAAAAGTGGAAGATAATTCCATGTTTACGAATAATTTGTCCTAGGGGTAGCATATATAAAGTAAAAAGCAGTGGGCCTAAAACAGAACCTTGTGGAACTCCAAAAGTAACCTCAGTATGCATGGAGAAATCACCATTTACATCTACGAACTGATAACGATCAGTGAGATAAAACCTGAGCCAGGAGAGGACTGTTCCCTTAATGCCAACAGCATTTTCTAATCTATCAAGGAGAATAGTGTGATCTATAGTATCAAAAGCTGCACTAAGGTCGAGTAGCACAAGCAGCAAGACACAACCCTGATCAGAGGTCAGTAGAAGGTCATTTACTACTTTAACTAACGCTGTCTCTGTGCTATGATGAGGTCTAAATCCTGACTGATACATTTCATGAATGTTGTTCCTATCCAAGTACGAGCATAACTGCTTTGCTACAACCTTTTCTAAAATCTTAGAGATGAAGGGGAGATTTGATATTGGTCTATAGCTGGACAATTGGGACGGGTCAAGGTCAGGTTTTTTAATCAAGGGTTTAATAACTGCTAATTTAAGTGATTTAGGGACATAGCCAGTGCTTAGGGAAGAAAAGTGGTTCAATTACTCCTGTACAAATCTGTTTAAACAAACATGTAGGTATGGGATCTAGTATGGAAGTTGATGAATTTGCTGAAGAGATTAATGTAGCTAGTTCCATCTCTCTAAGTGGAGCAAAACACTCTAAACATTGATCTGATATTGCTACATTGTCATCTAATGGGTTTGTTACAGTACTGTCCGGTTTTAATTTAATGGCCTGTATTTCATGTCTAATATTTTCAACCTTATCAATGAAAAATTTCATGAAATCTTCACTGCTATGTAATGATTGAGTGTTTCGCTCTGTATTGGTTTTATTCCTAGTTAATTTTGCTACTGTGTTGAAAAGGAATCTAGAATTGTTTTTGTAATCTTCTATTAAGGTGGAGAAATAGATTTGTCTAGCATCGCCAAGAGATTTCCTATATTTCAGTAGGCTCTCAGGGTGCTAAGTTTTTCTCTCAATTTTTTTTTCTTTTGACTGGAGCGATTTTATCTAGCGTGTAGCGGAGTGTTGACTCCAAGCTTTCAGTCACCTGATCGAGTTCTATGGGATCTGACGGTGATCCAAATCTAATAGATGTTTCTGCGAGGATATTTATGAAGCTCAGTGCAGTAACTGATGTGTAGGTACGTTTTACGCGGTGGCGAGGTGGAAATATTATGATCAATATGTATTATACATGAGATAAGATAATGGTCTAAGACAACTTCAGACTGCGGAAAAATTACAATATTTTCTATACTTATTCCGTATGTTAGTATGAGGTCAAGAGTGTGACCACCATTATGAGTCGGCCCGATTACGTTCTGAATAATCCCTACTGAATCTAAGATGGACACAACCGCTGTTCTTAGAGGGTCTTCCAGGTTATCAAAGTGAATATTAAAATCACAGACGATTAATGCTTTATCTACAGAAACAACCAGGTTTGAGACAAAGTCTGCAAATACACTAAGAAATTCAGTATATGTGTCATAGTTCTCCCGGAGCAGTGGCGCACAGCAAGCGCTACTGCGCATGCGTGGAATCCTTTCGCGTTGGAACTGCCCTCCTGGAGCAGTGGCGCGTATTGAACGCCTCTGCGCATGTGGGCGTGTCTGGAAATCACAAACAGCTGAGAGCCCATTGGAGTAATGACGGGACTGTTTATATACCACGGGCCGTGCTCTACACAGCGCGGTTCAATATCAATGGCAATGACAATATCGGCATTAAGGACTATGTCTATGTTCATGCTTCTGTGAATGTCTCCGCTCAAGTTCATGCTCAGTTTGCTTGGTTATGTTTATGCTCGGGTCTAAGGACACTTGCGTATCTACGTGTGTAGAGGTATTCCTAGCTCTAGTCGCTAGCACTAGTAGTAGCAGTGCTAGCCCAGTGAGTTTAGTTTAGTTCTGATGTTCCTGTTTCGGTTTTGTTTGTTTGTTTGATGCACGCTGTAAATAAAACCTCACTGTTCTTCGCAGCATTTACGTCCTCTTTGCTTCTTGTGCCAGCGGCGCGTCACAATATGGCCCTGGGGGTCTGTAAATAATAATTAAAGGAATTTACTTATTTCTTTGTGGCTACATAACTTATACTGGTATATAGAATTTCAAAAGAATTAAACTTATGACTATATTTTTGTGTGACGACTAGATTTTGACTATGGATAAGACCAACACCTCCTCCTCTAACAGGTGAACGAGGCTGATGTACATAACTGTATCCAGGAGGACTGGCTTCATTTAATGCTACGTACTCATTTGGTTTAATTCAAGTTTCCGTTAAACACATTAAATTACATTCCTGATCAGTAATTATGTCATTAATAATAAGAGCCTTAGATGCAATTGATCTAATGTTTAATAGTCCTAGCTTCAGATTAAAAGTGCTGGCTGTGCATTCAATATGATTTAATTTTATGTTAATTAGGTTACGAAGACAGACTTTCCGAGATTTTCTATATATTTGTATAGCTCGGGGAACAGACACAGTCTCTATAGTATGTATTACCGTTGCCGAACTATTAAATGAACATTGATTATACTGAATGTTGTTATTGTCGGAAGATGTACTTACGTTAGGCAGTCACTTGGAGTGTAGCGCCTTGGAGATGTTGTCAGACAGCAGTTCCGCTCTGAGGCTGCTGGGATGCAGGTCATCAGGACGAAACAAACTAGGACGCTCCCAGAACAGAGCTTCACAGGTTGCCACTGGATTCCTCTTCCACTCCTCCATGACAACATCACGGAGCTGGTGGATGTTAGAGACCTTATGCTCCTCCACCTTCCGTTTGAGGATGTCTGACTGATGCTCTATATGTTTTATGTCTGGAGACATGCTTGGCCAGTCCATCACCTTCACCCTCATCTTCTTTAGCAAGGCAGTGTTCGTCTTGGAGGTGTGTTTTTGCGGTCATTGTCATGCTGGAATTCTGCATACTGATCATGCTCTGCTTCAGTATGTCACACTACATGTTGCCATTCATGGTTCCCTAAATGAATAGACGTATGAGTGCTGCCAGCATTGCTGCAGAGGTTGAAGGGGTGGGGGGGTCAGCCTGTCAGTGCTCAGACCATACGCCGCACACTGCATCAAATTGGTCTGCATGGCTGTCGTCCCAGAAGGAAGCCTCTTCTAAAGATGAAAAAAGAAAGCCCGCAAACAGTTTGCTGAAGACAAGTAAATTAAGGATTACATGGATTACTGGAACCAAGATAAATTTATCTAGGAGTACAAAGACAAGTGTGTCTTGCCTACAGTCAAGCATGGTGGTGGGAGTGTCATGGTCTGGGGCTGCATGAGTGCTGCCGGCACTGGGGAGCTACAGTTCATTGATGGAACCATGAACGCCAACATGTACTGTGACATATTGAAGCAGAGCATGATCCCCTCCCTTCAGAGACTGGGCCACAGGGCAGTATTCCAGCATGATAACGACCCCAAACACACCTCCAAAATGATCACTGCCTTGCTAAAGAAGCTGAAGGTGAAAATGATGGACTGGCCAAGCATGTCTTCAGACGTAAACCCGATTGAATTTCTTGAATTTCCCCTTGGGGAACAATAAAGTATCTATCTATCTATCTATCTATCTATCTATCTATCTATCGATCGATCGATCGATCGATCGATCGGATCTGTGGGGCATCCTCAAATGGAAGGTGGAGCAGCACAAGGTCTCTAACATCCACGAGCTCTGTAATGTCATCATGGAGTGGAAGAGGACTCCAGTGGCAACCTGTAAAGCTCGGGTGAACTCCATGCCCAAGAGGGTTAAGGCAGTGCTGGAAAATAATGGTGGCCATACAAAATATCGACACTTTGGGCCCGATTTGGACATTTTCACTTAGGGGTGTACTCACTTTTGTTGCCAGCGGTTTAGACATTAATGGCTGTGAGTTGATTTATTTTGAGGGACAGCAAATTTACACTGTTACACAAGCTGTTCACTCACTAATTTACATTGTAGCAAAGTGTCATTTCTTCAGTGTTGTCACATGAAAAGTTATAATCAAATATTTACAAAAATGTGAGGGGTGTACTCACTTTTGTGATATACTATATGTATAGAAAACAATCCTATTAAATGACTGATAAACAATAATATTTATTTATCCAAAAAATTCAGGGCCGGACTGTAACAGGTTCCGCAGTTAAAAAAACACCAGTTAAATTTGAGGTCTGGATGCTGAGGTGTTCAATTTCAGTGTTATGACCTCAATACATCAAATCTGAATACAGACCAAGATTTGTTTATAGAAACTGCATGGCTGCAGGCTTGATTTTTTTTTAATCTTCTAATAATTAATATAGTTAAAATAGTAATTAAAGATGGTGTTTAAAATGTTGTGGTTTTTTTTATAAAGCCCATTGCAAAGCTTTCATCACAACCAAAATAATAGCTTTTAAAATAAATCAGCCAAATGTTTTGCAACCAAATATAAATATACTGTATGCTAAAAAGATCATGGGGGAAAATGTAAATTTATGCCACAGTCCTAACACTAGATAAATCCAATAAAACTCTCTTCCACAGGAGTCGTCCCCATCGTCCTCTCTGTCTCTCATAAGTACTATCTGATCAATCAGGGGAAAACATGGAGTGATGCTCAGGCTTTCTGTCGGGCCACATACACTGACCTGGCGATCATTAAAAGCAATGACGACATGGTACAACTTCAGAATGAAGCACAGATACAACAGTTCAGTTCCAGTGCTTGGATTGGACTGTACAATGACATCAACAGCTGGCGCTGGTCCTTTGGAAATGAGCCATTGGGAAGTATGACAAAATGGAATCCAGGAGAGCCTAACAACTGGTTCGGACATGAAGAGTGTGTTGTAACAACTCCGTCGGGTTGGAATGACGTCCCATGTACAGGGAAGTTTTACCTTCTCTGCTTTGATGGTGAGGAACAACATTTGTTACACATGATGGTTTTGATGTTGTATCACCTCATACTGATCATCCTGTTCCGGTTACAGGGTACGCTGGTGTGTTTTGCTGCCGCTCCTGTTACCGTTTGGTTTGTTTTCGTTTTTGTCTGTTATTTTAAGCCATATTTATATATTTTTAAAATAACTACGAGTTTTTTAAGTTACATTGTTTTTAGTGCTGTTATGATTGCTGCTGGTGCCATTTTATATATTTTGGACAGTAGCTTTTATTTCTGTGCTCCACCTGGAATAACTCTGAATCAGCGCCTCAGGGTCGGCTGCGTGTTTGGACTGTACGACTTTGTGTTCGCAGTGCTCTCCGGAGGTTCAATCGCTCTGGCCTTATGAGTGTACACTCAACAACCATGGCGCTAAGGTACACTACACGCCAGCTTTTGAATTTAAACCAGAGCTCTTATTGCCTAGCCAAAGTCTCTTACAAACTCTGTCGAGATGTTGGATTGCTACGTCCTAAGCAATATAACCATCGGGGTTTGAGGCGCAGTCTTGTTGCCTCATCCTTTCCTAACATCTTTGTCCCTATCTGTCGAGGTAAGACCAACAAACTGGTCCATACTGGTGTTGATCAGAGTAATTTAATATTGGTTCCCTGATATTAAACCACTGTCGTCTCTGCTTCAGAGCCTGACTTATGCCGCATTATTCAATGCGCGTTCCGTGAATAACAAGGCACTGCTTTTATCGGATTTTCTTACAGATAAAACGCTGGACATTTAACTGAAACCTGGTATAAAGAAAATGATGGGCTCCTGTTTAACCAGATCAATCCAGTTGGCTATGGAGTATTAGATCTCCCGAGGTTATCTGGCAGAGGCGGAGGCATTATTGTGGTTTACAACCTGAAGTTCAACACAAGCTCTGTGTCTGTTCCCCAGTTTACATTATTTAAATGCCTGGTCTTGAGTATCTCCGCTCCTGTATCCACCCTCATCGCTACAGTCTATAAACCACCTAAGGCTAAGGCACATGCAGCTTTTATGTCAGAGTTTGTGGACTTCCTATAGATGTTGAGTATGAAGTTTGACAGAATTCTAATTGTGGGAGACTTCAACATTCATGTGGACCAGAGTGATTCTGTGGCGGCTAAGGAATTCCTGTTGTTAATTGATTGTTTTAGCTTCACACAGTTTGTAACTGGCCCGATTCATAACAAGGGTCATACGTTGGACATTCTATTGACATTGGACTGTCTGATCATTCAGTTGTCTTTTTTAACCTCGACCTGTATCATTCAAGTGAGCCAACCATCTGAACAGTAACCTTCTGGAAGTGGAAGTCTATCGATCAGACAGCTTTCTCCAATTCTGTGGTTGACATCCTAAGCGATCTTCATCCTTCATCACTGGATCCCTCAGCATTTTTCTGTGCCTGAACAGCGGGAAAACTGAGGTTATGCTTTTAGCTTCCTGTCATCAAATTTGCAAAGCTGCTCCACTGTCTCTGTTTGATGATGGCTCTGTTCTAGAGACCCAAAGTAAGATGAGGAACCTTGGTGTATTTTTTGATACCAGCCTCACATTTGATTTTTTTGTTCAGAGCACTGTTAAAGCATCCTTTTTTCACCTCAGTAATATAGCCAGACTACGCCCAATGTTAAACTTATCTGTCGCTGAAAAGTTGATTAATTAATTTGTTGACACACGGCTGGATTACTGTAATGCCGTTTTAGATGGAGTTTCTAAAACCACAATTAACAAACTGCAATATGTTCAAAACTCTGCCGGCCGGATCCTGACGGGAACCTGGAAATATGACCAAATTGCTCCTGTTTTCAAGTCGTTACACCGGCTCCCAGTCAGGTTCTGGACATACAAGGCATTACATGGATTGGCTCCGCAATATTTATCTGGCTTATTAATCCCTTACACCCCAAATCGCAGACTGTGCTCGTCACAGTGTAATCTGTTAACTGTTCCACAAACATGCCTAAAATCTATGGGTGACAGGGATTTCTCTGTCTACGCTCCTTCACTTTGGAACTCTCTTCCCCCTGAACTCAGGGAAGCCGAGACTTTTGGCATTTTTAAAGCTCTTCTAAAGACACACTTTTTTAAACTTGCATGTCTTTTTATGATTGTTTTATAGGTACTTTTATTATTAATGATGTTGTTGTTCTTATTAACTTTTATATGTTTTCTTTTTTCTGTGGACTGTGATTTTATGTACAGCGCTTTGAGAAGCTGCTTTTAAAGACGCTTTATAAAATAAAGTTTATTATTATTATTATTATTATTATTATTATTATTATTATTATTATTATTATTATTATTATTATTATTATTATTATATGGTGTACTTATGTTATTAGCCTTAGCAATATCTACCTTTCTCTACCAGGAGACACATTTAACTTATAATTAACCTTCATGTTAAATATGTTTTTTATTCTCACAGACAGACAAACTGGAAATGGGAGTTACATTAATACCTCAAGTACAATGACCTTTCTTGAAGCTCAGAGTTACTGTAGACAACATTATACAGACCTGACCAGTGTGAGAAGCACAACAGAATACCTAGCTATACAGGGACTGGTCACTGAGTGGAATTTGATTGGCCTGTTCAGAGACGCCTGGAAGTGGGTAGACAAAACCAACTTCTCTACCATCAGTTGGATGTCAGGAAAACCTGATAATGCCCGGGGGAATGAAAATTGTGGTTATGTAAATAACAGTCAGGCTGCTGATGCACCGTGCTCAGATGTAATGCCTTTCTTCTGTTACTCAGGTGAGTAAAGTATTCCGTTTTAAATTTAGAAAAAAAAAATGTATGCCTTTTTAAATATTAGTAAAATATAAACAACTTTACTGGTGTGTTCATGACTGTGTTTGTATGTTTTGCATTTCTACATGCAGAAATAAGAAAAAAACAAATCATCAGACTGAAGATCCAGTCCAATCAGGATGTTAACAATCTGATATCACAGGCCGCCATCTTAGAGCAGGTAGGTCTTATCCTCCACAAACCCAACTTATATTGTCCATTCCTCTCTTCATTACTGCCACCAGACCCGGAGTTTCACAGGGATTAGTGTCTCTATCCTGAATCATTTATTACTAAAAGTCTTATTCTGTTCTTTAGATCAGGCAAAAACTGAAGGATCATGGGATGGCAAAGAACATCACAGTGGAATGGAGAAAGCAACCAAATGGAGAAGTTTTTCAGAAGAAGAAAGAAGGAGATTAGAGCAGGAAATAAGTGTAACCTTGAAGTCTTTATGTTGAAGTGATTTTCTTTATGTTCCTGCTCATTTTTTAATGACTGTCTATAGTGATTACAGCTATATTAGTATTTAATCTCTTACTATCTCTAATAAGTAACAAGGAGGATAGAGTGGCTATAAAAAGTGTATGCACCATTATTATAATGAAAGGTTATTGAGGTATTAAAAATGAAATCAATATAAATCATATTCAATATTTTTCCACCTTAAATGCGAAATAGCAACCAACAAAATTAAACTGAAAACAAATATAGAGACAGTTTAGGGAAAATTATTTTCACAATATTAGATGTAATATGGAACACCGCAAAGGCCATCAACAACAAATGGAGAAAATGGAGCATCACAGTGACATTACCAACAACAGGAAACAACATTACAAACAACAGTCCCTAAAAAATTGACAAATGAACGAGAAGAATCCTGATCAGGGAGGCTAGAAAGAGATCTGTGGCTCTATTACAGGACCTGCAGGAATTTCTGACAAGTCCTGGTAACTCCCTGCAAAGGACAACAATCTCTCATGTTCTTCACATGTCTAGACTATGGGGTAGGGTGGCTAGATGGAAGAAAGAATTTTTTTAAAAAGTGTCAAGATTGATTGAATTATGGATAGTTCCAAAAACCAATCTGTTCTTGCCCAAAACCTGTAGATGCAGATTAAAAAAAGATGTAGATAAAAAGTTCACCTTCCAGCACAATAATGACAAAAAGCACAAATCCAAGTGAACAACGGATTGGCTTCAAATGAAGAAGAGCAACATTTTGGAACAGTCCAGTCCGAGCCCAGATCTAAACTCTATCAAAACCCTGTGAAATGACTTGAAGTGGGCTGTGCACAGGAGATCTCCTCACGCTTTGTTTAGACCTGGAGAAGTTATCAGACCCTTACCAAAAAGACTGAGTGTTTTATTACAAGCAAAACATGTTTTTACAAAGTATTAGTTAATTAGTAAATTAGTTAAACACTTGTTTAATCATGTTATTGGAAGGGTTTTTTCTTCTTTCTCCCCATTTCTGTTTGTTTTTCACTTAGTTAATATTTCACATTAAAGGTGGAAAAAGATCTGATGTAATTTATCATAATTAAAGTTTTTACAGAGGTAAGCAGGGGTGTGTAAACTTTTTATAGCCACTGTAGCACTAGTAATCTCTGGTGGGAAGTTTTAGATTTTATACTACACAAAAAATAAAGGGAACACTTGGAGTTACAATGTGCTGTTTAAGTGTTCCCTTTATTTTTTTGAGGAGTATATTTAATTTAAATTGAGGGTGTTACACATTTAAAAAGTCCTTTAGACTAAAAGAAAATTGTGAAGAATAAATGTCTATTGTAATATCTGTAATTTGGTTGTGAAGGTGTAAATAATAAAAAAGTTATTAAATGATTTTACTGTTTCTTGTTTTAGTGCTATGTCCACTATGTCAAGAACCTGGGATAATATAATTTCTGAGATATAAAATTTCTAGCATCTTGACTAGCTTACTGCACTCACAACATTCTTCTGTACTTTTACCTACTCTGCATTCTACAAAAATCTAACATTTTATTACATAAATTATTTTAATATATCAGTATTGCAAAATCTTTTTCAATTAATAAGATTATTATTTTTTTGTACCTTACATGTGATAAACTGCAGACATATTTGATCATAAATTCATTATAATAATCCAGTGGATAAAATCAGTAGAGTTTGTTTTATTTGTCTGGTTGGTGGACACATGAAAAATTAGGTCACTGAAACTACTTGTCTGACTATGAGTAGAAAATGAATATCCTGGACAAGTAATGTAATAAATCTACATGGAATAGGCCATAAAACTGAAGTGGAGTACCATTAAATCTATTATTAAATAATTAAAAGAATACAGCATGACCACAACTCTTATAGAGAAACCTTCCCACAAATAGCCAGATAGACGGTGCATCTGGAAAGTATTCACAGCGCTTCACTTTTTCCACATTTTGTTATGTTACAACCTTATTCCAAAATGGATTAAATTAATTATTTTCCTCAAAATTCTACAAACAATACCCCATAATGACAACATGAAATAAGTTTATTTGAAATCTTTGCAAATTTATTAAAAACAATTTGATCTTTAAAGAGTAAATGAGGGAGCCAGGAATAATGACAAAATAAGGTGGTTCAAAAAGGTTGTGGTATATTATGTCAGAAAATATATACATATAACTAACTATACAAATGAACCAAAACAGGCATATCTTCAGGGTGGGCCAAGGCCAAAATAATAAAAGAACTGTATGATTAGGTAGCTAGCTTACCTAAAAGGAAAGAAAAGAAAATACAAATATTCTTCCCTAACTACCTAAGCAAGAAAATCAATTGAACATACAGTGCCTTGCAAAAGTATTCGGCCCCCTTGAACTTTTCAACCTTTCGCCACATTTCAGGCTTCAAACATAAAGATATAAAATTAAAATTTTTTCTGAAGAATCACCAACAAGTGGGACACAATTGTGAAGTGGAACGAAATCTATTGGATATTTTAAACTTTTTTAGCAAATAAAAAACTGAAAAGTGGTGCGTGCAAAATTATTCGGCCCCCTTTACTTTCAGTGCAGCAAACTCACTCCAGAAGTTCAGCGAGGATCTCTGAATGATCCAATGTTGTCCTATATGACTGATGGTGATAAATAGAATCCACCTGTGTGTAATCAAGTCTCTGTATAAATGCACCTGCTCTGTGATAGTCTCAGGGTTCTGTTGAAAGCGCAGAGAGCATCATGAAGACCAAGGAACATACCAGGCAGGTCCGTAATACTGTTGTGGAGAAGTTTAAAGCCGGATTTGGATACAAAAAGATTTCCCAAGCTTTAAACATCCCAAGGAGCACTGTGCAAGCGATCATTTTGAAATGGAAGGAGTATCAGACCACTGCAAATCTACCAAGACCTGGCCGTCCCTCTAAACTTTCAGCTCAGACAAGGAGAAGACTGATCAGAGATGCAGCCAAGAGGCCCATGATCACTCTGGATGAACTGCAGAGAACTACAGCTGAGGTGGGAGAGTCTGTCCATAGGACAACAATCAGTCGTACACTGCACAAATCTGGCCTTTATGGAAGAGTGGCAAGAAGAAAGCCATTTCTCAACGTTTGGTGTGACGTTTGGTGTGTCTCCCAGGTGGCTTGTGGCAAACTTTTTTAACTAAAAAAAAAAAAAAAAGAAAGAAGAGACAAAACAAAAAAAAACCAAACAAATCTAGTTAGCCAAACTTGGCCTGTTCTCACCACTACACTCAGGCAAAGGCTATCGTGGCATGAGGACCAACTCTGAGATCTTCAGGCTCAGCTACGCTCCACAAGTGACTATAGCTCTGAAAGGGACCTCATTCAGGCATAATGACTTAAACTTAAACTCTTCACACACACACACCACTTACGACATCGGCATTCATATACACACTGTGTATAACTTTTGCACATATCAGACTCACGTTCAATCTATATTAGAATATTTATTGTTTATTATTTATTGCACTGTATTTTCCTGCACAGTTGTGCACTTCATGTCTTATATCCTACGTGTAGCATTTGCACAGTTCAGGAACTTGCGATTCACTGTATAACTCTCTGCATGTGACAAATAGAAAACTTCAACTTGAATAGGCCTCCAATTTAGTAGATCTTTAGGAGAACGATACACCTCAATTGGATGTTAATGTTATGCGATCTGTAATTAACAAGTAGTCATTATAAAATGCAGATCATACTTACTGAGTAATTAACCATTATTCTTTGGTTCTTAATCATAATAACTTAAGTGTTAATGAGGTCCTGTTTGGTTCATTTGCTCCTGCGTTATGACCTTTGAGGGCTTTGGAACAGTATTGTGAAGTGTTACTAGAACCTAACCAAACAACTTCATACCTATACATTTCTCTAGAGACATTACATCTGTTTTAATTTGTCCTGTCATGTTTCTATTTACATTGTTTCTTCATCACTGATGTTCTGCTGAGGAACTCAGAATCTGTGTTATGAAAGAGACAGTAAAGAATCCTCTGTATCCTCGGAGCTCCTTCTAATGTTTATCTATCTGTTTTTTAAAGGAGTCTCATGCAAAACAGCGTACATTCTTAACAATATGGCAGTCGAGTGTTTTCAGAAGACTTCAGTCTGATTGGCCAACACTGATTTCCATCTCAAATAGACAAGGAGTCTCGGTTCAAACCAATTCAACTACCGTAATTTCCGGACTATAAGCCGCTACTTTTTTTACACGCTTTGAACACTGCGCCTTAAACAATGATGCGGCTAATTTATGGATTTTTACGGGCTAACGAGTTTCATGCCACCAAAACATTTAACCTCGTCACATCGGACCAATGAAATGACCCAACAGGTCACAGTGGACCAATGAAACTGTTCGAGTTAAATCTAACGCGCTCACACTACATTCTTCAGATCAGTCGTTTTACGCTTCACGCACACCCCCTCATCAGGGAAAACACATAAAGAAATGTATATTGGTTGACGTCATGTCTCCGCCCCGTCTTGTCATGTGTTGTCGAGTCACGTGTGTTTTGGTATTGCCTGCAGCTGTTAGCAGTTTGGCTGGTGTGTATATACACCGGGAGCCATGACACACACAACGCGGGTAATTAGATATAGAGTTAGAATTAGATAGCGAATATAGTTTGAGTCTTTGTTCATGCCATGTGTCTTAGTTCTTGTTCATGTTTCATAGCCATGTCTGAGTTCATGTCAAGAGTTAGTTAGCTTATAGCATAGCTTATAGCTTAGCCTGTAGCCTAGTAGCTTATAGCATAGCTTATAGCCTAGTAGCGGATAGTATAGCTTAGAGTTGTATAGACTTCGTTTAGAATATAGATGTAGAAGTGGTTTATAGAGTATAGATATAGAGTCTTTGTTCCATGCCATGTCCATGTTCATAGTCATTGTCACGTTTCATGTCATAGTTAATGTTTAGGTTAGTTGGTTTAATTAGCTTAGTTCTCTTGAGTCTGCTCTCCTCTGTTTCAATAAAAGCTCTCGTCATAACTGCACTCGCATCCGTCCTGCTTCGTTTACATCACGAATCGTGACAGTTACAACGTGGACACCTGCGGCTTATAGACAAGTGCGGCCTATATATATGTACAAAATTGTTTTTCTTTTTAAAGTTAGTGGGTGCGGCCTATACTCAGGTGCGCTCAATAGTCCGAAAATTATGGTAGTTAATCTTACTGAAACATTTATTATTTAATAAGTACTCACCCTGTCCAGGGTGTACCCCGCCCGATGCTGCCTGGGATAGGCTCCAGGTTCCCCCGCGACCCTGAAGAAGGAGTGAGCGGTAGAAGATGGATGGATGGATGTTAAGTACTCTGTACAGAGTGGCTGTGGTCTAAAATTTGTCCAGAGCTTTAAAAAGATGTGTTGTATAAAAATATTTCTACTGTATCACTTTAGAGTGTCTCCTCTTAGGTAAACTCTCTTTCTTTACACCTTTTTAGTAGAACCCGATACCATTGTGCACAAAAGGATGAACGGGTTCCTGTTAGCAGAGGTCACTACATTACTGGCTCAAGGCCACAGGACTCTATAATGAATTGAAGGGAGTTTAAATATTTTATCTCTAATTCTTTTAGATTAATTTGAAATGGATAATAAAATGATTGAAAGGAGCATTTGTTAATATTCTTCCATGGATGTTATTCAACATGCCATAAAACTTTAAAAATCACCGTAGTCATAGTTAGCTTTCGATTAAACTCTTTTTATTTTGATTTGATCTGCATTTAGCTATAGATATTGTCACAAACAGCTTTTTCAGAAATCCAGCTCTGGATCTACATCCATAATATGCAATGTTGGAGGTAAATGTTTATTCAACGTTGTTGAATACAGCAATACAGTGCTATATAACAATCTAATTACAGTAGAGTACAGTGCAAAAATGCAGTGAAGAGTGTACCATATAAATACTGGCAAAGAACTGTGACCTTACTCTTTGTTGTTATTCCACTCCTTTTAAAAGAAAGCGTTTTTAATAATTTTTGAAGCATATAAACACTGTACAGGTGCAGTACTCACCTTAGACAACAAGCCATCAGACTTGAACACTATACTCAACCCACAACAAAAAACATTTTATTGATAAACTCAAAAATAAAGCAGTTGTGCATGGTTGAACAGGTTCCAGTCAGGTCAATCCTACTTTACAAAATCAACCAAAATGGAATTATTTTATTCATTATTTAAAATTGTGTATTTTACAAATGATTAAATAAAAAACCTGTCTTTCACATGTTCTTACAAATTGAAACTATTCCCTTATATCAGGCTTTGTCTAAGAGATGCTAAAATGTGCAGTGAGGCATCCATGCAAAACGTGTAAACAAATGACCAAAGCAAAGTGCTTCGGTGGATCAGAAAAGGGAATTTTCAGTAGCAATTTGCATTGAAATTTTTGTTTGGGAAATGAAGAAACTTGCATCTGTGTGAACTTTACAAACCCTCCTGCATGTGCATTAGTCAAGCTCTTACTTTACCATAATAACTTTTTTCATGTTTTATAATGTTAAGTTATAAATCTTAATTATTTAAGGGTTGTAAATTGCAAATTATATATATATATATATAGAGAGAGAGGGGGGGGGTATTTTCACATCAGAGACTCTTAAAGTCAATCTGCTTCAATTTCCTGCTGCTATCTGCAAATAAACCCTCATCTTGAAGGCCTCCTGGTGTGAGCTGTGAATTCTGGGTAATGGAACCAGGTGCGGTACGAGGGGGTCAGGACTCTTCAGTCTGATCTGACGGCTTCATCAGGAAGAAGCTGCAGGAATTCTGTTTTCCTGGCACAGGAATGGAGTTGAGACGGAGACAAGGGTCGGGACCTCAATTTCCTTGAGGTAGTACAAAGAGAGAGAGAGAGAGGGGGGATTAATATCATGTCCAGATGAAATGACCGGAATGTAAAAATGAGAAGGAAAAAAAGAAGAGAAGATGTGATTAGGACAGTGGGATTAAAAAGATACACCAAGAGACATGAGCAGAAAATATACTAGTGGTTTTAATGAGTTAGCATTAGCATTCATCTTCATCACATCATTAGTAATGTAAATAATAATTTTTTAACAAACACTAAAATCTCTTAATCCTGAAATCCATTTTCTTTTTCAGATAATCCACATCCAAGATATTTATTTTTCATATTTTATTTTAATATTGCAGCCGATCAAGTAGCACTTAGCAGATTAGCCGCTAATCACAGATCTAATCTGACTAATCCAATAATGAGTTCGGTCAAGGAACAATAAAATAGGAAACAGGAAACAGGATGGTTCTGATTCTGAGAGAAGACTGGACCCTGAACCACACGTTTGTGGCACACACTCAGCAGGGAATTCTGGGATGTGATGATGTCAGATGTGTTAAAGGAGATGCTAATGGTTTCCACTACAAATACCATTAGAAACCATGAGCTAACCATTAAAACCTTTACAATTACCATTATTGGTCTTTAATGGTATCCACTAGACATGACATGCCACCAACAAAAGGCATCAATTTACCCACAGGCGCCATTACAGTTTCAAGTAAAACCAATACAATCCCCATTATAACCATTAAAATCATTATAAATTCTAGGAGGGTTTCTGCTGTTGTTTTCAGCAGGGTTCCTTCAACCTCCTGAGTTTACTGTAAGTTCTGGGGGGTTTCTTCCCATTGTATTTCTTGTTTTATTCCAGGATTTTAAATATTAAATCTGATTCTAGTTCTCATTCTTGCTCTAGTTTAGCCCTTGATCTGAGATCTGAGTTTAGCCCTTCTCCTGGTTTTAACACGTTCTCTTCGTGGTCCTGCTTCTAATTTTGGATCTCGTTCTGATTCTTGGTTCTACTTTTGATTCCATTTCTAATTCGGGTCATGGTTCTGGTTTGTGTTCCGATTATAATCTGGTTCTATGCAGTGTTTTGTTCTCATTCCTTCGCTGATTTTGTTCTTTTCTCAGGCTAAGTCCTGTTTCTATTTCACTCTATGAGTATTTTATAACACTCTTTCTGGATCTTATTCTAGAACTTGTACCTGTTCTAATTTTAGTTCTTGTTCTAGTACTTATTCTGCTTTTTGGTTCTGGTCTTTGTATTTGACGAGTTCTATGAAAGCCAGATTGTAATATTACAGAAGTAGTGTTCCTGCTGGAATGATGGTTTGCTCCCACAAATGAACATTCTACAAAAATTATTTTGTGTTAATGTTGTTACAAATAAAAGCAAACATTTATAGAGTGGCTCTAAGAAGTCTACACACACTAATCGGTTGATTCTGAACACGTTTCCAATTATAAACAGGTGTGCACACTTATGCAAACAGGTTATTGTACATTTATTATTTTTCATTTTAATTCTGCTAAAAATTATTTTTATTGTTTTTACTTTAATTAAAAGGTTAAAATTTCACAAAAACAAAGATTAAAAAAAGTTTCTGACATGATTTATTTGGTTTTCATTCACAAAAACCTGCCATTTTAACAGTGGTGTGTAGACTTTTTATTTCCACTGTAAATATTACATAAACACATTTCAGAACACAGTGACATTCAAACAGATTAAACTTTTGGTGAATATGAAGCTGTTCTCTATCCTCGATTCCTTTTTGTGCATTTTTTAGAACTGGTACATCCTCAAGTCAGTATGGACAAATTAGAGGGAAAAAATAGTGACTGGGGGTTTGAGGTTTTCGCCCCTGTAGTGAAAATGTCCCAAATTCACTGAAACTGAAATACCTGCCAAGCTAAATTATTATCCATTCATCCATCCATCCATCCATCCATCCATCCATCCATCTTCGACCGCTTACTCCTTTTCAGGGTCACGGGGAACCTGGAGTCTATCCCAGGGAACATCGGGTACAAGGCGGGGTACACCCTGGACAGGGTGCCAGTCCGCTAAATACATACATATTACATATTCCAATTTTCCATATTTTATACATATTCCAATTCCAACTGAATGTTTTCGATTAATGAATAAAGAAAACAGAGAGAGAGAGAGAGAGAGAGAGAGAGAGAGTGTGTGTCTGTGTGTGTGTGTGTGTGTGTGTGTGTGTGTATGTGAATTTCCTGATCTCTTGTTCCTTCAGAGAACGAGTGTTTCAGAGCAGTGAATTTACTCTCTGGTACACACCTGATCCATAATGTATGGGCTGAACACACATACTCTAGCTTAGGATTGTGTGTGTGTGTGTGTGTGTGTGTGTGTGTGTGTGTGTGTGTGTGTGTGTGTGTGTGTGTGTGTGTGTGTGTGTGTGTGTGTGTGTGTGTGTGTGTGTGTGTGCCTGAGGGGAAAGTCCTGGAGAAGTATAACATGGAAAAGAAAAAAAAACACCATTGTGAGGTTTTGCAGTGTGTGAATAGAAACATGTGCAGAGAATCAGAATGGATTTAATGCAGATGTTTACAGGTGTGCTGTTTTCTATAGAACTCAGATGTCACAGAGCACCGCTCAGAAGTACATAATAAATGGATTGATAAATGTAGCATGTTATTACAGCTGGTGATTTTGGTGATGTACGTTTATGTGTATTTATTTGGCAACTGCTATAACTAATCAAACATTATCCTTTGATTTATTTTACAATATATAATGTTCTTTAGAGTGATGTTTAACTTTTTTTTTCGGAAATATTGATCTGTGTTGTTGCTGTTGGTGTCAGAGAGAAATAACATAAATCATTAAGATGTAAAATAATTATTGCATTTATTATTTTCTGCAATAAAAGGTTCTTTAGGGAACCAACAGTAATTCTGTAACTTCCCTCCTTTCATTTGAAATATTTAGAAATATTTAACTTGTAAACAAGTTTTCTTATAACGTGAGACATTTCTAGAAGAATAAAAAAAAACTCAAGCATGACCCTAATTAATTTCAATAAAATGTATTGGTCCTTTGATTTTATGATTTTAAATTAGAACAAAATTCTATTCTCTGTAAGATCCTCTTTTTATACCCAGTCATGTTACTGACCAATTAACCTCCAGCTGTTTCTTTTGTTGCCCCGTCCCAACTTTTTTGAGATGTGTTGCAGCCATCAAATTCAAAATTACTGTATTTTCCCCATAAAATGGTACATTTCCTCAGTTTAAACATTTGATATGTTTTCTATGTTCTATTGTGAATAAAATACAGGTTTATGAGATTTGCAAATCATTGCATTCTGTTTTTATTTACATATCACACAGCGTCCCAACTTTTTGGAATTGGGCTTGTACATTAATGTTAATGTTAACGATAACAAGCAGTCAGAAATAATCAATTATATATAATATTAATATAAAAAAGGTTAATTTATTAATTGATTTTAGTGAAACTATATATAAATATATATATTTGTTCCATTTATGACTTTACATTTATTACATTTACATTTATTCATTTAGCAGATGCTTTTATCCAAAGCGACTTACAAATACGACTTAAAGTGGACTTTAAAAAAAAGTCCACAACAAACACGTAAATTAAATTATAATACAAATTTCTAATCATGTAAATTATAATCAGTTGTAAATATTGACATTCAGCTCCATTTATGACTTATTTACATTTAAGCACAAACATTTTAATTATAATAACCACATAAATTTATATTTTTGTTGTATTATTTTTTAATACTCATTGATGCTATAAATATTCAATACTGCATGTGTTTTTGTGTATTATTATACAGTATAACTCTTAATAATTAACACAAATAAAAAGCAGTTAAAGTGTTTTAAATGACTTTGACATAATATTTAATTATTTCCCATCTGAAAGACACATATGGGACGTCAAACCAGCTACAAAAGTATTAAAATTGTCATTTTTAAATAGTAATAAATGTACTTCAGTTAAAGGTTAGATTTAGCTCATATTTATTTTCAGTGTGTGATTAAACAAATTGGCCATGAAGTCTTTACAATCGTATATTTTATCCATCTTTTACCAAGGGTGTCATTAAAGTGAAATAATGAGATGCAATGCAGTTCTGCTTGTCAAAATTTTCTGGCCTTAAAGTGTAGCTCTCCAAAATTGGGTCCTGGACCTGGAAGAGTGTCCATAAAGTGTCAGAGGTCTCGAGGTGGGCATTATGTGGGAGGAGCCACATTGTCCTAAGTGGAGGTCAGGTGAGGCGAGGCAAGACGCTATAAAATTTGCCAACCTTTAAGAGGAATTCATGACAATAGTGTACATTTTACAGATACAGAAATATTTGCTCTAAAATCGTACTAATTAATTAATTTAAACTAATTTAACAAACTCCATAAAGAAATTGACTAGTGTGCACTAAAAACAAGACTAACAGGATTTATTTCAGTATTAATTTCTATATAAAACCAGGGTTATTATGGGAGACAGATTAGTTTGGCATTGATTTATTACAATAATCAAAACTCACACAGACACGAATCATTAATCAGGCCGAGCTGCTCGTTTTAATTCCAGCTGTAATCGAAGCTGAAGATGGCGAGTCTGCAGACCTGAGACGTGATTCTGATGAAATGCGCATATTTTACTTCGAGTGAGTCTTTGTGAGGTTTGAGACACTTGCTGTAGCCTCATTCCATCACAAAGAGCCTTATTAATGCAGATCTGTGCTCCTTCTGCAGCTCGTTATCCGACCTGAGAAACATTTCCTACTGCAGTAACCTTCGTCCAGGATAATCATCTCTTTGCTCCATCACCACGTGTCTCATGCACACATAATGACTTCTTCTTCAGCTCCAAGTGTGTGTGGGATTGCTTTTTAAAATCTGGTCCCTGATGCCAGGTTATGTGGATACACAGCGCCTTCTACCGATCTCCCAACCTGCAGACCAAATATTTCAAATATGTCTAAAGAACAAAATGACAGGGTTATTCAGACAGGGTTAGTTTTTCATGTAGTGGATTTTGGTCTAAATCTGTCGTGCCAGTCATTTTTACAGAAGTATTACTCCATATTTTCTCTTGTATAAGCTGATTTATCATATCTGAACTGACATATTGATACTGACTAAAAATTGTTTTATTTTCTGTGAGAAAAGAGGTTTCGTGCTTTTTCTTTAGTATAAAGACGCTCCAGGAAACAAATTTTCTCTTGTCTATCTTCTCCAAAACCAAACGTTTAAAATGCAGAACAATAAAATATAGATGAGGTTTAAAAGAGCATGTCAGAGAAGAGACGCCTCGGGGCGGGGTTTAGGGAAGTTATTGAGTTCCTAACACCTACTAATGCCACGCCCCCCTACAAGTGCATATAATTAAGAAAAGACCAATCAGTGTGTATCAATGCACCTGGACCACTCTCACCCACTAGGAGGCCACCTTGATAATATTCAGTTGAGTCTGGATCCTGACAGACCAAGGTAGATCCTTTATGTCTAAACCAATGGTGGATTTGTGTAATCTGTTGCAAGTACAGTAGATCAAGAACTCTGAATATTACCCCAAATGATGGGCTAATAGAGCACTTTAACCAGCAACTGAAATAAAAGCTGTGGTGAGTGTTGGATGAGGAAGGAAGAAACTGGGACCTCTTGCATCCCTATGTCCCCTTTGCAGTGCATGAAACGCCCCAACCACCAGAGGATTCATCCTGTGTGAGTTGCTCTTTGGGCAAAAGCTGAAGTCCCGAAAGGATGGGAAGAACAACCCTCACCCTTCCCTTCCTTTGTCAAATATGTGCCACGGCTACAGAGCCACATTGAGCTCATTGGCTCATTGGTTACAGAACACATGGAACAGGCACAGAAGACACAACAGATAGAGTACAACCACCTGGCACAGTCTTGTTCGTTTCAACCTGGTGACCAAGTGCTCCTCCTGGTCCCCAGTCCAAACTGTAAGTTCCTGGTATGCTGCTAAGTCCCATATACAGTGACAGAAAAGTATTCCCAGTGAATTACCACCTGCAACTACCCAGTAAATACAAAGACACCCAATCATACCATGTTAATCTATTTAAAAAATGGATTGAGCCTGCTCCTGTCCCTGCCCTAGGCATATGTCCTGAAAGCTCACCCGGGTGTACCTTGATCAACAAGGGAGAAGAACTGTTTCCCCGCCCAACAAGACCTCACCAAACTAATAGGCCAGTTTACAGATGTCTTTTCAAGAACCCGGCCAAATGCAGCCTTGTCCAACATCCTCAGTTGGAAGACCGAGTGGAGGGCCTGGAGATGCCTAACTTTATTTCTACCTTGGATCTGACAAAAGGCTACTGGCAGGTAGCTTTGAAGCCCAAAGCCAGACCCAAATATGCATTTTCCACCTCTAGCCGGCACTGACAATACCAGATCCTACCTTTTGGGCTTCACAGAGCACCAACAACCTTTCAGTGGCTTATGGTCATTGTCCTATGGCCTCACACTTCCTTCATGGCTGCATACATTGATAATGTGGTCAATCATTTGGCAATGAAGGAGTATCCCTGCCCACCTCTAAATGCCATCTATGCCCCTTTTTGGGGCTGGCAGGGTACTGTCAGAGGTTTGTACCTAACTTCTGCTCTTTGGCCTCCTCTCTTACAGACCTCAAGAACAAGGGACAGTCTGACAAGGTGAACTGGATAGACAAAGCCGAACAGGTGTTACAGGCCCTGAAAGAAACCCTAACCAGATCCCCTTCACAGTGCATACCAATTCCTCTGAAATGGCCCTGGGCACTCCAAAGGTTTGAGGAAGAAGCACACCCAGTGTTTCACATTAGCAGAAAACAACCCAGATGAAAGTCAATATGCTGCAGTATAATGGTGATGGACTTGTCATCAAATTACCCATAGAGGAACTTAAGTAGTACCTCACCATCAGACACTTCACCCTGTTCAAAGATCATGCTCCACTTCAATGGATAGCTAAGGCTGTTGTGAACAGCCTGCACATGACAAGGGTGGAGAGAGCAGTGAGAAGACAATGACACTGCAAAGCATCCAAACTACCCCACTGCCTCTCACATTAACCACAACTCTGTCACCTTCAAAATACAAATAAATAGCCCTTCTATTCTTACTCCATGTGTCAGATTGTGTTCTGCTTCTCTCTAGCACTCAACACCACATAACTATAACATAATTAATACATAATATAATTAATAATTATAACTATAACATAATTATTACATAATATATACACACACATACAATATCTCACAAAAGTGAGTACACCCCTCACATTTTTGTAAATATGTGATGATATCTTTTAATGTGACAACACTGAAGAAATGACACTTTGCTACAATGTAAAGTAGTGAGTGTACAGCTTGTGTAACAGTGTAAATTTGCTTGTCTCCTCAAAATAACTCAACACACAGACATTAATGTCTTAACCACTGGCAACAAAAGTGAGTACACCCCTAAGTGAAAATGTCCAAATTGAGTCCAATTAACCATTTTCCCTCCCCGGTGTCATGTGACTTGTTACTGTTACAAGGTCTCAGGTGTGAATGGGGAGCAGGTGTGTTAAATTTGGTCTGAAAAAAAGAATTGTTACTCTACATAAAGATGGCCTAGGCTATAAGAAGATCGCCAAGACCCTGACACTGAGCTGCAGCCTGGTGGCCAAGACCATACAGTGGTTTAACACGACAGGTTCCACTCAGAACAGGCCTCGCCATGGTCCACCAAAGAAGTTTAGTGCACGTGCTCAGTGTCATATCCAGAGGTTGTCTTTGGGAAATAGACGTATGAGTGCTAGCAGCATTGCTGCAGAGGTTGAAGGGGTGGGGGGTCAGGCTGTCAGTGCTCAGACCATACACCACACACTGCAACAAATTGGTCTGCACGGCTGTCGTCCCAGAAGGAAGTCTCTTCTAAAGATGATGCACAACAAAGCCTGCAAACAGACTGCTGAAGACAAGCAGACTAAGGACATGGATTACTGGAACCATGTCCTGTGGTCTGATGAGACCAAGATAAACTTATTTGGTTCAGATGGTGTCAGGTGAGGAGTACAAAGACAAGTGTGTCTTGCCTACAGTCAAGCATGGTGGTGGGAGTGTCATGGTGTGGGCTGCATGAGTGCTTTCGGCACTGGAGAGATACATTTCATTGAGGGAACCATGAATGCCAACATGTACTGTGACATACTGAAGCAGAGCATGAACCCCTCCCTTCGGAGACTGGGCCACAGGGCAGTAGTCCAGCAAAAAACTATGTGAATGTCAAAGATTTTTTAAGGGACATTATCTAATTTAGCAGACAAATTGAGATCAATTAAAAACTGACAAGGAAAACATTTAAACTATAATGAAACAAAATGTTAAATAAAATGCACTGAAATGCACTGTGTTTGATATTGTATAAAAAGACATTCACACTGTTCTGTTGCTAGATTATGATAATAAAATATGCCAATGA
The DNA here is from genome assembly GCA_012411365.1 of Ameiurus melas. Taxonomy (NCBI): domain Eukaryota; kingdom Metazoa; phylum Chordata; class Actinopteri; order Siluriformes; family Ictaluridae; genus Ameiurus; species Ameiurus melas. Next base: position 32,429,064 of record CM022760.1, on the reverse strand, counting down.
ATGAGAAGATTAATCCTGAGTGTGTAATGTAGGAATTGTGTAATGTAGAAAACTGAAGGTCTGGCAGAAAAAAATAATAATAATAAAAAAAAAATTAATTCAGTAAAACAAATCAAGTGTGACAGCAGTGTCAGAGAGAAACCTTTTTTTTAATGTTTGGAAATAAAAGGGAAAATCAACCTTAATTTATAACTTATTTATAATTAATTTAAAATAATATAATTATTTAAAATATGGAAAAATGTAATTAATATATATATATATATATATATATATATATATATATATATATATATATATATATATATATATATATATATATATGAATGCTTGAACGAATCGGTGATGTAAAGAATCGAATGAAATGAATCACTAGGTGTAGTACTGCCACGTCGCCGCGAGGCGGCATATGTTTTTTGCGTTTATGTTTTAAATAGTTGCTCGTGAGCCGCCGTATCGAAGCGATAAATACGGCAAAAGCGGAAGTCCCGCCCCTTTTCCTTCTTCGCTCGTAGGCCGTGTAAGTGTTAAAGCTGAAATGTCGTCAAACTTATCTACAAAATCTGAATTAATCCTGCGATCTGTCTGAAAACACGCTACATTTCGACTATTCTTAATTTCCTAAGTCTTGAATTAAATCATTATTTGTGAGATTTGTGTGGCGGTTTTAACGTAATTGTTTATCTTTGTGTGTGTTACAGGTTCCGCCGGGAGAATGGTGAGGAGCCGCATTTCTGAACTTTTCATCTGCGTATAATTTATTTTGTGCGAATTAAACTTGTAAAAAAATGTATAAATAATTAACGAAGTCATTTAGTCTTGTAGATAATCTTCGAAACTGAAAAGCCCTCTTTCCCTGAGGTGTTAGCGAGCGGCTAGTCGTGTGTGCTAGCTGGCTAACTATAGACCATGTTTATTCACCACTTTGACCGGTTTAGCTGAAACGTGTGTAACTTCGGTATTAAATCTCCGTTACTGTAAATTACACTTCATTTTACACGCTTTAGGTTTCAGCCTTAGCTCATAAACCTGCGCGTGCTAACAGAGCTAAGCCCTCCTTCCATATGAGTGTAGTTGTGAATGCTGGCTTCTGATTGGCTACAGGGTGAGGATGGGTATTCTCCTCTAACAGCGCGAGCGCCTGTTTAAACCTGCACAAGTTATTCATGATTAAAATTGTTTTTAGAGTTGTGGATTGTGATTGGTCAGGAGGAGTTGATTAGTTCTCTGTAGCGCAGCTGCCACAGCTGTATTTATAATGAATGTGTTTGATGTCTGTTTCTATAGTAACAGCTCCTTCACAGGGACGTGTAGAGTACTCTGATAAACAGATTAAAAGAATAATAAAGTTGGAGATGGTATGAGGAACTCACGTGTTTTATTTCTTGTGATGTTTCAGCCTCGCAAAATCGAAGAGATTAAAGACTTCCTGCTGACGGCACGGAGGAAGGATGCGAAGTGTGAGATGTGTTCAATTGTCTTTATTTTACTCAATAGTTTTGATCAAGTTAGAGCTGAGTGATGTGATTGCTTGTACCACAATACACCTTCAACATTTAACAGTCGCTGCAGTTTCCTGTTGAGCTTTCAGTCCTTTAATTAATATATTGTGTACACCTTTTTTTAAATGCAGCACATCAGCGTTTCCCTTCACTGTGAGGTGTATTCTGACAGTGAAATAATGACTAGATTAGAAGAGATTAAACAGGTTATAACGTGAAATTAATCATGTACGTCACAAGCATGATCACTCCCTGTCTGATGGAAATACGTGTTTGTGTGCGTAGCTGTTAAGATCAAGAAGAACAAGGACAATGTGAAGTTTAAGGTTCGCTGCAGCAGATACCTGTACACACTCGTCATCACCGACAAGGAGAAGGCCGAGAAGCTCAAACAGTCTCTGCCCCCTGGTAAACACACACTCGCTCAGTTTCTCGCACACATTCACATAGTTTCTCACATTTACCACCTGACGTGCAAATTCTCCCAAATACCCGCTCTTGCATATGCAAAGATCCAGCAGAACTGTGTAGAAGCCCTGTAGTCGAACCGCATGAGATCTCACTGCTGTGAGATATTACTCATTAACACACCAAAAGAGGCGTGTCTAATGTAAACTGACCTCCTGGAAGCCCCGCCACTTCCTCTGTCCTGCATCAGTAATGTTTGTGCCGGTGTTCTCGTCTCTGCTCGGTTTTCCTGCTGAAGATGTGCTGACTTGACGTCTTCACTTTCCATCTCTTTAAACGGAGTCTGGAGTTTAAATCTGTTCTGTAGATTTATTAGGACTGCACCAAACATTTTTATTGTAATGGGTGAAGCTGTGTTTTACTTCAGCATGGCTGTTCGTCGTTCATCAGGGTTTGTGGTTCAGTCCTGGTGAGATACAGCTACCGTTTTAATCACATCTTCACTTTCCTGCATTAAAACAAATGAACATGGGGGGGAACTTTCAAAACTGTGCTTAATATCCACTTATCTTTAACAGTGAGTAAGAGGGGTTAGAGGTTCAGACATGGGACAGTGATATTTTAGTTTGGGTAGATCACGCTATCTTAGCAGATCGCTGGGTCGTACCTGACCCTGGTCTCAGTGTTTATCGTTGGGATAGGAGTAGAGCTGCAACAACTAATCAATAATCGCTTATCAAAATTGCCAATAAATCTCATTATCGATTAGTTCTGCGTACGTCACAGGGCTCATTTACTCACTACACGACTTCCAAAAACACTACCGGGGACATGGGAAATATGGCAGAGAATACAGAACAAAGTTGTGTCCAAAATGAAGTATTACTTATTACACACTACTCGTTAAGCCACCTACAACTGCTCTGGTTACAGTGGGCATTTAGACATGCATACACACACATCTAAAAGAACAAAAACCACCCTCATTTGCGTCAAAACGACTTGGCAAAGCTGGTCATATACAATCAACTAACATTGTTACACATCACTGAACTTTCAATTTAACATCTGTGGGGTAAACATGTTTTATATTACAAAAATCTCATTTTGCTGGAGGACATGTTTACCTACTCCCTCTCAGCATGAGACTTCACTGCCAGGAGAAGGGGTGTGGTTTCGCAGGTTATAGGTGAACAACCCATTAATTACTTAATGTCGCCACCGCAGGTCCCACAGCAGTTAACTGAACAAAAAGTGATTTTTTTGGTGCAAGTCATAACATGTACAGTAACATTTTTAGCCCAGTTACTAATGACTCCAATCGCATGTAATGCGATGCTCCTAGCTTTAGCAGATACCTACTCTATGGATGTGAATTTCTTCAGTTTACTGTTTCAGCGTGACCTCCATCACACGGATCCGTAATTGACAGCAAGGGAAAGTGTGACCTTCAAGTATTTCCAAGTATATCCGTTTGTTCTTGCAGCGTAAATAGTGTAGTGCAAGTAAGATCTATAATGTCCAATTAAAATGCTACGAAGGAAGTACATGTCTAAAGGCAGTGAGGATTTATTCATTAGGGACTGTAGTTTATTTCAGTGCTTTATTGCATCTATAAAAAATAATGTTTAAATATTGGATGAACAATTGTGCTAATGTAAAGCTATAGGTCAGGGGTGTCCAATCTTACCTGAAAGGGCCGGTGTGGGTGCAGGTTTTCATTCCAGCCAAGCAGAAGCCACACCTGAGTCTATTGAAAGCCTAGATCAACTGATTAAACAGGTGGAATCAGGTGTGTAGTTCTGCTTGGCTGTAATGAAAACCTGTACCCACACAGGCCCTTTCCGGGTTAAGATTGCCCACCCCTGCTTCAGACCAAGTTTATACGTGCAGCACTCGGTTTGTGGATTTAATTCTAAATAATGAGAATAGTTGTTAGTTGCAGCCCTGAATACGACGTGCATCAGGACCTCTGGGAGAACAGCTTCAGCACCATCACTTGTTCATGTGGCAGTGTAAAGTCATTAATATCGATTCTGGATGTGGGAGATTCAGTCATTTCTGGTGCAAGTTGTCCAAACACTCTGGGCCTGGGTGGTGCTCACGGTGCATTTACACACTTGCTAGAACAAAAGACGAACCAAGTACTGAATTTCTGATTTCTGTAGGAGCTTCAGTTCCACCGGTTCACCAACATTTACGCTAAACACAAGACTGCAGTACAATCATTACATGGTATACAGTGACCATGATGTAAATCTTCCATCTGTAGCCCTGAGCATCATTTTCTCTCTCTCTCTCTCTCTCTCTCTCTCTCTCTCTCTCTCTCTCTCTCTCTCAGGTCTGGCTGTGAAGGAGTTGAAGTAGATGCTTCACTTGTACAAAAATGTTGTAATAAAAATTTGTAAAATCTACATATGCTTTTTTGCCTCTCTTCTCATACACTGTTTTCTATAATGCCCAGTTTTGTTTGAATATAAAGTGTATCTTCAAAGTCAATACTTTGTGCAGAGCAAAAAACTGCACCCAGTAATTGTACACCTACAATCAGTCCTGTTCAGGATGGGTGAACAGAGTGCTTGTATTTGTCCATTTTGGCCACCTGAGGGAGACATGAGCAGTAAATTATGCTCACCTGCTCTTGGCTCTCTTTAAAAGGGAAGTTTGCCACTCGCTGCTCAATCTTGAGTTCAGGTGGTGAGGATAAGATGAAGTTGGTATAGGTAATTTTGAAAACCAGTGCTTTACTCTAGCCTTTTCTCGGCACCAGATTGGCCTCAGCTTGTCAACCAGGCAATCCTGGGGTTTAGGAGTTTCTTCTGTTGAGAAATGTTTTACTTTTGAGTTCTTTCCATTTAGCCTCTTTGAAGAAAAGTTCTTTTCAGTTTCCTCTGGTTTATTGTCTTCACCTTAACCAGGTACTCTGTCCGCTTTGACATTGTGCTTTGGTGGTACAGTATGTAGCGTGTTAGCTCCTGGGTTCGATGTCTGCTTTACGTAGGTGGAAACAGGAAGCCAGTAAAATATATTTACTGAGTGATTAAATACAACCAACTGAGTTTCAGGTTTTAAATTGGTTTCCTCTTGCATTCTAATCCTTTAAGTCATCTCTGCCCATTCTTCTGTCTCCGTGTTAGTGTTTACATTTATTCAGTTAGCAGATGCTTTTATTCAAAGCGACTTATAAATGAAATACAAGCAGTGGTATAACAAGTGAACAATACAAGTAGTGGTACTGTCCAAGATTTATAATTGAGTTCTAGAGAATTACAGTGCGCAGAGTAGAGGGGTAAGGACCTGAGTAAGTTTGTAGTTTTTTGTTGGCGTTTTAGCTGTTTTTTTGAAGATAGTGACAGATTCTGTTGGAAGTTCATTCCACCGCTGAGGAACAGATAGTGTGAAGGTTCTGGAAAGGGATCTTGAGCCATGCTGAGTAGGTACTGCTAAGTATCGGTCATTGATTGATCACAGTTCACGTGATGGAACGTAATCCTTCAGGAGAGAGTTGAGGTACGATGGTGCTGTTCCAGACAAGGTCTTGTAGGTGAGCATCAAGGTCTTGAATTTGATTTGGGCGACCACAGGAAGCCAGTGGAGGGAGATAACAAAACACGTACAAAACATAAGGGACTGGTTGGTTCACTTCTACAAAACTGGTTAAGTTTCATGTTTTCCAACTAATGCTATGAAATGATGTCTAGTGAACACTCCTTGAACATGAATGTACACTATGCAAGTGTGACATAACTTCTTTACAGACCAGTTGGGGGGAAAAAGTTTCAATTACACTATTCCTCATTCTGTTTACTCAGTTTTAATGCCAGTGTTGGTGAAAAGAAACCAGAATATTTTATGGTGAACCGCTGGAATTATAAACTATTTCTAGTAGAAAATGCCTTACAACAAATGAAAATGCTGCTGAAATCAAAACAGTTATTAAAGGACCATTTCACAAGCACAAATAAGGACATTTTAAATGGAACAACAAATTATAAAGAAAGTAGTCAGTATGCTCAGTACACCAGAGACTTTACAGCGCATGGAAATTCTGACCCCATTAAAGAAGCTTGGTTTACTACATTTCAGTATTGTAATATTTACTATATATGTGTAGTATTTATATGTGTAGTATTTACTATTTTAAAGTCCTGTTTCTAATTGTTAATCTTTAGCTACCATTGAGAAAATATTTATTGACTAATTTGTTCAGTGACACGTTCCGTATGTTCCAGCAGCACGTGATGCCAGTGAGGGTTTTTTTTTTTTTTTTTAGATATTATGAGTAAGTCATGGTTTTTAAATTTATAAATGGCAAGTTTTAGCATTATGATTTATTAAAATTGGCAGCTTCCACTCCACAAAAAGAAGGTCTCTAATGCAGTTTTGAAAAAGCAGTCACGGTGGGACTTAAGAGAATCAAAAATATGAGTACATGGAAATGAACAAGAATGATTTGTTCACTTAAAAGATTCTTTCAAAACGAAACACCATTAGTGGTCTGAACAAGTGATCACACAAACACTTTCATTTCATTGGTTCCCGTGTCATGTGACTTCAGGGGAAACTAGTTTATCTTTTTCTTACGGCTCTATGCAGTAATTTTCACTTACAAGATGAGTTAAGAGACAAAAAAAAGCACATGTACATAAGTATTCACAGCCTTTGCCATGACACTCAAAATTGTTTGCTCAAAATTGCTTTTTTGTTTGTTTGTTTGTTTTTTATTTTTAATAAATTTGCAAAGATTTCAAACAAACTTCTTTCATGTTGTCATTGTGGGGTATGGTTTGTAGAATTTTGAGGAAAATATATCAATTTAATCCATTTTGGAATAAGACTGTAACATAACTAAATGATGTACTGTAGAAGCACTGTAAATATAAATAAAATGGAATTGTCCGATTCGCTTAATAAGGAGTTAATGGGGAGATAAATGTCTGTAAAAGGGCCTACCTTTATAGACTGTGTATTTTTGGCCTTTATAATATGGGAAAATCCAGGCAACTGAGCCAAGCATTTTTCGGAGAAGAGGTCCATCTGTCGCTTGTCTATTTAAAAAGCATACAGAGTAACTATATATAGGGTCAGAGCACAACACCTTGAAACAAGTCAGACCTATCTGTTATGGCCTGAAGTGCTAGGTCACCACCCCAGTAGTTTGAAAAGTGCCGGGTCAAATGCCAGCTCGCCCCATTGCCCTGGTGGCCCTGTTACACTATAGATATTAGTAATACTGCTATTTAGTACAGTCAGAAATTTGGGACACTGATATGGCAAAAGATATGAAGTCTAACCTCTAACGAAACCTAATTTCAGAATGTGATCTCTGCAGGTTGATTAAACACACCCAGGTATGATTAATAGGACACAAAGGTGGATCCCTCCTCCTTTTACAGTGCAATATATATAGTCAGTGAAGAGAAGCATTCCTTATTATTAGAATTCAACGCATCCACAGGTAATAACTTATAGTTGATTTTTATTATTATTTTTTTATTTTTTTTACAATCTATTCAACTGATCTTAGCTAAATATTAAAATTATGATAAGCATTTTTTAATGAAATGTAGCATAAAGAGATTAGTGGTTTACTTTATTAAATGAAGAATAGGTTTTTAGGAAGTAGGAAGTGAAATAAACAGAATAAAGTGGGGAAGGTGTAATGCAGGACTGGAAGGTGTTATTTAATCCACTTTACTGTTTTATGCCTCCTGCTACTTTACAAATTTACAACAGACACTGAATTTGACCTGCTGTTAGTAGGACATGTTCAGCATAAAAATGTGGTTTGAAACCTGTTTAATCATCCTGATTCTCACAGTTTTGAGATGTTAACAAGGATAATGTAACTTATGTAAATGTTTGTTCTTGTCTTGATTCACATTCCCAGTCGTGAATAGCATTACGTTCTCGCCCCAGTACACGTGGTGAAGGAGCAGCTATTCTGGACCGAAAATATCACAAGGAGTGTTTTCATCTCATCTCAACATAAAATGTAAGCTGAATGCTTTACTTTCTTAATTCAGAGCAGTTTTTCTTCTATTTTTTTGGACAGGTGACTTTTCCCTCAGAGAAAGTATAATCAAGACACACTACACTGAAAAAAATCTGGATTGAAGTGAAAATTTCCAGACATAAAATCTTTAACTAACTAAGGTTACACTAACAAATAATAATATTTGTTAGTGTAAATAGAATAATTCTAGTATTTTTTTATTATTAATCTCTGAAAAATGTAAGCAAATTTAACTAGCAGTTTTGACATATTTTATATATAATTATATTTAATTTCACTCAAACTTGACTTAACCAAACTATAAAATCTAAACACTGTAAAACTGTACACATCATCTGAACAGTATTAATACTACTACTAATGGTTCCAGCCAGGAGTAACACTACAGTGAGTGAATGAATCCTTCATAGAGACTGAACGGACAGAACCCAACATAACTCAGCAACTCGCTTACAAGCTAATTCCCTACATCTGACTGAGAAACACCGAGGGGTAGAACCAAGAAAACTTTACTCAAACACTTGATCTTTAAAAACATTCCCTAATAAAATAGCTTCAGGCATAAAGCTGACAAAACAAGAAATATTTAAATCAGTCCGTCCATATTTACCTGCATTAATTCAATACATAACTCAAAGCATGTACTGTATGTAATTATTTTGTGTAAAAATCACAGATTAGTTTTTGTCTTATTTCCTGAATTACTAAATAATTATTTTCAATGAATATGGTCTACTGTAGAGAGACTATAGATGAGCTAATATGACAATTCTTTACAAAGACCCACCTGTACCCGGGTGATAGCTATTCTTATTAAAAAAGGCACCTAAACTTACTTTACCTACTTTTTGTGGCGCAGTTCGATTTAATTACTATTACTATCAATACTTAAGTATTTTATGCAGAATAGAACATAGAAAACATCAAATGTTTAAACTGAGGAAATGTATAATTTTAATGGAAAAAATAGGGTAATTTTGAATTTTATGGCCGCAGCACGTCTCAAAAAATTTGGGAACCGGTCAGTAAGATGATTGGGGATAAAAAAGAGGATTTTAAAGAGGCAGAGTCTTTCAGCAGTAAAGATAAGCAGGGGTTCATCAATCTGTGAAAAACTGTGTCTATAATATGGGGAAGAATTTCAGAATAACGTTCCGCAATGTAACATTTTGAAGACTATGAATTTACAGAACATAACATCATGAAAAGATTCAGAGAATCTGGAGAAATCTCTGTGTGTAAGTTACGTGGGTCAGAATCAATTCTGCATGGCTGTGCTCTTCGGGCCTACAGGAGCCAATGCACTAAAAACAGACATGATTCTAATAACGCTAATTCTAATGATAATGGAAATCACTGCATAGGCTCAGAAACACTTCCAGAAACACTTCCACTCCTCATTGTCTATGAACACAGTTCAATGTGCCATCCAAAAACGCTGGTTAAAGCTCCATCATGCAAAGAAGATGCCATATGTAAACATTTGTCTGTTCATGTAAGTTAGCTTATCTTAACATTCAGTTTCATCAAAAAAATACTGTACTTGTGGCAACTTCTGTATGATGAATATCAATGTCCTCTCACAAGCACACAATGTATATTGATGTGGTTTTGGATAATATGTAACAAATTCCCCAAAAATACTTACTCAAGGTGAGCTTTCTCACTGCTATAATGATCTTGGTGTAATGATAATGGACTTGATTGTTACATATACATATGCACAGTGAAATTCTTTTCTTCGCATATCCCAGAATGTCAGTAATCTGGGGTCAGAGGTGGCAATATAAAACCCAGTTCATTATAAACCTTGTTCAAGTCTACATCAGTTTTGTTACTTACTCAGGTCGAGGTCCGAGCCTCCAGGACAGGAGCAGCCTCACACCTCTGGATTATGTTTCGGTCCAAATTTAAAATAATAAACTCTAGTCTTAGTCTATCAAAGAGGACTCACTAGTCATTTGAAGAGTTTTTAAATCTCCACCTAAACGCATTTGGTTTATTGCAGAATAGTTTCAAGAAGGATAACAATCATCAATACAGTAATTAACAATAACTAATGGTGTAGATCTTCACCATGAAAATCTTGACATAGAACAAGTGGTTTCACACATAATATAGTATTACCAAGGTACATCGGATTCTTCATGTCAGAAACATTGGTATCCTTAGAAACAAGTTCAATGTTGACAGGTTATGAGCTGACCTTCTGAAAAGATAAAAAATTCAGTACACCTCTGATAAGCATTTCTTTAAGCATAAGTTTGTATGTTTTTAAGTCACTGAGCACATGATGTTAGGCTACTTCACAATATCCTGTTTGGTCCACCTGCTGGCTTCATGATGCCTCGGTGACCTTTAGTCAGTCCACTTTGTATTCATTCAGTTGACATGTGTGCCAGAGCTTGGCTTAGATCATGTTCACGTGGGTCAGGAAGTGGTTTTTCACTCAGTAAGTAGATTTGTGTGCTGGTTGCTTCATTAACAGCAATATTTTCTACATACATTTTAGTTCATAAAGTTCTGTGTATTCTTATGACTTTTCTTATCTGTTTCTGAATATCTCTATGACACTTCCTATCACTATGACTGTTGGGCGCTCAGGGATTGCAGGATCATGTGGTAGTTGTCAGTTATCAGCATTTCCTGATGATTCGTCTTTATCTTTTGCTGTTTCCTTTCTTGTTCTTCGCTTGTCCCTGCTGGATCTTTTTGCAGTATGAGGTGTCAGATGTCTCTGAACAAGGCTTTAGTAATATTCGGGAAGAGGTCACCAGGAGTTACTCTTTTGTTTCTGTGTGTAATTTGTTAAATTGGTGAGATAGGAGATACATCGCAACGGGAGGTTGAGAACTCCATATCAGAGGCAGGGCCGTCTACAAAAATATCCATGTACAGGTAGTGATGATGCTTCCTAATCTGTACCACGTGTGTGTTAATGGTTTACACGTACTCAAAAACATCATGTTACAAAACCAAACTCTGCAATTTGATCTTTTATCATAACATAAAAGTCATAATGTTAAACGGTCTGTGACGATTCCCTTCGATGTACAACCTCACCAATGCCCTTGTAGCTGAATGAACACAAATCCCCACAGCCACAAACCAAAATCTAGTGGAAATCCTTCCCAGAAGAGTGGACGAGGTTATTATAACAGCAAAGGGGAATACATCTGCAATGGGATGGTCAGCAAGCACATATGGGTGTGATGGTCTGGGGTGCACATACTTTTGGACTTATAGCGTAAGGATGCCTTTACTGCTTTCCTGTTAGTCTAGTCCCTGAGTTCAAATCAGAGTGAAATGAATACTTTTGGTTCGTGTGTTATTTGGTTTGTTTTTATTTCTCATCTGCTGCACTGATGCTACACGTATAAAACACGATATACCATAAACAGCAATACACACGGTATATAAAAACACTCAAATATATACAAATCTCTCAGGCGGGAGGAAAAAGCAGAGGTTTTGTGGATTAAAATGGATTCATGTCATACACAATGCTCCATGCAATCATACAATAAGCATTAATCACAAGTAGAATTAGTAGACGTGTTAAAAATATTCTGGTTGGTCTTTTTAGTCTTTTGATAAACAGGTGAATAGCGCCACTAACACATTTACACCAGTCGACCCTGTACATAAATAACTGTGCATATTGTGAAATTTGACTCATTTCTTTTCTTTTCAGACTGGTCAAAAGTAAAGACCCCCAAGTCCTAAACTTTCCCGTGGACCACAGCACACAGAACAGCAGAAAGAAAGATCCATCCATCCATCCATCCATCTTTTATACCGCTTATCCTTTTCTTCAGGGGTAAAAGGCTGGGTACACCCTGGACAGGGTGCCAATTCATCGCAGGGCACAATCACATACACACACTACGGACACTTTAGACATGCCAATCAGCCTACCATGCATGTCTTTGGAGCCCGCACACACATGGCCCCGGGGGGAATTGAACCCCCGACCCTGGAGGTGTGAGGCGAACGTGCTAACCACTTCAAATAAACAAATAAACCTTCAAACACAACATTCCTGGCCAGAAAAACCCGATAGATTTGTGTCTGTAGGCATTAGGGAAACCTACACTGATGACACTGAGGCTTTATCTTGGGCTTTATTTAATCATCTTCAAGGTAAAGCATCTCAGGAACTTAGGCATCCAGTTAGGTTAAATAATGACACATGCAGAATATATGATTTAGAATTAAAATGGGGGTCTAAATGCTACAATTGGTTAAAATTTGAATTGTTTACTTCTGAGGATGACATTAATCGTGTTTTAGACAACTGCTATGAACTTAAGTGCAGTGAAGACATGCTGAATGTGATTGTACACTACGCAAGTGTTGGTGAAAAGGATCCCAAATATTTAAGGTTAAATGGCTGGATTTATAAACTGTATCCAAAGAAACTTTATGTATTTCTAGTAGGAAAACAACTCATTAGAAATGAAAATGCAGATGAAATAAAAAAGGTTATTGAAGGACAGCATAAGAAGTATAAATATAAAGACATTCGAGAAGGAATAAGTAACTGTAAAGAAAATAATCAAGATTTATATGTTCTGTATTCTGAGTATGCGCAGTACTTCAGAAAGACTTTACTGGGCATCTATACACACGGAACTTTTGACCCCAATAAGGAAGCTTGGTTTACTACATACTTTTTAGCAACAGTGATTTCAGAGTCTGCAAGAAATTTTAGATCATTTATCATCACACTCATAGCTTTAGATCTGAGTCAAGATCCTGAAACCCAAATCAAGGGCGGCGCGGTTTCTTTTAGAGAAGCATCCAATGGCGAAAAGGGGAACCTGGATAAACTCTGGTAGAAGGGGGTTTTATGGGGCAAGCACTGCGGGAGGTGGGAAAAACACAAAACTTAAAAAGCTAATAGAGGAAGAGGATGAAATCTTCGAGATATGGCTTTCAGCCCATAGTAAAAAAGAGATTGATACAGAAATGATTAAACGTCTCCTCAAGCTGTTATATGGTAAACTCAGACTCAATAAAGATCCCTCAGTTCTAGAAACTTTTATTACAAATTTTATAGATTTTAAAAAAGGAATAAATTCTTTAATTTCTCCTGAATTACTGAGAGGGTCACATGGTGGACCGATTTCTCCACAGAATATGAATTTAAGTTGTTTATCAGATATTTCTACCGCAACTATACCCATATTAATCCCTCTTTACCCCTATGATTTACAACTCAAACCTTTCTGCACAACAATGATGTACGATTATACATCAGACAATATTTGGAATCTATATCTGTACCTACACAATCATGATTTGGACTGGTGTAGGGATGAAAGCCGCTCACCTCTGACACATCAGTCCAAACACCTGTCTGTTCAGCTTTTCTACGCCAACTCTAAAATATCTATAAATCCAGATGTTCTGTCCTCACTAAACATGTGGATTCTGTTTCACCAACACTTCAGTACAGACCCTGTATATTTAAGCTTAGGTCTTTGGAAGAGGAGGGGTATACTTCACTGTACAGACCGGTTTATGGCTGACACGTTATTCTGTTTATTCTGTATGGAAATGATTTCAGTAGGTTTTGTAATAAATATTTCTACCCCTCTTCTCTCCTTTATAAAAAGTGATTCAGGCTTTACTACGAATCACACTTTTTTAAGAAGAAATATACACATTACATTTAATATGCTGTATATTCGAAATACTTACAGCATAAATTATATAAAAGGGGAGACGGGCTGGGGCACAAGGGTACACCTGACGGGTGCCGGTCCAGCAGGGAACACATCCTACGGACATAGCGCAATATAATATTATTTATAATATTTAGAAAATATAAATACATTTATATAAAAACAGATTTTAAAAATTAAATTAAAACATTTAATTAAATGTACTGATATTTGTTGACAATGATTTTAAATATTTTATTTTATATATGTGGGTTGTTGTTATTATTATTATTATGTTGTATTATTATTAGTAGTAGTAGTAGTAGTATTAGTATTATATCACCACATAAATGTTTTTACCACTGTATCTGTAAATGTTTTAGTGGATCCATAAATGATTTTTCTTATAATTATCTGTGTAATGGTCTGTTTTGGAGTAAATCTGTATCCTTTTATTGCTAATAAAATGTAGACAGCAGACTGACGCCAGTGCCTCACTATATGTATGTACTTGTATTTGCTGATTTTGTTCCATTTTGGTACAACCCCAATTCCGAAACAGTTGGTATGCTGTGTGAAATGTAAATAAGAACAGAACACAATTATTTTTTTAAGGGGAAAATAAGGTCATTTTGAATTCGATGGCTGCAACACGTCTCAAAAAAGTTGGGACGAGGCAACAAAAGGCTGGAAAAGTAAGTGTTAGTAAAAAGAAACAGCTGGAGGTTAATTGGGAACAGGTCAGTAACATAATTGGGTTGTTCGGCGACGATGATGGGCGGTTACTGGCAAAATTAAGCTCTATGGTTTTACTAGAAAAAAAACTAAGCAACAAATCTAATTAACAGAATTTAGGTATGAATATTTTTTCTCCCTTTTTATTCTCCTCAACATTGATGCTCTACATGCAAAATTTTACAACGAAACGCCAAGAAGCAAAGAAAAAGAAGAAGAATCGGAATCGTTTGGCGTGGGTTTCTTATCTGAGTTGAATGGAAACCGGTTTGTTTTGGTTTGGTTTGGTTTGTTTTGATTTTCCATCATTTTGCGTCGTCGTGTTTTTATTTCTTGTCTTTTCACTTTTCCTTCTGCCGAAGTTTCATGTGATTGTAGAACGCTTTAGTTGTTTCTTCTAAAGACAGCACGCGGGGTCCATCCCCATCGGATCCGTCTCCAGATCCTCCAGTTCTCTTCCACTAAGGTAGGTTCCACACTCCCCATGGCCAACATTCAGCTTGTAGACTTCATGAGTGTTCAGTGTGGAGGAGTTCTCTCTCTGCTGGAGAAGACTGCAGTTAGAGGAATCCAGACACTACAGAGGGTTGGGTTTTTGCTCCATGCTGAAGCCCATGGGCCAAAGCCGGAGTGGCTCATCAGGAGAATCGGGGAATTCCCGGTGGGGACTCAGAAATTGGCCTCATCCAATCATCCTCTTCCATTCTTGTGTGACTCAAGTTCCCTTTGAAGTGTAAGAAGTGTATTTAAAGCAGCGCCTCAGTTCCATCAGAGCGCTCTGAGACACGTGACGTGAGAAAACGCCCTTTTTTCTGCAGAAGGAACTGATTTCAGTACAAATGGAGTGTAGTTACTGACTTTAGTTATTCAGCAGATAATAATGTAGCTTTGTTTGTATTTTCTCATTTGTAAGTCGCTTTGGATAAAAGCATCTGCTAAATGAATAAATTTAACGTAAATGTAATAAAATTGGAATCAATGGAATTACGTTACAAATCTAAAATAACAAAGCTGTTACAGCCATTAAAGCTGGGTGATTGGGAGCTCAAGCCGTATTACAGTATTGTAGGAGGCGTTTCCAAACACAATTCCATAAACACATGGGGACAAAATCTAAAAAATAATGTAAGGATCTTGAATAATGCTGTACAATAACAACATTCATTATAATCAATGTTCAATTAATAATCCAGCACCTATAATACATACTATAGAGACTGTGTTCGGAGCAAAAAAAAAAAAAAAAAAAAAAAAAAAAAAGAAAAACCAAAAAAAAAAAAAAAAAAAAAAAAAAAAAAAAAAAAAAAAAACAAAAACAAAAAAAAAAAAAAAAAAAAACAAAAAAAAAAAAAAAAAAAAAAAAAAAAAAAACAAATAAAAAAGAAAAAAAAAAAAAAAAAAAAAAAAAAAAAAAAAAAAAAAAAAAAGAAAAAAAAAAAAAAAGAAAACAGAAAGGAAAAAAAAAAAAAAAAAAAAAAAAAAGGAAAGGAAGAGGAAGAAGAGGGAGAAAAAAAAAAAAAAAAAAAAAAAAAAAAAAAAAAAAAAAAAAAAAAAAAAAAAATAAAAAAAAAAAAAAAAAAAAAAAAAAAAAAAAAAAAAAAAAAAAAAAAAAAAAACTCTAATTATTATTTACAGACCCCCAGGGCCATATACTGAATTTCTTAGTGAATTTGCAGACTTTGTATCAAACCTGGTTGTGTCTGTAAATAAAGCATTAATCGTCTGTGATTTTAATATTCACTTTGATAACCTGGAGGACCCTCTGAGAACAGCGGTTGTGTCCATCTAAGATTCAGTAGGGATTATTCAGAACGTAATCGGGCCTACTCATAATGGTGGTCACACTCTTGACCTGATACTAACATACGGACTAAGTATAGAAAATATTGTAATTTTTCCACAGTCTGAAGTTGTCTCAGACCATTATCTTATCTCATTCATAATACATATTGATCATAATTTTTCCACCTCGCCTCGCTACCGCGTAAAACGTACCTACACATCAGCTACTGCACCGAGCTTCGTAAATAACCTACCAGAGACATCTATTAGATTTGGATCACCGTCAGATCCCATAGAACTCGATCAAGCAACTGAAAGCTTGGAGTCAACACTCCGCTACACGCTAGATAAAATCGCTCCACTCAAAAGAAAAATAATTAGAGAGAAAAAATTAGCACCCTGGTATAACGATCAAACGCAATCCTTAAAACAGACATCTCGACAATTAGAACGTAAATGGCGTCAAACCACACTGGTGATATTCCAAGCAGCATGGAAGGAGAGTCTACTGAAATACAGAAAATCTCTTAGTTAGAAGATCTCTTTCTCCTAGAAAAATCTATTTCTCCACCTTAATAGGAGATAACAAAAACAATTCTAGATTCCTTTTCAACACGGTAGCAAATTTAACTAGGAATAAAACCACTACAGAGAGAAACACTCAATCATTACATAGCAGTGAAGATTTCATGAAATTTTTCATTGATAAGGTTGAAAATATTAGATGTGAAATACAGGCCATTAAATTAAAACCGGACAGTACTGTAACAAACCCATTTCATGACAATGTAGCAATATCAGATCAATGTTTAGAGTGTTTTGCTCCGCTTATAGAGACCGAACTAGCTACATTAATCTCTTCAGCAAATTCATCAACTTGCATACTAGATCCTGTACCTACATGTTTGTTTAAACAGATTTGTCCTGGAGTAATTGAACCACTTTTAAATATAATCAATTCTTCCCTAACCACTGGCTATGTCCCTAAATCACTTAAATTAGCAGTTATTAAACCCTTGTTTAAAAAACCTGACCTTGACCCGTCCCAATTGTCCAGCTATAGACCAATATCAAATCTCCCCTTCATCTCTAAGATTTTAGAAAAGTTTGTAGCAAAGCAGTTATGCTCGTACTTAGATAGGAACAACATTCGTGAAATGTATCAGTCAGGATTTAGACCTCATCATAGCACAGAAACAGCGTTAGTTAAAGTGGTAAATGACCTTCTTCTCTGACCTCTGATCAGTGTGTGTGTGCTACTTGTGTGTTACTCGACCTTAGTGCAGCTTTTGATACTATAGATCACACTATTCTCCTTGATAGATTAGAAAATGTTGTTGGCATTAAGGGAACAGTCCTCTCCTGGCTCAGGTCTTATCTGACCGATCGTTATCAATTCGTAGATGTAAATGGTGATTTCTCCATGTGTACTGAGGTTACTTTTGGAGTTCCACAGGGTTCTGTTTTAGGCCCACTGCTTTTTACTTTATATATGTTACCCCTAGGACAAATTATTCGTAAACATGGAATTAGCTTCCACTGTTATGCTGATGATACACAGCTGTATGTGTCAGCGAAGCGAGAGGACAGACAGAAGCTTAGTAAAGTTGAGGACTGTGTAAAGGACATTAGACGTTGGATGTTAACTAACTTCCTTTTACTTAATTCTGATAAAGCAGAAATACTTTTATTAGACCCACATGTAGCTAAAAGTAATCTTTCTGATCACATGGTTACTCTGGATGGACTTTCTGTTTCATCATGTACAGCAGTTAAAGACCTCGGAGTGATTATTGACTCCAGTCTATCATTTGATGCTCATGTAGATAATATTACTAGGATAGTCTTCTTTCATCTCAGAAATATTTCTAAGATAAGAAACATATTGTCACTACATGATGCAGAAATACTGGTTCATGCATTCGTCACCTCTAGATTAGATTACTGTAATGCCTTACTGTCTGGATGTTCCAGTAGGAATATAAATAAGCGGACTTCCGGCTGAGTGACAAATGGAGTAGGTCGCAACTTTCGGGGCTCCTGCAACAACTATTTATATTATATGATAGGCACTGTTTTTGGTAGCATTTGTGTTTGTAAGTCTTGTTTAACACCTTAAACTTCTAGTTTAATGTCTAAAATGCCGGCAAAATCCAAAGGTGCGAATACTATGGCTGCTCCACCTCTGCGGCCTGCTCCACACGCTGCATCCCTGCCGCGTAGTGACCCCTCTATGCCCACTATCCCCCCCGGTTTCAAAGATGAGCTACTCGCTGCGCTCCGCCATGAAATGGCGGCCATTTTTAAATCTGAGCTCCAGGTGGCCTTGGGTGAAAACTTAACATTGATTAAGGGAGAGCTACAGACCGTAAAGGCGGAATTATCGGCCAGTATTACGGTTATCCAGTCGGAGGTGAGCACTTTGAAGCATACAGTGGGGGAAATGGAAACTTCGCTCTCTACCTGTTGCGATGACATCGCTACGCTACAGGCTAAAGTGGAGCGCCTATCTGCCGAGCTGGGGAGAGTGGAAAACAAATGTGAGGATCTCGAGGCTAGATCACGGCGCAACAATGTGAGGATCATAGGTGTCCCAGAAGCACGCGCCCCCTCCCGCGCCTCCGCCACCCCACGTTGTTTTTCCGTTTCCACTCTGCTTAAGGAGGTTTTGGGCTAGACAAAGAGCCACTTTTGGACCGCTCAATGCACTCTGCAGCCGAGGCCCAAACCCGTGAACGCCCCGGCCTATAATCGCCCGACTCCATTACCAGCGGACTGTGTGGACATCCTGCGGCGGGCCAGAGCCCAACAACGGGTGAAGGTTGGTGACATGGTCATTTCTATCTTTCCGATCATACCGTGAAGGTAGCCCGCTCGTGCTGCCTTCAATGACTCCCCCGCCAGCTCCGTGAGATACCGGGAATATGGTTCGGTCTGCTTTATCCGGCGCGCCTCCGCGTTACAACCGGAATCGAGAGGGAGTTTAAATCCGGAGGCCCGGGGTGTTTATTAAGACACTGATCAAGTGAGAACACTGATAATCCGTCTCCAGAAGTGAAATGGACCACTACACTCTACAACACATGAGGGAGTATTGACTGTTTATGTGCCTTGACATTCATCTTCGTTTAGTTTGCAGGGGCCCGGCCTGGGGGTTTATTACTATCGGGTCAACAGCTGTTAGCTTTCCTGTTGGGGATTTGACTCCTTGTGGAGTTCTGCACTGGGTCTCCATCGTTTGGGGATGGGGACGTGTAAGTACAATGGGGAGGGGGTTGGTTGGGGTGGTTCACTGTGTGTTTGGAGTGTGTTTTCTTTTGTTTTGGTTTATCATTTACTTTTATTGTATTTATTTTTCCTTTTCACTTTTTACTTTTTCTCATTTTATCTTTGTTTTTGTCCTTTTTCTCCCCCTCCTGTTTCCTGTCCCCTTTTCCTTCTCTCAGAGGTGAGGCTTCACTTTCATTCTCTTCCTGCCATAAACACTTGATAGATGTCCACTAATACTGGAAAATCTGGCTCGCATGTGAACTTTGTGAGCTGGAACATTAAAGGTATGGGGAGTCCTATGAAGAGATCCAGAGTATTTGCCCATCTGAAACGGCTCAATGCGGACATAGTGTTTCTACAAGAAACTCATATGCGCACCACAGACCAGGTACGGCTTAAATGCCCCTGGATTTCTGAGGTATTTCACTCTAATTTCAATTCTAAGGCCAGGGGGGTTGCCATTTTAATTGGTAGATCAATTCACTTTTCATCCTCCAATGTAATAGCAGATGAAAATGGGAGATTCTTAATAATATCAGGTAAATTGTTGCATGTCCCTGTATTACTGGTTAATGTTTACGCCCAGAATTTTGATGACCCACACTTCATGAATAAGCTCTTGGAGCGCCTCCCTTCACTACATAATACTGTCCTTATATTTGGAGGAGATATGAATTGCGTTATTGATCCTAGGTTGGACCGTTCTTCTTCCAAGACCTTAACACCCTCACTAATGTCGAGTACACTTTCTGATTTCATGTCTAAGAATGGTTGTGTGGATCCCTGGAGATTCCACAATCCCAGTATCAAGGAATATTCTTTCTTTTCGCAGGTGCATAAGTCCTTCTCTAGAATTGATTATTTCTTTATTGACGCCAAACTTATCTCCAAAGTGTCGATGGTCAAATATCATCCTATTGTGATTTCTGACCATGCCCCGCTTTCTCTGGATATTCAGCTTTCCCCCCAACTACGATATTCAACACCGTGGAGGTTTAACACTCTGCTCCTGTCAGACAACAAATTTAACACATTCATTGCAACTTCAATTGACGATTTTATTGAAATCAATCAGAACGAGCTTGAACCTATTTCCTGTTCCCTGCTGTGGGAATCACTAAAAGCATACTTGCGGGGCCAAATAATTTCCTACTCTGCACATCTGAACAACACTTCGTATGGCCAAACTACCGCAGGCTAGTCACGAGAATTGGGCGAACTAGACAGGCAATTGGGCACTGGTCCCTCTTCTGCTTTACTTAAAGATCGAGTTGTATTGCAGGCTGAATTTGACCTTATTACATCGGTGGATGCAGAGCGCCTTCTGCTACATTCACGCTCCACATATTATGAACATGGTGACAAACCGAGCCGACTCTTGGCCCATCAATTGAGACGTCAAGCTGCCTAACGAATAATTCCTCAAATAAAGGATTCATCTGGCATACTCCACACGGACCCCAATACCATTAATTCAGTCTTCTGCTCATTCTATTCTTCTCTGTATATGTCTGATTTTCCAGCTGGGACTTCTGATATGAATGCTTTCTTAGACAGTCTCAATTTCCTACCATTAACCCAGAAGTTGCTAAAGATCTTGACTCTCCATTAACCTTAGAGGAAATCAACCTAGCCGTGAGCAATAGCAAACAAAACATAAAGCTCCTGGCCCTGATGGATTCCCGTAGAATTTTTCAAAGATTTGAATCTAAACTGTCCCCTATATTGTACTTTCGGTGTATAGGAATCGCTGCAAAGTGGCACTCTCCCTCCTACTTTCCGCCAAGCCTCTATAAATCTAATTTTAAAGAAGGACAAAGATCCGAATCTCTGCAGCTCTTACAGACCCCTCCTCGTTGATAAATGTAGATGCTAAGATTCTTGCTAAGGCTTTGGCTAGTCGCGGAAAAAATTCTTCCAGTCATAGTTTCAGAAGAACAAACGGATTTATAAAAGGGCGTCAGTTATTTTACAACGTCCGCACCCTTTTGAACATTTTCTACTCCAAATGCTCTACTACTTCCCCCGGAGTGGTAATCTCAGTCGATGCTGAAAAAGCGTTGACAGAGTTGAATGGGACTACCTGCTTACAGTATTGCACAAATTTTGGATTGGGTGACACATTTATTTCTTGGATACGCCTTCTGTATACATCCCCGCAAGCTAGTATCTCCACCAATGGTATTCAATCAACTTATTTTACTTATATCCGTGGCACTCGACAGGGTTGTCCCTTGTCTCCTTTACTGTTTGCGTTAGCTATAGAGCCCTTGTCAATTTATCTGAGGTCCTCTTCCTCTTTCACTGGGATATCTCGGTTGGGCATGGAATTTAAACTTTCTCTTTATGCGGATGATTTATTACTGTATGTTTCCAACCAATGTCACTCTCTACCTGGAATTCTGTCCTTTCTCCAAACATTTGGCTCGTTTTCAGGTTATAAAGTTAATGTTTCCAAGAGTGAGTGCTACCCGGTTAATACTTTGGCATTACAAATGACTCAATCTGATATTCCCTTCAGAATGAGCCCCTCTGGCTTTAAGTATTTAGGAATTAACATAACCAGGTCTCTGACTTCACTTTACTCTGCTAACTTCTCCCCATTGATGTCTATAATCAAAACTGACTTTCAACGATGGAGGTCTTTACCTCTGTCGCTGATAGGAAGGATTAACCGGTAAAATGAATATCCTGCCTAAGTTCCTCTTTTTTGTTCCAATGTCTCCCTCTATTCTTATCAAAGCGATTTTTAAGACTATAGATCAGGACATTTCTAGCTTTTTGTGGTGTGGTAAGACACCCAGAATAAGTAAGTCAATGCTTCAGAGATGTAAGCTCAATGCTGGCCTCTCTCTTCCAAATTTTCAGTTGTATTACTGGGCATCACATATACATAAAATCTTATTTTGGTTGAGACCAGCGCATTCCCCATGGTGTACATTAGAGGTACATTCATGCGGCTCGTCCTCTCAATGGCTCTGCTTACCTCTTCCACTTCTACCAACTTCTCTGGCTTTACAGACAACCCTGTGGTTCGTGCGGCTCTAAAAATTTGGTACCAGTTCAGGAAGAATTTCAAATTGTCTCCGCGTCTCCCTTAACTCCATTACTGAAAAATCACTCATTTCAACCAGCAATATCAGACCCCACATTTGCTATCTGGCATGACAAAGGTCTCAAAACTTTCAAAGATCTCTATAAGGATGGGGCTTTTCGTAGTTTTGCAGATCTGTCGAGCGAATTTCAACTTCCACCGTCACATCTTTTTCGTTATTTCCAAGTTAGACATTGTGCAAAATCGCTGTTTCCTACCTTTCCCTCCTTACCCCTAAGCCAACTATGGGATGATTTTCTCTCGTCTGATCCTCTTCAGAAATCTCGTATTTCATGAATTTACAATAAACTTTTATCCTACGACAGCTCACCTATCATTAAAATCAAGGTTGCTTGGGAGGGCGAATTGGGGTTGACACTACATGAAGACTGGCGGGACGGTGCCCTTAGCAAGATCCACAAGAGCACAGTGTGTGCTCGTCTTTCTTTGATACAGTTTAAGGTGTTACACAGGATTCATTTCTCAAAACACGTCTGTCACAGATTTATCCCACCATCATTGACCGCTGTGATAAATGTCACGCCTCTCCCTGCAATCTCACTCACATGTTCTACTCCTGCCCATTGGTATTCTCCTTTTGGCAGAATTATTTCGATAGCACCTCAGAAATACTGTCCATTACTGTTAAACCCTCTCCCCATATTGCTATATTTGGGTATCCGGAGGATTATGACAGGTACAATTCAACCCAATTAGATCTCTTGGCGTTCACTTCCTTATTAGCAAGACGGCGCCTTCTTTTCCATTGGAAATCCACGAAGCCTCCCTCCAGTACTCAGTGGCTTAGGGATGTTATGTCTCTTCTAAAGTTGGAAAAAATTAGGTACTCTCGGGGGGCCGATTCTGGCAAGTTTCACAGAAAGTGGCGGCCTTTCTTAACTTTCTTCAAATCTTTGCCATCTTTGCCTTCAGATTGAGAGAAACCCCCCCGTTTATTTTGGTTAGTTTATCTATTTTGTTTATCCCCTTAAATTTTTTTTTTTTTTTTTTTTTCTTTTCTTTTATTTATTTTTCTTTTCTCTTCTCCGTCATTTTTTTTTTAATTATCTATTTTTATTACTTTTCTCTTTGTTTCTATTTGGTGAGTTTGGACGTATGCATGTGTTCTAATTTGTACAAAGGGTAAAAAAAAAGAGGGGTGGGTTGGCTCCATTTTGTTTAGTCACTGGAGACGAGACAAATTTCTGTGCCTTCTTTTTTCCTCTTTTTTTTCTCTCTCTTCTCCTCTTAAGCTTGGGTCTCAGTGTACTAAAGTCTGTTTGTTTGTTTCTCCAATGTGCCATCTCTCCCAATAAAAATATTTATAAAAAAAAAAAAAGGAATGTAAATAAGCTCCAGTTAGTCCAGAATGCAGCTGCTAGAGTCCTTACTAGAACTAGAAGATACGACCACATCACCCCGATCTTATCCACACTGCATTGGCTCCCAGTAAAATCTCACATTAACTATAAAATACTTTTATTAACCTATAAAGCACTAAACGGTCTCACGCCACAATACCTTTTGGTTTTATATGATCCTCCACGCCTACTTGGATCAAAAGATGCAGGTTATTTGACGGTACCCCAAATAGTGAAGGCTACAGCAGGGGGAAGAGTCTTCGCTTATAGAGCCCCACAGTTATGGAACAGTCTTCCTATTAGTGTTCGGGACTCAGACACAGTCTCAGTGTTTAAGTCTAGGCTGAAAACATATTTATTTACTCAAGCCTACCCTGACTAGATTCTATTTTTACTACTTCACAGTCATAATAATCTTTTTTCTCCCTCTCTCCTTTTGCCGAGCCCCACACGAATTTCTGGAGATACTGGAGATCCAGATCCTTTCTGCCTCTGGATGAAGCTCAAATCTTCTCTAATTCCAGACTACCGGGACTACGGCTGCTCCGAAGGCCATAGAGACTTCATGTTCATCCATACTGTACTATTTCACACTATCTGTTGTTACTCAGATGAGGATGGGTTTCCCTTCTGAGTCGGGTTCCTCTCAAGGTTTCTTCCTTTAAACATCTTAGGGGGTTTTTCCTCACCACCGTCGCCACTCAGTGGCTTGCTCAGTTGGGATAAATTCACACCATTAATATCTGTATACCGTGTTTATATTAATGAAAGCTGCTTTGAGACAATGTCTGTTGTAAAAAAAGCGCTATGCAAATAAAATTGAATTGAATTGAATATTGTCAACATGTCAAATGATGAACTCATTCATTGTCACTCGGTTGGATTACTGTAATGCCGTTTTAGGCGGAGTTTATAAATCCACAATCAACAAACTACAATATGTACAAAACTCTGACTCCAGGATCCTGACAGGAACCAGGCCATGTGATCATATTACTGCTGTTCTGGAGTCCTTCACTGGCTCCCGGTCAGGTTCCGTGTCCACTTTAACATCATGATGTTGATATACAAGGCATTACATGTCTTCAGTCCTCATTACTTATCTGGTATATTAATCCCTTACACCCCAAATCTCAGACGGTGCTCCTCACAGTGTAATCTGTTAACTGTTCCACAAACATGCCTAAAATCTACGTGTGACAGGACTTCTGTCTCTGCTCCTTCACTGTGGAACTCTCTTCCTCCTGAACTCAGGGAAGATCAGACCTTTGGCAACTCAAGACCTACTTTTTTAAACATGCATTCGACTGCTGATGTCTTCTTTTATTATTATTATTATTATTATTATTAACGTTGTTCTTATTAACTTTTATATATTTTATTATGTGTGCTGCTTATTTTGTGTACAGCGCACTGAGAAGCTGCTTTTAAAGGTGCTTTACAAAATAAAGTTTATTATTATCATTATTATTATTATCATTATTATTATTATTATTATTATTATTATTATTATTAATAACACAACTCATCAAAATAATGTTTACAACTTAAAATGTTTCATTAAAAAAATAAATCATAACTTTTATCTTTAATTAAGTTGTGGAGATGGGTCCCCTGAATTACTTTTTAGAGTGTACATCACAAATTAAACATAAATCTCTCAGCTTTCAAATATGAACAATGGACTCACATGACCTTTTAAACACATTGAAGTCCAGATCACCTCTGCAATGTATGCAAAAAACAACAATGTGTGTGTGTGTGTGTGTTAGAGTATTCTTATCTTAATAGTTTATTATTTAATCTGGGGTTTTTTCTTCAAAGTAATGATTGCATTGCAGCAAGAGAATTCTCTCAAAACGCAAAAAGACCGTTTATATTTGGGGTGAGGATGAGACTTCTAACACTGAACATCCTCTCGAGCGCCGCTGGAAGGTGTTGCTGTGTTGTCTTAATATGACAAAACACATCCAGCTGTTAACTACATCACTGACGACTGGATCCTTCCCACTCCTGTCCAGTAGGTGGCGGAATGCACCATGTAAGTTTGTTCGCCCACCTTCTTCTTCCCGAAGAAGAAGAATCGGAATCGTTTGGCGCGGGTTTCGTGTCTGAGTTTAATGGAAACCGGTTTGGTTTGTTTTGGTTTTCCATCATTTTGCGTCGTCGTGTTTTTATTTCTAGTCTTTTCACTTTTCCTTCTGCCGAAGTTTCATGTGATTGTGGAACGCTTTAGTTGTTTCTTCTAAAGACAGCACGCGGGGTCCATCCCCATCGGATCCGTCTCCAGATCCTCCAGTCCTCTTCCACTAAGGTACAGAGTCCACACTGTAAGCTTCAGTATTCCAGAGCATTAAATAATGATAATATACTTTGTTCACCATGTAAAGTTTAAATCCTCTAAAAACAAATTTGCAATTAAATAACATTACTCTGTTCCAATTCACATCCTTCAAAGAATTGGCATGTTTTGTTTACTCTTACAATCCACCAAAAGTCTCCATAATATATGAGACAGCAGTGTTCCTACAAAAATGTAACGTTGACCACAATGTGAAAACAACTCGGAGAGTAAGCTGAACTAACCAACAAAATTACCAAGACAAAAAGTTCCAGTAAGAGAAAAAACCCCTACTGACTTCAAGTCTGATAAACAGTCTGCGCACAATAATAAATATAATGTCCTTAACTTTTAAACAATTGTAACAAATAATATAACAGTGTAGCACGTAAAGCAGCTATGGGCATCTGAAATGTAATCCACAGCTCAGTCGAGTCACATTGTATCTTTGCCCCTAGTTTACACAAGGCATATCAGGCTAGTAATTCACTGGTGCCCCTGGAAAATATAGCAGGGGTGTCTGTATAGTAACTCCATCGAGTGTAAGTTCCTGAGGCTCTGTAAAGCGTAAAGTCTGTATGAGAAGCCCGTTGTTTGAATTGCTTTACGGATGTGCGGGAGCTGTGGGCATTCTTTCCTGATGCTTGAATAAGTGGCCCCTGTATCAATCATGAAGGGTACGTTTAATCCCTTCCCGACCACCGTGACCGTTGGTTCTTGTTCCGGGTGAAGTGTGGTGACATACTGCATCAGCTCCCCCTCTGACTTCTCTGGGCCTCTTCAGCTCTGTTATGTGTTTTGCTCTCCATTGGGGCCAAACATTGACCCTCCAGGAGGCAGTGGGGGCTGCCATCATTGTTCCATCCATTGGTTCCCTCATCCCTGTTCCATGGTGTGTGGCCCTAGGGTCTGACCTCTCCTCTCAGCCCTATCAACTTGATCTCCCCATGTGTACCTGGCCATTGCCTGTGGACAATTTCTCCTGAGGTGACTTGGGTCTCCACATGTCCAACATCCTTCAGCAGACACGCTCTGTCGGGTGGGTCTTTGCATTGGACCTCCACAAAAGAACCCTCTGCCTCAGTCCCTGCTCTGAGGAATTAGATCTTGGAATCTGTAATTCTGGGGAGCTTTGGGCCTTCCTGCATACAGGTATAAAACAGGTGCCAGCTGCATTGCAGGTATCTGTACAGGAGTGTATGTTGCTTGTGTCAGTGCTGCCACTGGGACAGCGGCCACAATTGGCTGTTCCTGAGGTGCCGTGGCTTGTGGTGTCATCACTGCTGCTTGTTTGGCACTCTTTCTTCTTTTTTCTCTTCTTGCTTTGCTCTTACTATCTCTCCCAGCTGTGCCTTGTACAGTTCAGTCAATAACGCCTCGGCTGCTTCTTTAGTTTCCTTTTTCTTTTTTCTGTAATGATCTACACAATGTGTTACATGCTATGAATGAGCTTCATTCCATTGTATTCAGTCTCACTACGCCTTCTAATATTCTATGCACATTCTCAGGTAGAGCCTTCTTTAGCATCATTCTGAAGAGTCCTGCACTGGCTGATCCCATTTGCTTCCTGTCTCATCTCTCCATTTGTCCTGAAACTCTTGCACAAATTTCATTATATTTTCTTCTTTCAGTTTGATAGTTTCTAGCTGTTCTGGGTCTAACTTTGTGGGGTACATTTTTTCGTACTGCTCCCCATACAATATTCCCCTCAGGCCAAATGGCATTGGATCGCACCTGGGGTCATCCATCTCTTTCTTCAAGTCTGCCTTTCAAGTCCGTACAAGAAACATGAACTAGTACTATGGACTGGGAGTGGAAAAACCAGCGGGGACTAAATGAACTAATTTATAGTTTAAACTAACTAAATCTATCAAGGAACATAACATTAACAACGTATCTAACTATACTGTATCTACTATAATACTGTGCGAGGTTTACAGGGACACGAGCGACATATATCCAGAATATAATCTGTTGTATATAACCGAATAGAACCATTTTTTGCACCAATGCACTTTTTAATGCACTTTTTTGTTGTAGGCTAAAGAGTGTTCCATTCTTTCAGCAGTCAGTTATAATCCTAACATAGGCTGTTCAAAGGGAGCTCAAAGATGACCACATCAAAATATTTTTTTTTCCTAATTTATTTATTTAAAGTTATGTTGTGCCTTGTTAGTAGCCTAGGCCTGCTGGAATAAAAAAAAAATGTTCAATGTTAAATAAATATTTTGAAATTGTAGTTTTTGTAATTTATTTATTTTTTATTTGAAAACTAAGACAATTAAAAGAGGCGTTTGGTCTGGAGAAGGAGCCGGTTTTGGAGCGGTCCCACTGGACCCTTCAGCCGAAGCTCAAGTCTGGTGAACAACCACGAGCTATTGTATGCAGATTCCACTATCACATTGACTGTGTTGACATTTTACGCCGTGCAAGAGAGCTCCAGCAGATTAAAATGAGGGATTTGACCATCTCCATTTTCCCTGACTACATAGCCAAGATAGACCGGGCCACATTTAACGAGGTTCGGCCTCAACTTTGTGGTATTGAGGGAGCTCGATATGGAATACTTCACCAGGCTCGGCTTCGCATTACATACAACGGTGTTCAGAAGGATTTTATTTCAGCGTAGGAAGCAGGAGACTACGTTAAACTCTTGATATTGGTGTGACCTGCATCATCTACACAGCGGCGTCTTTTTCGCTCTTCTTTTATTTTCTTGCACTCGGCCTTCCAGCTCTTCTCTATTCAGATTTTTATTGAAGATTTTGTTGTTGCATTACTTCGCCTAGATTTTGTGGACTCACTCCTCTTAAAATTTACTTCTGTATTAATGTGGTTCTCTGTTTTGAGGCTCTGACCGGGTTAGAGTTTCTGTTTATTTAATTTTATTAGTGTTATCTCCTCGGCTTTACGTGCTACACTGTTATATTATTTGTTATAAGTCTTTAAAAGTTATGGACATTATATTTGTTATTGTGCGCAACTGTTTATCAGACAGAGAAAGGCTTTTTCTCTTACTGGAACTTTTTGTCTTGGTAATTTTGTTGGTTAGTTCAGCTTACTCTCCGAGTTGTTTTCACATTGTGGACAACGTTACGTTATTGTAGGATACACTGCTGTCTCATATATTTTATGAAGACTTTGGGTGTGTGGGTGTTAGGAGGATTGTGAGAGAAAACAAAACATGCCAATGCTTTGAAGGATGTGAATTGAACAGATGTTATTTAATTGCAAATCTGTTTTTAGAGGATTTAAACTTTACATGGTGAACAAATTATATTATAGAATTCAGGCAATTTTACTGGGGCTATCTCATACAGTGTAGCAAGTTATAATCTGGAAAGACCTTTGTACTATCACAGTCTAAAACTGGATTTAAAGAGAAGCAAATTAGTAAATGAATCATATGAAAATTAATAAAATAAATTAAAGACGAAAAGCAAGACAAAATGGTAAAAAAAGCACATTTTGACTTTAATTTATGCAATGGTGAAAAAATGGTAAAAATAAATGGAAAAAAATACGTGTTCGGTATTCGGCCTTCGGCCAAGTTTTTCATTATATTCAGTTTGGGCTTCGGCCAAGAATTTTCACTTGGGTGCATCCCTAGCTAATTTGAAAAATTATCTTGATGCAGGGCGCACAGTGGCTTAGTGGTTAGCGCGTTCGCCTCACATCTCCAGGGTCCGTGGTTTGATTTCCACCAAGCCCCTGTGTGCGTGGTGTTTGCATGTTCTCCCCATACTGTGGGGGTTTCCTCCGGGTATTCCAGTTTCCTCCCCCAGTCTAAAGACACGCATGGTAGGTGATGGATTGTGATGTGATGGATTGGCTTCCTGTCCAGGGTGTACCCCGCCTTGTGCCGATGCTCCCTGGGATAGACTCCAGGTTTCCCAGTGACCCTGAAAAGGATAAGTGCGTTGTTTTGTACACTTTTGTTGATTACAGCGCTTATTTTTTGCAATAATCTAAAAGCCTGTTGGAAAATGAGCCTATTGGGTTTTTGTCAAGGGAACCTGTGTGATGATAACTTCCGGGTTTCAGTACAAAATGACATGCGCCATTGTATTGGGTGATTTCTCTGCGTCTCTCCCCCTGTAAACAGTTATTGCCTTTTCTGCATTCACCTGAATTGTTTTTATTTGGCTGCATATGGTTATATTTGATTTAGTATTTTCATTTGGCTGATGGCATTTTTATTTTTATTTATCCTATATTTTGGGTACAATTTGATTTATATTTTGCTTGTATGAGATGATGCACTTTAAGGACTAGTCTAATTTGATGTAAAGATTTATACATTAATATGAATGTAGCACAACATGGAGGTGAAAGCAGCGGTCTGTTTATTTAAATGTGAAAGTGCAGTAAAAATATGTTGTCCATAAAATCAGACAATAATTGTGATCAGTAATCGTTATCTCAATATTGATCAAAATAATCTGGATTATCATTTTGGCCATAATCGTACAGCCCTAATCTTGAATAAATTTGTGTTTTACAGATGTACTCCTGCTCCCAGTGTGGGAAGAGTTTTACTCGTCAGACTCATCTCCAACGACACGAGCGCATTCACACAGGAGAGAAGCCATTTTAGTGCTCCCAGTGTGGGAAGAGTTTTACTCAACGGAGTCTTCTCCAACGACACGAGCACATTCACACAGGAGAGAAGCCGTATCATTGTGGACAGTGTGAGAAAAGTTTTTCTCATCAGAGTACTCTCACTATACACGAGCGCATTCACACAGGACAGAAGCCGTATCACTGCGGACAATGTGGGCGTAACTATGCTCATTCGAGTTCATTAAGGACACACAAGTGCTCTAAAATAAAGTCGTCAGATCTTGTGAATTTGTCAAATTAAGATACATGGTTTATAATTTTCATTTTTAAAAGAGAGGTAAAGAGATTCAGGTATAAAACTGTGATATATTATTTGTCATGGACTGTAATATTCTGTTCCGTGGGACATTATTACTTACTCTCTGGGTTTTAGCAGAATTCATGTTTTCCTGTGTTTCCCCCAAATGCTACACTATCAAGCATGGAATACACATTTAACCAGTGGGAATGCCCACTTTAATCAACCAATCCAGACGTCTCACTGAGACACATGACTCTGACATCTCCCTCTAACATAAGACTTTTCATTTGAAATGATTTGTAAATGCAAGCTAGAATTTGCTTTATAAAATGTCACGTTGTATGTACTATCGAACTGGACACCTTTCCAAGCCAACAGATGATGTTTGTGTTTAGGGGCAATTTGAAGAGATAATTCTTGTCCAAGTTGCTCCATCTTTGCAGAGTCGACCGGTCGACCGGTCGATCGCGATCGACGTATTGGGCACCCCTGATATAGAGGCTTCTTAATGACTTCAGGTGTGATGTTATTGTCCAGACTCTGATCACTGATCCACTTCCTGAAGTACTCCTCCTTCTCTGGGTTATTGAACCCTTGTCTGTGACTCGATCGACACACTCGGAGGGGATTTGATCAGGTGCTGTTGGTTGGGAGCTGTTCCAGATGAGAGCAGAGGGAAGCAGATTACCTAAGCAGAACGACGTCCTCAGCGAATCTTGGCGTAGTGGCTTCCACAGCAGTGTAAAGAAGCATAACGAAGCTTTCGGCTGCAACAGGAGGTGGCTGAGTGGCATCATCAGTCACGCATTCAGTCTGAGTGTCGTTCTCCATCAACTGTGCAACCTGAACTTGGTTGGCTGATGAGGAGGAGAACTTGGAGAGGAGGAGAACTTGGTTAGTCATGAAGACTGCTTCAGCCATGAGTAGAACTTGGTCGTCCGTGTCAGCAGACTCGGGCATGAGCAGAATTTAGTTGTCTGTGTCAGCAGATTCGGGCGTGAGCAGCACTTAGTCGTCTGTGTCAGCAGACTCGGGTGTGAGCAGAACTTGGTCGTCTGTGTCAACAGACACTGGTGTGAGCATAACTTGGTTGGTCGTGCTGTCAGTTTCAAATGTGAGCAGTCTGGATGGTCGTGATGTCGGCTTCAGGCTGATTTCAGACTTAAACTTGGCGTGTAAGGTCACATTGTTGATCTCAGACTGGGACTTAGCATGGGAGGTCACAGCGTCGACCTTGGACAGGAACTTGGCTTGAGAGGTCGCCTCTTTGACCTTGGACAGGAACTTGGCTAGAGAGGCCTTCTTTTTCACCTCAGACAGGAACATGGCTTGGGACGTCACCTCGTTGCCCTCTAGCAAGAACTTGACTTTCTTCTGGAGCTCTGGGGATGAGACCACCTCATGTTGGGGCTCTGGAGGTGAGGTCGCCACGTTGACCTCTGGCTGGAGCTCAGCAGGTGAGACCACCTCGTAAGACTCAAGCTGGAGCTCTGTCACCATGTTGACCTCCAGCTGGAGCTCAGCAGGTGAGACTTATGTTGGAGCTCTGAGTAGAAGGTCACCCAGTTAGCTTGCTCATAATATGTAGTAAACGGCACGTCAGGTTAATCTCTGAGGCATGGTTCCCCCACAAGCTCCTCAAAGACTGCCCAGGATTCTGGACTGCGGAACATCCTCATGACCAGTCCCAAAAACATATCCCACAAACCAGTCCTCTTGATCCCATGACTACTAAACGCTGGGCCACAAAACCAAGATAACATGCTTCTCACCGGGCTTGGGGTCCGTTATTCTAGAAAAGTATATCTTTCTTGGTTTTCTTTGTGTGACATCTCCTCCATCTTCCTTTTGCATCCATGTTGAGGCGCAGTATTCTGTATTTTAAAACAGTTTAGTACGGATGCAAATGCAGATGAAGACTTTTATTAAGGAGAGAGACAGGCAGACAAATCCAAATTGTAATACAGAGATGTGGTCAAAACAGGCAAAGGATCAGGCAATTGGCAAACGGGCATAAACTGGGCTAGGCTGGAATCAAAACGAGGTCATGAGAAACAAGGTCAAAACACAAAACATGATACGAGAAATGAGAACGTAATACTGCGCAAAGTGCTAGTATTGAACAGTCTCTTACAGTAGTATGAGTGTGTGTGAGATTGGAAACAGGTGTGTATGATCATAATTCCGAGGAGAAGGTGAACGGGGGGGACGGGGACGTGTAGTCCATGTTGGCCATATTTGTAGGCTGCAGGATGGGAAATGCGGTCACTGATTTGCTGTGACATGATACTCTGAATCCACCATTGTGAAAAAAAGTTTGAATTAAAAATTTAATAATAAATGCAATAATTCTGATACTGGTGGTTTCATCTGTGATTGTCGCTGGATCTTCTTCAGCAAAAAAAACCCTTGAGTCTTGAGGGTTTTGATGGCAAAAGGAGAGTAGACTTTTATTACCATAGTAACAAGAGCCGATTCAGTTTGCAAAGTGACTGCCGGATTCCATCTTTATACATTATTTCATACCCCTTCAAAGCAACGATTCTCTACAGCTCATACATCTGTTTTGATAATAGTATAAAGGAGGACATTTTGCAAACTAACACACACACGTCCTTGAACTTTACTGTATCTATTCTAACACAGGGGCCCTTATCTTTAACTGTGGTTTGAGCATAGTCAGCTTATTTTTATTGTTATTTTTAGACTGTATCATCATACAGATTTAACATACAGCATTACTCTTCTTTTTTTTGTTTCATTTTTCTTGAACATTTCTGCTGAACTTCTGATGAACATTTCTACAGAACATATCTACATTTCTACTGAACAAAATTAGCAACAGCAGTAAATATTCACACATTTTTTTTTCTTTTTATACAAAGAAAAACAAAATTGAACCCACAACTCACCCCTCCGGCTCATCATGGCTACCCATTAACCACCCCCCGCACACACCCAAAGTCTCCATAAAATAAGGGAGACAGCAGTGTTTCCCACTTGGAGGTTGTCCACAAAGTGGACAAAGAGTAAGCTAAACCTAAACGAAAAAGGAACAAATTCCATCAAGAGAAAAGTCCCTTACTGACTTCAAATCTAATAAATAATCTGCACACTTAACAAATATGTCTTTACCTTTAAAGACTTATAACTACTAATCTTACACAGTGTAGCACTTAAAAAAAAAAAAAAATAATAAAATGGTAATTTAAAGAGTAATAATAATAATAATAATAATAATAATAATACTAAATAGACAAGATGATAATAAATAAATAAATGAGTGAATGAATAAATAAACAAACAAATTCTGAACAATATCCACAATAAGAATTCGAATTCTATAGAGCTGGATGTCCGAGTGCAAATTAGAATAAAGAATATTATCAAAGAAAATAAATAAATAAAAACTTAAAATAATTTCTAAATAAACAAATAAATAAATAAATAATGAACACTACACTGTGTAGATGATGCAGTTCATCCCGGTTTTAAGAGTTTAACGTAGTCTGCTTCTTCCTCCGCTGAAATAAAGTCCTTCTGGACTCCGTTGTATGTAATGCGAAGCCGAGCTGGATGAAGTATTCCATAGCGATCGCCCTCAATATCACGAAGTTGACGCCGAACCTCGTTAAACGCGGCCCGGGCCCGGGCTGTCTGGACTGTGTAGTCAGGGAAAACGGAGATGGTCAGATACCTCACTTTAATCTGCTGGAACTGTCTCGCATGGCGTAAAATATCAACACAGTCACTGTAATAGTGGAATCTGCATACAATAGCTCGTGGTCGTTCACCAGACTTCGGCTTCGGCTGAAGGGTCCGGTAGGACCGGTCCAAAACCGGCTCCTTCTCCAGACCAAACGCCTCCTTTAACAAGGTCGCTACAGCAGCGGTAGTACAGGCGTCAGCGCCCTCTGGAACTCCGACTATCCTAACGTGACCTCGACTCCAAATCCTCACATTTATTCTCTAATTGAGTCACGGTCGCAGTGAGAGACTCGATAGTAGTCTTCATGTGACCGATATCAGCGGTGTAACCAGAGAGAGTGTGCCCCATTTCCCTCACAGTACCTTTCAGTGTTGCTATGGTGGCCTCGGTAGCGACTTTATCACTAGCCAGCTGTGTTTTCATGGCCTGCAGGTCAAGCTGGATTGTAGACAGCGCATCCCTGAGAGTCTTCTGAAGATTCTGAAGATTCACGATTTCCTCTAGAGCAGCGCTGCAGTATTGCAGCGGTCTCTGAAACCCAAAGCATGAGCTCATTGTACAAGCTCTTGGCGAATGCACGCTTTTGGATCTTCAGTGACATTTACCTTGTTTACTTGGGGCATGTGCTTTTGTTGTGGTTTATGTCCTGTCTCCGCCCCTGTACTGTCATTGATTGTTTCCCATGTGTGCCATCATTGTTTTTAGCTGTCCTTTGTTTCACCCCTGATTACATTTGTCATTTACACTCCTCATGTCTCTTTGCACATTGCATAGTATTGAGTGTTATCTCCTTACCAAGCGGTTGTTCGTTGTTTCTCGTTTTGTTTCATGTTCACTGACCTTGTTTCTCATTTCTTGGTTCTGATTCTAGCCTTGCCCTGTTTATGCCAGTTTGTAGAGCGCCTGACCCATTGCCTGTTTTTTGACCATGCTTGTGATTTGTCTGCCTGTCTCGCTCAATAAAAGTCTTTTACTGCACTTGCACCTGTCCTAACCTCCATTACATGGAATACATGACAGAATACTATGCTTCACTATGGATGCAGCAAGAGAGCGATGAGAGTATAAGACCAGGGTACCTGGGGATGTCTGGCTACCATTCATGTCAGTCCATTTTCCTCAGTGGATGGACATGAAACTCCCGGACCCGAGCTATGGATTGGGCAGCTACCCAAGGTAGTTCAATTTTACACTGCCAAATATACTTTTTGAGCTTGATAAACCCCAAGCCGGACAAGAGGTATTGGCTCGGGTCCATTGTGTCCCAGCTTTATGGCCCGCCCCATGATTGGGCGGAGCATAGGGCCAGTACATGATCTCTCAACAATGTAATACTGTAGTACTGCACTGCGGCCCAGTCACGAGGGTAGGGGATCATGCTCTGCTTCAGTATGTCACAGTATGTGTTGGCATTCATGGTTCCCTCAATGAACTGTAGCTCCCCAGTGCCGGCAGCACTCATGCAGCCCCAGACCATGACACTCCCACCACCATGCTTGACTGTAAGCAAGACACACTTGTCTTTGAACACCTCAACTGGTTGCAGCCAAAAACATTTGGTTCAGATGGTGTCAAACAAGTTTATCTTGGTTCCAGTAATCCATGTCCTTAGTCTGCTTGTCTTCAACAAGCTGTTTGTGGGCTTTCTTGTGCATCATCTTTAGAAGGGGCTTCCTGACCCTCAGAAGGGAAACCCATCCTCATCTGGGTAACACAGATAGTGTGAAATAGTACAGTATGGATGTACATGAAGTCTGTATGGTCTTCGGAGCAGCCGCAGTCCCAGTAGTCTGGAATTGGAGAAGATTCGAGATTTGAGCTCCATCCAGAGGCTGAAATGATCTGGATCTCCAGTATCTCCATAAATTTCCCGGCAAAAGGAGAGAGGGAGAAAAAAGATTATTATGACTGTGAAGTAGTAGAATAGAATCTAGTCAGGGTAAGCTTGAGTAAACAATTATGTTTTAAGCCTAGACTTAAACACTGAGACTGTGTCTGAATCCCAAACACTAATAGGAAGACTGTTCCAGAACACTGGGGCTTTATAAGCGAAGGCTCTTCCCCCTGCTGTAGCCTTCACTATTTGGGGTACCGTCAAATAGCCTGCATCTTTTGATCTGAGTAGGCGTGGAGGATCATATAAAACCAGAAGGTTGCTTAGATATTATGGCGCGAGACCGTTTAGTGCTTTATAGGTTAATAAAAGTACTTTATAGTTAATGTGAGATTTCACTGGGAGCCAATACAGTGTGGATAAGATCGGGGTGATGTGGTCGTATCTTCTAGTTCTAGTTAGGACTCTAGCAGCTGCATTCTGGACTAACTGGAGTTTATTTATATTCCTACTGGAACATCCAGACAGTAAGGCATTACAGTAATCTAATCTAGAGGTGACGAATGCATGAACCAGTATTTCTGCATCATGTAGTGACAATATGTTTCTTATCTTAGAAATATTTCTGAGATGAAAGAAAGCTATCCTAGTAATATTATCTACATGAGCATAAAATGATAGACTGGAGTCAATAATCACTCCGAGGTCTTTAACTGCTGTACATGATGAAACAGAAAGACCATCCAGAGTTACTGTGTAGTCAGGAAGATTACTTCTAGCTACACGTGGGCCTAATAAAAGTATTTCTGTTTTATCAGAATTAAGTAAAAGGAAGTTGGTTAACATTCAACGTCTAATGTCCGTCTAACATTCAACGTCTAATTCAACGTCTAATTAGACGTTGAATGTTAACCAACTTCCTTTATACTATCCTCGACTTTACTAAGCTTCGGTCTGTCCTCTGGCATCGCTGAAACATACAACTGCTAATTCCATGTTTACGAATAATTAGTCCTAGGGGTAGCATATATGAAGTAAAAAGCTGTGGGCCTAAAACAGAACCCTGTGGAATTCCAAAAGTAACCTCAGTACGCATGGAGAAATCACCATTTACATCTACGACCTGATAACGATCGGTCAGATAAGACCTGAGCCAGGAGAGGACTGTTCCCTTAATACCAACAACATTTTCTAATCTATCAAAGAGAATAGTGTGATCTATAGTATCAAAAGCTGCACTAAGGTCAAGTAACACAAGCAGCGAGACACAACCCTGATCAGAGGGCAGTAGAAGGTAATTTACAGTGCCTTGCGATGAAGTATCGGCCCCCTTGAACTTTTCAACCTTTTGCCACATTTCAGGCTTCAAACATAAAGATATAAAATTTAAATTTTTGTGAAGAATCACCAACAAGTGGGACACAATTGTGAAGTGGAACGAAATCTATTGGATTCTTGAAACTTTTTAGCAAATAAAAAACTGAAAAGTGGTGCGTGCAAAATTATTCGGCTCCTTTACTTTCAGTGCAGCAAACTCACTCCAGAAGTTCAGCGAGGATCTCTGAATGATCCAATGTTGTCCTAAATGACTGATGGTGATAAATAGAATCCACCTGTGTGTAATCAAGTCTCTGTATAAATGCACCTGCTCTGTGATAGTCTCAGGGTTCTGTTGAAAGCGCAGAGAGCATCATGAAGACCAAGGAACACACCAGGCAGGTCCGTAATACTGTTGTGGAGACGTTTAAAGCTTCGGTTTTTGGTACAAAAAGATTTCCCAAGCTTTAAACATCCCAAGGAGCACTGTGCAAGCGATCATTTTGAAATGGAAGGAGTATCAGACCACTGCAAATCTACCAAGACCTGGCCGCCCTCTAAACTTTCAGCTCAGACAAGGAGAAGACTGATCAGAGATGCAGCCAAGAGGCCCATGATCACTCTGGATGAACTGGAGAGAACTACAGCTGAGGTGGGAGAGTCTGTCCATAGGACAACAATCAGTCGTACACTGCACAAATCTGGCCTTTATGGAAGAGTGGCAAGAAGAAAGCCATTTCTCAAAGATATCCATAAAAAGTCTTGTCTAAAGTTTGCCACAAGCCACCTGGGAGACACACCAAACATGTGGAAGAAGGTGCTCTGGTCAGATGAAACCAAAATCGAACTTTTTGCCCACAATGCAAAACGATATGTTTGGCGTAAAAGCAACACAGCTCATCACCCTCAACACACCATCCCCACTGTCAAACATGGTGGTGGCAGCATCATGGTTTGGGCCTGCTTTTCTTCAGCAGGGACAGGGAAGATGGTTAAAATTGAGGGGAAGATGGATGCAGCCAAATACAGGACCATTCTGGATGAAAACCTGTTGGAGTCTGCAAAAGACCTGAAACTGGGACGGGAGATTTATCTTCCAACAAGACAATGATCCCAAACATACAGCAAAATCTACAAAGGAATGGTTCACAAATAAACGTATCCAGGTGTTAGAATGGCCAGGTCAAAGTCCAGACCTGAATCCAATCGAGAATCTGTGGAAAGAGCTGAAAACTGCTGTTACAAACGCTCTCCATCCAACCTCACTGAGCCCGAGCTGTTTTGCAAGGAAGAATGGGCAAGAATTTCAGTCTCTCGATGTGCAAAACTGATAGAGACATACCCCAAGCGACTTGCAGCTGTAATCGCAGCAAAAGGTGGCTCTACAAAGTATTAACGCACGAGGGGGCGAATAATTTTGCACGCCCCACTTTTCATTTTTTTATTAGTTAAAAAAATGTAAAAAATCCAATAGATTTCGTTCCACTTCACAATTGTGTCCCACTTGTTGGTGATTCTTCACAAAATAAAACATTTTATATCTTTATGTTTGAAGCCTGAAATGTGACAAAAGGTTGAAAAGTTCAAGGGGGCCGAATACTTTCGCAAGGCACTGTACTACTTTAACTAGCGCTGTCTCTGTGCTATGATGAGGTCCAAATCCTGACTGATACATTTCATGAATGTTGTTCCTATCCAAGTATGAGCATAACTGCTTTGCTACAACCTTTTCTAAAATCTTAGAGATGAAGGGGAGATTTGATATTGGTCTATAGCTGGACAATTGGGACGGGTCAAGGTCAGGTTTGCTAATTTAAGTGATTTAGGGACATAGCCAGTGGAACACTTGGAGTGTTCCCCTTATTTTTTTGAGCAGTATATTTCAGAAAGGTTATAATATCAATACCAATAGGGTTAAAAAGAGCTCATCTAGATTCACTATGATGTTTAAATAAGCTTCCCAGAGTTACAATGGTGTTTAAAAAGCTTCTCAAAAATTTACCCTTGGGTTAAAAAAAAGGCTTATTATCAAAATTTACCATTAGGATTGAAAATGGGAGAGAGAGAAAACAATTTAGAGCAACAACCTTGTTGTTGGTCTCACAGGTGCAATGTGACTATTCTTATAAATGGCTCCTCACGGTTCTCTCTTAAAAATTTAAGGCCCTCGCCTTACAGCATGCCCGAACCTTCCCCGCGAGACAAGAATCCTCATCCACTGCATTATGAGTAAGTTTCTTTTACCTTTTTTCTGTATTTCTGGTTTATAATTTACTTTCATGTTTTATATTTCTATTTTATATATGGTTATACTACTTGCAAGTAGTCCCTACTTCATAATATTATTATATTATCCTTATAATATCTTAATACTCCTTTTTATTATTCTTATAAAGTCTATTGTGTGTGTGTGTGCGCGTTGGACCTGTTGGGTGTGTGTGAGAGAGAGGGGGAGAGACAGAGTGTGTGCGTGTGTTATGTCTGTACGCCTGACCTTGAATGTGTAAGAGTGTGTGTGTTTTCGATGCGTGTGCGTTTCCTTAAATCTCTTTCTCTGTGACAAATAAACCATAGTGTGTTAATCTTAAAATGTGAATCCTGTACATCAATATCCACCTAATACCACTTCAGGTGCCCCTTTCCTTTATTGGAAGGGCTGGATTTGGATCTGAGCACTCGCTATCAGATCGTGCATCTCACTGCTGATTTTCAATAAAATTACATATTACTCATACTAGGTCTCCCCCTGTTTATTTTATGTATATTTTTAACCACAACAGGTTGGCGATTCAATTCCCGGCCCACATGACTCCACATACCGAAGTGTCTTTGGGCAAGAACCCGAAGTTGCTCCCGATGGCAATTTACTGTCTTACATAGCAGCTCTGCTACCATTGGTGTGTGTGTGTATGTGTGTGTGTGTGTGTGTGAGAGAATGTGTGAATGAGACACAGTGTAAAGCGCGTCGGATAAAAGCACTATATAAGTGCAGTGCAGATCATTTAACAGGTTTTGCAATAGTTACAATAACTCCATGTTTCCATGAGGATGGCAGCTTCCCTTTTTCCCATACCCTGTTAAAAAGACCCAAAATCAAACCCAATGATGAATCTGAAAGATGTTTAACTATTTCATAGCAAATTTCATCCTTCCCTGGGGATGCTTCACACTCAATAGCCTGTTTTAGTTCACATGTTGAATATTGAACATTTGTTCCTAAATTGATGTCATTCTTTTCTAAAATGTTTGGGTTCTCTCTTAGTCTCTTCTCTACATCTCTTCATTTCATTAGATATGCTTTTATTACTATGTACTTTAACAAAAGATTCTACTAGAACTTCTGCTTTTCCACTATTCGAGAAAAAGTTTTCTATTGTTTTTTTGTGTCTGTAGTTATATTGATGAGGATGAAAATAGTCTACTACAAGGCCATTACTATCTGTGTATATGCTGCCCCAAATGTGCTGTGTGCATTAAAATCTCCACACCACCCTATTTCTTCTCATACCCAATCTTTTCCTAATAGCTCACATCTCTCACATGGGTTGTAAAAATTAAATGTGCTTACATCCACAATTCTAAACTTTCAAAGTTTAATGAAAATTATCACCCCACCACCATTTCCAACTTTCCTATCCTTGCAACACATATTTAAATTGTGATTTAAGCCATGACTCCTGAACACAAATTATTTGAGGTTTATTATCCAAATCATCTATAAATTTCTTAAATTCCAACACATTCGCTATTAAACTTCTAGGATTCCATTCAAGTATTGTAAACATCATTATGAGCCACCACATGCTGCTTGTGAATTTGCAGTCTGTACCATTAGTACAGAACAGCAGCTTAAAACATCAACCTGCTGTCTTGACTCACTCCCTACATTGTTACGGCCCAGTCTAGGTTAGGCCAGACAGAGATTCAATGGAAGCTCCAGATTCAATGGAATTTGACCTTTAAAAATGAGGGAGCCAGGAATAACACAACAAGGTTGTTAAAAAAAAAAAAAAAAAAGAGTTGTGGTATATTGTAAAACACAGAATTATATACATATAACTCTTAAAAACCAGGCATAACTTCAAGGTAGGCCAAAGCCAAAATAATAAACAAAAGGATTCTATTGTTAGGTAGCTAGCTTACCTAAGAAGAAAATAAAGAAAATACAAATACTTCCCTAACTCCCAAGGCCAAAAAGAGACAAAACGACCCTCTCCCAAAAGAAATGGCAGCCACACCCCTACCGCCAGTGAACCAAGTGAATGTGTATACACAACCAGATACAGGAACAACCAAAATCACAGGCAAGAGTCAAAACCCAGACCAGCAGTCAGAATATGGAATTGTTATATAGCCACAAGGGCAAACAACACAAACCAAACAATCTCCTAGCAACAAATCACACGTAAGCACCTCCAACATCCCACACCATTCTCACTCTTCTTCCTCTTCAGATATGGCCGCCACTCAGTGATGTCATCCTGGGAGACGGGAGCAAGGCAGGCTAGGGCAGGCTGGAAACTCTGGGCAGGACATTGGACCTGCACACAAAATATGGCACAGCACAAAAAAAAAAAAAAAACTTCCCATCCCAAAGCTAGCAGGTTGTAACAACATCCTTTTTCAATAATGTTTTAAGTGTTTAATAGTGTCTAAAGAGATCTCATTTTCTAAAGGCCTCACACCTCTCAAGCCTGAGAATCCCTGAAAACCACAATTGTTAAGCTCTTTCTGAAAAAGAGCAATCTGGATAATATGGTTTTAAACAACTACAGACCAATACCAAATGTCCCTTTTATAG
This sequence comes from Ameiurus melas, assembly GCA_012411365.1. NCBI lineage: Eukaryota > Metazoa > Chordata > Actinopteri > Siluriformes > Ictaluridae > Ameiurus > Ameiurus melas. Next base: position 32,386,361 of record CM022760.1, on the reverse strand, counting down.
GCAAGATCGTTGAAAAGATTGTTTTCAACTTTACAGATGAAACATTTTCTATCCTCAAATAGCTGGGTGTGAAAAATTCCCCTCCCCCCTTCCCTTTTTTTTTTTTTTTTCCTACCCCCCGGGGGGGGGCCTTTGGGGGGGGGGGGGGGGGGCCCCCCCCACCCCCCCCCACCCCCCGGGGGGGGGGGGGGGGGGTTGGGCGGGGGGGGGGGGAGGGGGGGTGTGGACTTTTATTTTTTTTTTTTTTTTTTTTTTTTTTTTTTTTTTTTTTTTTTTTTTTTTTTATTTTTTTGTTTTTTTTGATTTTTTTGGGGCTTTTTTTCCCTTTTTTTAATTTTTTATTTTTTTTTTTTTTTTTTTTTTTTTTTTTTTTTTTTTTTTTATTTGTTTTTTTATTTTTTTTTTTTTTTTTTTTTTTTTTTTTTTTTTTAATATTCTTTTTTTTTTTTTTTTTTTTTTTTTTTTTATTTTTTTTTTTATTTTTTTTTTTTTTTTTTTTTTTTTTTTTTTTTTTTTTTTTTTTTTCTTTTTATTTTATTTTTTTTTAATATATTTTTTTTTTTTTTGTTGATAAATAGTTTTTTTTTTTTGTTAAAAATTAATTATTTATATTTATTTTTTTTTTTAAATTTAATTTTTAAAATTTATATTTTTTTTTTTTTTTTTATAATAAAAAAATAAATTAATAATATTTTTTTTTTAAAAAAAAAAAAAATTAGGACAATTTCCAATCTGTTTGCTGGCAGCATCACAGCACAGAGATGGCACTCAAAGATAATGAATGATATTCCGTTAAATACTGATTCAGGCAAAATAACCATGCTGATATTATTGGATATCAGTGATTTTGACACTGTCAACCACAATATGCTCCTAGACATACTGGAAAACTGGATAGGACTCTCTGGGATAATCCTTGGCTGATTCAGGTTATAAATAGGTGGGAGGGGTTTCTATGTGAACATAGGCAGCTATGAATCTGGGTGCACATCAATGACTAATGGAGTCCCACAAGACTCAATCCTTGGACCGCTGCTGTTCAAGATTTATATGCTCCCACTAGGCCAAATTATAAAGAGAAACCAAATTGCATACCATAGCTATGCAGACGACACCCAGATCTACCCATCACTGTCCCCTAATGATTACTAGCCCATATATCTCTGTGCCAGTGCCTTGATGAAATGAACAGTTGGATGTGCCAAAACTTCCTTCAGTTAAACAAAGACAAAACAGAAGTCATTGTATTTGGAAATAAAAATGAAAGTCTCAAGTTGAACACATACCAGGGGTCTAAAGACAACAAAATAACACCAAGATTCCGGACTTGATTTATTTTGAGACTGATCTAAGTTTCAGTAATCAAGTGAAAGCAATAACCAAATCAGCCTACTATCACCTGAAAAATATAGCGAGAAGTAGGTGTTTAAATTCTAGTCAAGAGAAACTAGTGTATGCATTCATTACCAGCATGGTGGATTACCGAAACAGACTTCTCACTCATCTTCGCAAAAAGACCATTAGACAGTTGCAGCTCATTCAGAATGCTGCTGCCAGGATTCTCACCCGAGTATATTACTTCAGTCCTCAGATTATTTACACTGGTTTCCAGTTACATTCAGAATTGATTTTAAAGTATTATTACTAGTTTATAAATCACTATATGGCCTAGGACCTAAATACATTACAGATATGTTTACTGAATATAAACTGAACAGGCCTCACAGATCGTTAGGACAAGGTCAGTTAGAAATACCAATGGTTCAATCAAAAGGTGAGACAGCCTTTAGCTCTTATGCCACCCGTGGCTGGAACCAACTTACAGTGAGGGGAAAAAAAGTATTTGATTCCCTGCTGATTTTGTACGTTTGCCCACTGACAAAGAAATGATCAGTCTATAATTTTAATGGTAGGTTTATTTGAACAGTGAGACAGAATAACAACAAAAAAGAAATCCAGAAAAATGCATGTCAAAAATGTTAGAAATTGATTTGCATTTTAATGAGGGAAATAAGTATTTGACCCCCTCTCAATCAGAAAGATTTCTGGCTCCCAGGTGTCTTTTATACAGGTAACGAGCTGAGATTAGGAGCACACTCTTAAAGGGAGACACCTGTCCACAGTTACCTGTATAAAAGACACCTGTCCACCTATCAATCAGATTCCAAACTCTCCACCATGGCCAAGACCAAAGAGCTCTCCAAGGATGTCAGGGACAAGATTGTAGATCTACACAAGTCTGGAATGGGCTACAAGACCATCGCCAAGCAGCTTGGCGAGATGGTGACAACAGTTGGTGCGATTATTCACAAATGGAAGAAACAAAAGAACTGTCAATCTCCCTCGGTCTGGGGCTCCATGCAAGATCTCACCTCGTGCAATTGCAATGATCATGAGAACAGTGAGGAATCACCCCAGAACTACACGGGAGGATCTTGTCAATGATCTCAAGACAGTTGGGACCATAGTCACCAAGAAAACAATTGGTAACACACTACGCCGTGAAGGACTGAAATTCTGCAGCACCCCCAAGGTCCCCCTGCTCAAGAAAGCACATATACATGTCCGTCTGAAGTTTGCCAATGAACATCTGAATGATTCAGAGGACAACTGGGTGAAAGTGTTGTGGTTAGATGAGACCAAAATGGAGCTCTTTGGCATCAACTCAACTCGCCGTGTTTGGAGGAGGAATGCTGCCTATGACCCCAAGAACACCATCCCCACCGTCAAACACGGAGGTGGAAACATGCTTTGGGGTATTTTTCTGCTAAGGGGACAGGACAACTTCACCACATCAAAGGAACGATGGACGGGGCCATGTACCGTCAAATCTTGGGTGAGAATCTCCTTCCCTCAGCCAGGGCATTGAAAATGGGTTGTGGATGGGTATTCCAGCATGATAATGACCCAAAACACACGGCCAAGGCAACAAAGGAGTGACTCAAGAAGAAGCACATTAAGGTCCTGGAGTGGCCTAGCCAGTCTCCAGACCTTAATCCCATAGAACATCTGTGGTGGGAGCTGAAGGTTCGAGTTGCCAAACGTCAGCCTAGAAACCTTAATGACTTGGAGAAGATCTGCAAAGAGGAGTGGGACAAAATCCCTCCTGAGATGTGTGCAAACCTGCTGGCCAACTACAAGAAACGTCTGACCTCTGTGATTCGCAACAAGGGGTTTTGCCACCAAGTACTAAGTCATGTTTTGCAGAGGGGTCAAATACTTATTTCCCTCATTAAAATGCAAATCAATTTATAACATTTTTGACATGCGTTTTTCTGGATTTTCTTGTTGTTATTCTGTCTCTCACTGTTCAAATAAACCTACCATTAAAATTATAGACTGATCATTTTTGTCAGTGGGCAAACGTACAAAATCAGCAGGGGATCAAATACCCCCCCCCCCCACTGTATACACAATGCTTAAAAGACATTTGTCCTTCTATACTGGACCATTAGCAAAGATTCTACATGTGGATAAATGTGTGTTCCATGCTTGATATTGTAGCGTTTGGGGGAAAAAAAACAGGAAAACATCAAATCATGAATTCTGCAAAAACCCAGAGAGTAAGTAATAATGTCCCACGGAACAGAATACTACAGTCCATGACAAATAATAAATCACAGTTTTATACCTGAATCTCTTTACCACTCTTTAAAAAATGAAAATTAAAAACATGTGAATTTGTCAAATTAAAATAAAAATTTTGACGGCTTTATGTTCGTGTGTCCTTAAGGAACTTGACTTAGTATAGTTCCGCCCACATTGTCCACAGAAGTACGGCTTTTGTCCTGTATGAGCCTGCTGATGGCTGTGGAGGGCCCTCTTTCCACGAAAACTCTTCCCACACTGTCCACAGTGATATGGCTTCTCTCCTGTGTGAATACGCTCATGCTGTTGGAGAGTACTCTGACGAGTAAAACTCTACCCACACTGGGAGCAGTGATGTGGCTTCTCTTGTGTGTGGAGGAGCTCATGTTGTTGGAGAATATACCGGCAAGTAAAACTTTTCCCCACACTATCCACAGTGATATGGCTTCTCTCCCGAGTGGATGCGCTCATGAAGTTGGCAATCACTCTGAAAAGTAAAACTCTTCCCACAGTGCAAGCAGAGATATGGCTTCTCTCCTGTGTGAATTCGCTTGTGATCTTTGAGATCATGACCTTTTGTAAAACTTTCCCCACAATCTGAGCAGTGGTACATCTGGAAAACACAAAATTATTCAAGATGCTTAAGTTTTTAGATTTTGTCCCCATGTGTTTATGGAATTGTGTTTGGAAACATCTCCTACAATACTGTAATACGGCTTGAGCTCCCAGTCACCCAGCTTTAATGGCTGTAACGGCTTTGTAATTTTAGATTTGTAACGTAATTCCATTGATTGCAGCCCAATTTTACTAATACCACAACCACGGTGACTGATCATTTTATAAGAGCCAAGATGAACAAGACCTAACTCACATCATTTCTCATCACTAATCACACAGAAATAGTTCATGTAGATCTTCATATGTTTATAAAATTCAGAGGCCATACAAAGATGACCTCGCTCTGGACGTCAATGTTTTTTCAAGCTGAAGCATTGAATGCGTTTAGACTCTGCAAAATCTACATGGAACTTTGTGTTTCCAAACACAATGGATTACAGCATTATTGTAATAAAGATAATCTGACTATCATTCAGGTGTGAAGTTATAGCTCATGTCACATGCATGCTTCTTAAAATTCCAGTAACGCCACATCTCTGGAGACTTATATGGTGGTCGCCAGGCTTGTGAGATAATCGGATTTCGCTGTAGCTTTGTTCAAAATTTGCATTTCATCCTGAGTTTTTTGGTGCTTCTTTTTTTTTTTGGTAAATGAGACCTTTTTAGCTATATGCATGTTCGACGCACGTGAATCAAGAGGGCTTTGACTTAATGCAACATTGTGATGACATCACATGATGTATTTTGACCCAAACCTGCTGTAATTTATTTTTAAATTGCCAGCTCCAACGAATATTGCAGTTTGTGCTTGATTTTGTGTTCAATTGCATTAATTGGATGAACTGTATAATGATGTTATCATCCATACATGATGGTGTAATTTTGGTGGGGGTTAGGGTTGTGCGTATGTGGACAGCAGAGGGCACGGGAATTGGATTTTTTAATATGCTGGCCCACACATTTTGTTTGTAGAAGTAAAAATGGACTGGAATAAATGGCACTAAGCAGCACTCTTTTCTAACTTATCTTTATGAAGAGAAAAGACCTGAAAATATGGATATTACCCAAAAGTAGCAGAAAGTTTACAGCACTCTGGCTCTGGAGCTCTCAGAGAACAGATTACAAATGTTGTGAACAAAAAGAGAAGAAAACAAAAACACAAAAGGTATAGAGAAATATGTTCTATTGAGAATAAGTAAGACTCGTGGGAGAGTAGTTGGTCGGATGAAACAGAGCAGAAAGGGGAAAAGGGCTGATAATATGGGGTGCGCCCTGGAGAAGAAGTACGGCTCAGCGGAGTGTCAGAGTAATCGGGACTGACGGGAATGTAGGGCGGTGTTAGATTAGAATCAAAGTCAGAATAAACCATACTGTCAGTGTCCCCTGAATATTCAGAGGAATGATCAGAGGGTGCAAGAAGAGGGAAATCTGTCTGAGTTGATGCCAATCTTAGCTGGACTGAGCCTGTATCTCAGAGGGGGTGGAAAAGTGGAGGTTTCAGCTGGGGTGCGTAAAACATTAACATTAAACATTAAGAGGGTAAGATCTGCAAAATATAGGGCGGCTGTGGCGCAGTTGGTAGAGTGGGTTGTCCACTAATCATAGGGTTGGCGGTTCGATTCCCGGCCCGGGTGACTCCACATGCCGAAGTGACACTGAACCCCAAGTTTCTCCCGATGGCAAGCTAGCACCTTGCATGGCAGCTCTGCTACCGTTGGTGTGTGAGTGTGTGTGTGAATGGGTGAATGAGATAGTGGATAAAAAGCGCTATATTTTACCAAAATAGGTGTGACAGGTGTGAATAGGTGTGTTTAGATCAAAGATCGTCCCCTGATCTAGACCTACACACTGACACATAGAAGGAGAGAGAAGGAGTTACTTAAAGAGGCACAGACCCAAGGGACATGTATATACGACCCAAAAATAATGCACGCACTGGCTGGAAAAGGCAACTAAAAACTAAATGAATACTTAAAGAACAGTAAACCATAATAAAGTTTAAAGATAAATAAATAAGCTCACCAGTGATATGTTTGAATCTGATGCGTAACTTAGATCCTCTTCACTCAAGAGACAGGAGTAAAATGATTAAGAAACCATGAAGCCAGTCAAGTGTCTGAAGTGAAAACAATGGTTGTTGAAATAAGATCAAGTGTAAAATTAATGGTTGTTGGAACTGACGGAAACATGGACATAACGGGAGCTGGAGTTAAATATAGTCACACTTAATGGGATTGCAAATAGACCCAGAAGGTGGGGTCTCATTGTAAGACACTGTATAAAAGGGAGAGCCCCACTCTAGGGCCTTCAGATCACCTTTACGACGACTCAAACTGTGTGGATCTCGTGTGGTGCAGCAAATAAAATTGGATCTTTGCTTTTTCTCACTCACTGGGTCTATGTGAAACTTTATTCGGCAAAACCCGATTGATAACTATAAGTACTATTATTATTCCTGAGAACATTTAATAGTGGTAACTAGATAGTGGACAGAATTTCGTTCAACACAAACTTCTGCTCAACAGAGTGAAAATGTTGTCGTATCATCCCACACGGTCACAGATTATTCGGAAACCTGAGTCTATAATCCTAGAGTTGCATTACATTCATCTTATAGATGTATCTGAAACACTGATGCCAAACATTTTAATGATACTGTACATTTGTGTGAACTGCTATGAAACTATAAACATTACTTTTGAATGTGCAAAGATCTGTTTCACCGGAAGAAAGTCTTATGAATAAAACCCTAGTAAGACCCCATTTTCACCCACATGTAGTATGGAATATTTTAATTAATCGAAGTATAGTACACTCATGTATAACGAAAGTATAAGGCGTGAAAGATTATCAACAAGTTATAATCAATTAATTGAGTTAATCCACGAAAATGTATGCTTAAAGAGTACAACTGTCATGATTTCTCCCTACAGCTAGCGCAGTAGCATGCAGCATGCTCAGAAACCTGATGCACGACCTCAAGCTTTTGGGTTTTCAGTGACACTGACTTTGTTTACGTTTGACACGTGCATTTGTTATGGTTTATGTCCTTGTGTCTCTTTGCACCTTGCGAAGTATGACAGGAGTTTTCTATATAACCAAGGGTTTGTTTCAAAGTTCACGTTATTGTTTTGGTCTTGTGCCCTCGTTCTCAATTCCTGTTGCCTAGTTTGTGCCTGTTTACCAATCGCCTGACCCATTGCCTGTTTTTGACCACGCTATTGTCTCATGAATTGGATTTGTCTGCATACCTCTCTTTAATAAAAGCTCTTATCTGCACTTGAATCCGTCCTAACCTCCGTTACCCTCCATGTTAATCAGTAAACTGGTACCTGTTCATACTGGGAACGTTTGTTAACTTTTTGGAATGTAATTTATTTTTTTAAAAGAGCTGGCTATACTACACCATTTTTAAAAACAATGTAAGGAGGGAGGCCCAAGTCTCAGAATTAATAATGGTGCATGTCCAAGCTCTAAATAATTTGCGGGCAGCTGTGGCTCAGGTGATAGTGCAGGTTGTCCACTAATCGCAGGGTTGGCGATTCGATTCCTGTGTGTGAGAATGGGTGAATGAGAACCAGTGTAAAGCGCTTTATAGAACCACTTGGGTTAAAAAAGTGCTATATAAAGTAGTATATAAACAGACCATTTACCAATAAATAAAAATAGGAAAAAACCCCACCTGATGAGATCAGTGATTTAGAATTGTATAAAACCATGTATTAAGGATAAACAAGGGAATTGATCTACAGACGGCTTTGATGTTTAAATAATAAATTTTTTGACATCAAGACATCACCTTGAGACTCTTGAGGCCTGTTCACACCCGGACGTTTTTAAACGCGGGCGGCGTGCTGAATGAAAGTGTATATTCACTCCCTGACAGTAGATGGCATTTATTGAAAAGCAGAAATACTCCGGTACACAAGATGACACGTCACAACTTTGTTTCTGAGAGCCACTTATCACCGAGAAGAAGTATTTACATCTTAAAGACATTCACACGTTTTTGCGAACTGGCTAAAGCACGTACACACTTTCAGGAAATGTAAGGTATTTGTTGATTTGGCGACTGCAACAAATACTTCTTTAAAGCTAAATCCTTAAAGTTCTCATTTTAAACAGTATACTCTTTTTAGAGGGTTGAATATGATGTGTTTTTGTGGTTAATATCACAATAATTGACGTTACTTGAGACACAGGTGTGTCAGTACATTTTGAGATGATGGGTTGAATAGAAACTCCACAGAAGAAAAAAAAAACAAAAAAAAACAAAAAAAACACTGTATTGTTTTAAATGCTTCCTTCAAAACCAATACAATTTCCATTAAAAACCTTTTAATTTGAAGGCACAGAATGAAAGTCAGTCCTATATGGGTTTTAAAGTAAACAAATTCACTTGTTGTCCATAAAGAAATGGTTCAAGAATCACAAATCCAACCTGACCAAAGGGGAGAGATAGATCAGAAATAAAGGTGGAGTTGAGGGTGATGAATTGTCATGGGAGACATAAGCAGCCACTCAGCTATTCTTGAGTTTTGATTGAAAGTATTAAATGATCAAATTCCATACTGGATTCCAGCAACATACTATAAGCTATAACATCTTCATGACGAATATGGGAATCACAATCGACTTGTCTGGAATATTAAAAAAACGGTCCGTTTAACGCTCCAATGGCTGGCAACGGGAGTGTTCACAGCCAGGAGTAAAACATATGACGTCAAAAAAATAATTATGTTTTAACATTGCAGGGATCGTTTTGGCAGTCCAATGAGATTCTCACTTTTTTCCCCATGCGCCCGGAGCCGCTGAAGTTACATAAGAAGTACGACTTGATGGAGATCAAGTACAAAACTGTCTTACAGATGAAGAACATGCCAGCACAAACCATTTCAGTGAGAGAGTGTATAAGTGACCTGAAGTAAAATGCTCACTAACAAGCTGTCCTTTCACCAGATTCAGAATACACACTAAATTCTACATAAGTGTATTTATTATGTTGTGGCTATTTTTTTGACGACACTGAAATACAGGCAAATATTCTAAATGATCCATTTAATTATTTCAGTGTTTTCTACACTAGATAGCACTGTTTGTTTCTTTGTCTCTTCTCTGTAAATGATAATCCACTGATTGATAGTGCATTGTACGCATTTTATCCTGGCATATGTACACAAGTATTCTTCACCTCTTATTCGTATATCTAAGTGCGCCATTATTGCATTGTTGTATTATCATATTGACCACAAAAACACGATTCATACTCCACACATTAATTTACAGGAACATTTTCATAAAAAGAAATAAGCTGGCTCTTCCCATAGGTATATGAATGCTATTGCTGTGACTTTGACATAAAACAAATCATTACTTATTTAAAAAGAGTATAATGTTTCAAATGAGAACTTTATGGATTTAGCTTTAAAGAAGAATTTGGTGCAATGTAAGTCACCAAATACCTTACATTTCCCAAACGTTTGCAAAAAATGTTCAGGGATAAGCGGGTGTCAGAAATGGAAAGTTGTGCAGCGCCACCTTGTGTACAGGGGTATTTCTGCATTTTAATAAACTTCGCCTGGAAACTGCTCTGTGCACAATTTCGCTCATCCTGCGAGGAGAAGTTGGAATAATGAATTGATTACAATTAAAGGCGAGTATTTTTCTGGAGCAATGGTTGGATTACAGTTTAAAGTTATTTGAGCTGTTTGCTTGATTCATCACAAAAAATTTATTCTGATGATTCAAAGTTAAATGTTCCTATAAAAAATATAAATATATATATATATATATATATATATATATATTTTTTTTACAGAAATCAATCAAAACTGGTCCATACGGATTTATTAATTTGATGCGAAGCCATCTGTCCTATTCTAAAGTAGATAATAATGAAAGTTTTTCATGATAAAAATATTCCAAGAGGGAAATTTTACTGTAATTCCTCCCTAAAGATGTTCATTGGAGAAAGGCGTGGCTGTTACTTTACATATTTTGAAATAAAGCTTGTTTTTGTCGTTTACAAGTTCTATTCTAAAAATAGGAAATAAGAGAAACAACCCACCACAGAAAAGGAGAAAAAACCACGAATGTCGTCTTTAAGCGAAATTCGTCTCTACACGTAATGCCTTAAAGACATTTGTCCTTCTATACTGGACCGTTAGCAAAGATTCTACATCAAAGGAACTTTACCGACACACAGCAACAACCTTTCCATAAAGTAACATCACGCTGACTGTGAGACCAGCTGGTGACGTCATCAGAACGCGGGGTGTTTACTGGACATTTTCTGCGTGTTGTATATTTAGGCTGTAATGGTTACTTAATTATAAATAAGTTCTCAGAGTTGACAAACTACAAGAGAAATCAGACACGTGGCTAAACTTTACCTTTGAGCCAGTAGCAGCAGGAGTCTGTGGAGATTTTCCTGAAGAGCGCCGACACTCAAACAACCAGGACACTGGAATAACAACACACAGATTCATGACTCCAGAATCTCCACTAACCTGTTAACCGAGCAGCTCAGGGGGGGAAGTTCAGATGAACTCACCTTCAGTGATGTTACACAGAGGATCAGAGCCTCGAAGCCCGTGTGGAGAAGGAAGCTCCGGGACCACGCGCGTGTATTCGTATTCTTCTTCGTCTTCTTCTTGTACTGTTTATGGGCAAACCAGCTTTTGGTGCTTTACCGCCACCTACTGAACTGGAGTGGGGTGCGTCAACGCTAAGAGGAAAAATAAATTAATAAATTAATAAGAAGAAGAGGAAGAGAGGAAGAATAATGGAATTAAACACAATTAAATATCTTGTTTAATTCCCTGTTTCTTTTAGATATCTTATCAAAAGCTATTCTAATATGTTATCCCCTTGCTGTTTACTCAGTAGATGTTGTAAAGTCATATTATTTTCACCTTTTGTTTCCTGTATTTGTTGTTCTTTGTTGTATACATGCTGTACACTACAATAAAACATCAATCTGTCCATTTTGCTCATCCTATCCTATCCTTCTCTATACTAGTCTATACCAGAGAGCGCGGGGCACAAGGTGGGGTACACCGTGGACGAGGTTCCAATCCATCACCAGGCACAATCACATAGACATCCACACACCCATTCATAAACATACCATTTTGAGCATCAGTGAATGTTTGCACCTTTATGTAATAGCTGTGTACGAGTCCCTCAGTTTTCCTCAGTGTGAAAAGATGGATCTCAACATCATATAGTTGCTGCTGGAAAGGGCTCAAATATGCAGAAGATACTGGGTGGCCACTGAAAACTGCTCATCACGCAGCAATTAGTCCACAGCTGGTTTACCGTTCCAGACAAGGTTAAAGGTACATGGTGTCCCAGATATGAAACTCTTTCACTTGTTTGATTCAAAGACGAGCTATGGCTTGTGTACTGTCTGCATTTTCTTTGCTGAACTGAGCTGCAGTTTTCAAAGGTGCCGACCTTTTAACTTCTCTTGAAGTTTCTCCCCAGTTGCTCTTAATAATTTGGGACAAGACGGCCCCCTTTCTGAGACGCTTCTGATCTGTAGCAGCAGTGTACTCACCGTCGGTGAAGTGCCGTCTACAAACAAATATGCTACCTCTGAAGACCGTAAATGTCAGACCTTATACAAGTCAAATAGCATAAATTCACTTCTTTCGCTCATAGTCGTCACGGGCAAATGCATGAAAACTCAAATATGGATGTCGCTGCTAATTTTTTGAGCACCTCGATGTTGCTTCAGCCATTGGTGTTTTGACTGGAAGTCATCTTACGCATTCAGAAACCCTGAAGCGTGTGAAAGGTCTATGAAGATAAAGGCTGCATCTGAAATGGCATAGTACCCGACTACACTGTAGGAGAAAAGCAGTACTCCAGAGGGTAATATGTCCGAAATCTCAGTAGGTGAGAAATAGCAGGTGAGAAATACCTGGATAGTGTACTGCTTCCTGCAAAATGTTGCAGTATGGAACTGATGGACACTACACGAGTCAAACATCCCACAATGCAACAGAACTGGTGTGGACAAGCTGAGAACAGATTGTTTTAAGTATTAAACAGGACTCGTTTAACTATACCCGAATAAATTATACTGAAAATATACTGATGGACATGGACTCAAGTCACTTATTTGTAATTTATTAAATCCCAATGTAATAGCATTGATGTACAATATTCCAAATAAAGATTTTGTAAAATAAAGATTGTAAAGTAAATTACAGGAAAATGACTGTAATATTATTATACTGTAAAAATAAGTTTCAGCAAGGGTATATTACTGTAAAACATCCTTACAGGTGCGCTACTGTAAAGGGGCAGTTACAGTAAGTTACTGGCAATAGTGCTACCTCTAAATTAATGCAAAAATACAATGAAATGTCTAACTGTGAATATATACTGCTAAAAATTTTACAAACATTAAACAGAGTACATTATCAAGGAACATAAATGTTCTGTGTATGGGTAACAGCACATGAAGGGATGGAAGGGATAGAGCCAAAAACACTTTTAAAACCATTCAGAAATAGACATAAGTATACCTGATGCATACTATATCTGATAAGTATACATGATACAGTACACGTGGACTCCCAGACACAGTGGAGCATGCATTATTACAGTACATAAATTATAATAATGCAAGGGACGCGCATATAAATCAAATCAAGATGTTAGGTATTAATGGTTTCTCACTTCAAATTTGCTAGGAAGGTCACCAGAAGTTTCTAAGGTTTCACAACAACATTTAAAAGCAACGAATCTAATTTACAGAAATTAGTACAAACATGATTATTTTTCTCCCTTTTTATTTTCCTCAACGTTGATGCTCCACCCTCCACGCCACTAGGTGGCAGAAACAAGTTTGTTTGCCCACCGCCACAAAACGGCAGCAGAAGGGTTTCTTATCTGAGTTGAATGGAAACCGGTTTGTTTTGGTTTTCCATCATTTTGCGTCGTCGTGTTTTTATTTCTTGTCTTTTCACTTTTCCTTCTGCCGAAGTTTCATGTGATTGTAGAACGCTTTAGTTGTTTCTTCTAAAGACAGCACGCGGGGTCCATCCCCATCGGATCCGTCTCCAGATCCTCCAGTTCTCTTCCACTAAGGTAGGTTCCACACTCCCCATGGCCAACATTCAGCTTGTAGACTTCATGAGTGTTCAGTGTGGAGGAGTTCTCTCTCTGCTGGAGAAGACTGCAGTTAGAGGAATCCAGACACTACAGAGGGTTGGGTTTTTGCTCCATGCTGAAGCCCATGGGCCAGAGCCGGAGTGGCTCATCAGGAGAATCGGGGGAATTCCCGGTGGGACGCTCAGAAATTGGCCTCATCCAATCATCCTCTTCCATTCTTGCGTGACTAAGAAGTCCCTTTGAAGTGTAAGAATTGTATTTAAAGCAGCGCCTCAGTTCCATCAGAGCGCTCTGAGACACGTGACGTGAGAAAACGCCCTTTTTTCTGCAGAAGGAACTGATTCTGCTTTCAGTACAAATGGAGTGTAGTTACTGACTTTAGTTATTCAGCAGGTGATGGTGTAACATGTGTGTGTGTGTGTGTGTGTGTGTGTGTGTGTGTGTGTGTGTAACATGTTGAGAACATTAGCTTATATTATAGATTATATTCTAGACTAAATTTCCCATGATCGAGATTTTCATCTATACTGCGTGAAAATCTCGATTATAGTATAAATATAAACTGTATATTTTCTCCAAACCGACTTTTATGAGAAGCTCCTGGTTTGGGCTGAGAGACGGATATATTGTGAATCTTGCAGGAGTTAGTTGGCTAGATAAAGTGATCTTTTCTCCCTGAAGGTTTTTCCCAAAGAGAAACAGGTGAGGAGGCAGTGGGAAGTAGCTGTGAGGAAGGAAGGAAGGCAGGAAGGGTTCTCCTCAGGTCAGTCCTCCGTGCTGTGCAGTAAACACTTCGAGCTGGAGGACTTTGACAGGACAGGTCAGACTGTCAGGATTAGAGATGGAGATCAACCACCTGTCTTCAGTTTCCACACTCATCTCCAAACAGTATCCATAGGCTATAATCATTTAATAGCTTATCGTTTATTATTATCATTATTATTATTATTATTATTATTATTATTATCACATAAATGATTTTGCCTCTGTAACTGTAAATGTTTTACCGGATCCATAAAGGTTTATACATTTACATTCATTCACTTAGCAGATGCTTTTATCCAGAGTGACTTACAAATGAGAAATCTATCTTTCATTTATCTTCTCATTATCTTGCCGTCTATGCAGGACAATTGAGTTTTCACAATTCTTTATGACATTGAATCATTTTCCAAGTCTAACTGTTGCGATTGTAAGTAACTGCAGACAGAACATTTTTCTACTCCATGCAGATCATAAACCATTGAAATGTGTTTGAGAAATGTAAACATTATTGTGCTTTTAATCCAGAAAGGAAACGCAGCTCCCCCGTTTACTTCTATTTGTTTATGGTCTTGCCTGGAGCAGTATGGCGGCGCTGTTGGCAGATCACAGCACAGGGCCAATGCAGCGTCTGTATATATCTATGGCCGAGATTCTGTGCTGGGAAACCCTGAGGCTCAAAACTACGGTTTTAAACAACTTTTTATCTGTATAATGTTGTATTCTTAAAGTGAAAGGTATATTTCATGTCTAGTTATAATTTGGAATATGGGTAAAAGAACTTAGGTATTTTTTATGTCTTCATTAACACAAACACTTACTGTTATTTCTATCAGTAAATAATGTTATATGTGAGTTTTCATTTTGAATATTGTAGACTAACGTAAATGTGTGCTCACTCTCATAACTCTGATTGTCACATGATGTGACATTCTTATGGGAACACCCACACGGGGTGGCTGTGGTTCAGGTGGTAGAGCGAGTTGTCCATTAATCATAGGGTTGGAGGTTCGATTCCCGACCGCATGACTCTGCATGCCAAAGTGTCCTTGGGCAAGACACTGAACCCCAAATTGCTCCAGATGGCAAGTTAGTGCCTTGCAGCTCTGCTACCATCGGTATGTGTGAATGAGTGAATGAGAACCAGTGTAAAGCACTTTGTAGAACTGCTAAGGTTAAAAAAGCACTATTATAAGTGCAGATCATTTGCCCATGTAGAGGGCAAAACACTGCTTTCTTCCGATTCCCGCCAGTTATTTTTACTAGATTTGTTAGCCAAAATGCCAGGTAGTTGTTGTTCACTAACAGTTGGATGCAATAACAGTTTAAACTGTAGGAATGGTTTACCTCATATTGGGGGAAAAAAGTTTTGATTGTATTTGTCATTAGATATTGTGTTAACCAAAATATTACTGCCCTAGAACATGGACTACAGTGAACCTGAAACTAATGTTAGCTAATTAGTACCCACCATTGCTCTGACGATGAAGAATTTCCTGTCCATCATGTCCCAAATGGCAGCATTATGAAGAACGTCCCAAATAACCCATCCAGATCGAAATTAGAGATGCCTGCCTGTACTTTTGTACTCTTTTGTCCTGACTGCAGTGTAAGGGGATGGATTCTCCACAAAATATATAAAACATCGCCAAAGTGGAGCTCTGTGTATATGGATCGCAAGTGCCCAAAACAGTTTGTTCAAGTTGTCCTTTTTGATTTTCTTCTATAAAGAGATGATCAAAATGTTCATGGCTTGAAACAGATGGAAAATTGACATGCCTGTGCTGCAGTTCCATAGAGTTTACAGTGTTGGCTGACATTTTGGGACGATGTCTTATTTCCCTCATTAAAATGTAAATCAATTTATAACATTTTTGACATGCGTTTTTCTGGATTTTCTTGTTGTTATTCTGTCTCTCACTGTTCAAATAAATCTACCATTAAAATTATGGACTGATCATTTCTTTGTCAGTGGGAAAACGTACAAAATCAGCAGGGGATCAAATACTTTTTTCCCTTCACTGTATATGAAATATTACTTACCCATGATTAAGGAAAAATAAAGAGCAATGTGGGCAAGATCCTCTCTCAATGAAAGCCAGCTCAAAAATGACATAGAAAAGCAGAAGTTATTTTTTTAAAAATGAAAACCAATCTAGGACAACCATAAGGGGATTGGAAACTACCTGTAACTCGGTTATAAGGGTCACTGAAAAGTATGGAACCATTGAAATAAGCGAAGTGAAGAGATGCACATTAGCTGACATAAGGGGTTTGGAAATCATCTGGGGGGAAAAAAACAGTGTGTATTATTTATAGGGCTGCACGATTATGGCCAAAATGATAATCCATATTATTTTGATCCAATATTGAGATCTCGATTATTGTTGTGGTTAAAAATATACATAAAATAAACGTAAGTATAATTTTATTGAAAATCAGCAGTGAGATGCACAATTTGGTGGCGAGTGGTCGAATCCAAATCCAGACCTTCCAATAAATGGGCACCTAGACACATAGAGGAGGTATTAGGTGGATATTGATAAACAGGATTCACATTTTAGGATTGACACACTATGGTTTAATATTCACAGAGAAGGAGAGTTAGGGAGGCGCACACACATAGATAACACACACACACTCTTGTGCGTTCAGGGTCAGGCATGCAAACATAGCACACACACACTCTCTCTGTCTCTCCCTCTCTCTCTAACACCCCCTGCCGAAGGCCCGAACGCACACACACCATTAGAACTGTACAAGAATAAATAGTATTAAGGTAAAGATAGATAGTATTAGGATAATATTTAATATTATGAGGTCGGGAGTACAGTAAACCATGTGCAAATAGTATAACTATATATTATATATATATATATATATATATATACACAGTGGTGTGAAAAAGTGTTTGCCCCCTTCCTCATATCCTGTTCCTTTGCATGTTTGTCACACTTAAGTGTTTCGGAACATCAAACCAATTTAAACAATAGTCAAGGACAACACAAGTAAACACAAAATGCAATTTGTAAATGAAAGTGTTTATTATTAAAGGTGAAAAAAACCAAACCATCATGGCCCTGTGTGAAAAATTGATTGCCCCCTTTGTTAAAACATACTATAACTGTGGTTGTCCACACCTGAGTTCAATTTCTCTAGCCACACCCAGGCCTGATTATTGCCACACCTGTTCACAATCAAGGCATCACTTAAATAGGGGTTGCTTGCACAGTAAGGTCCACCAGAAGATCCTTAAAAGCTACACATCATGCCGAGACGCCAAAGAAATTCAGGAACAATTGAGAAAGAAAGTAATTGAGATCTATCAGTCTGGAAAGGGTTATAAAGCCATTTCCAAAGCTTTGGGAATCCAGCGAACCACAGTTAGAGCCATTATCCACAAATGGCGAAGACATGGAACAGTGGTGAACCTTCCCAGGAGTGGGCCGGCCCCAAAATTACCCCAGAGCGCAGCGACGACTCATCCAAGAGGTCGCCAAAGACCCCACAACAACGTCAAAGAACTGCAGGCCTCACGCTTGCCTCAGTTAAGGTCAGCGTTCATGCCTCCACCATCAGGAAAAGACTGGGCAAAAATGGCCTGCATGGCAGAGTTCCAAGGAGAAAACCACTGCTGAGCAAAAAGAACATCAAAGCTCGTCTCAATTTCTCCACAACACATCTTGATGATCCCCAAGACTTTTGGGACAACATTCTGTGGACCGATGAGACAAAAGTGGAACTCTTTGGAAGGTGTGTGTCCAAGTATATCTGGCGTAGAAGGAACACTGCATTTCATAAAAAGAACATTATACCAACAGTAAAATATGGTGGTGGTAGTGTGATGGTCTGGGCGCTGTTTTGCTGCTTCAGGACCGGGAGACTTGCCGTGATAAAAAGAACTATGAATTCTGCTGTCTACCAAGAGATCCTGAAGGAGAATGTCCGACCATCTGTTCGTATCTCAAGCTGAAACGAACTTGGGTTCTGCAGCAGGACAATGATCCTAAACACACCAGCAAGTCCACCAAAACCAGGCTGAAGAAAAACAAAATGAAGACTTTGGAGTCCTGACCTGAATCCTATTGAGATGTTGTGGTATGACCTTAAAAAGGCCGTTCATGCTCGAAAACCCTCTAATGTAACTGAATTAGGACAATTCTGCAAAGAAAGATGAGGGCCAAAATTCCTCCAGGACGCTGTAAAGCCTCTATTGCGTTTACTTATCGCAAACGCTTGGTTGCAGTTGTTGCTGCTAAGGGTGGCCCAACCAGTTATTAGGTTTAGGGGGCAATCACTTTTTCACACAGGGCCATGATGGTTTGGATTTTTTTCACCTTTAATAATAAACACCTTCATTTACAAATTGCATTTTGTGTTTACTTGTGTTGTCCTTGACCATTGTTTAAATTGGTTTGATGTTCCGAAACACTTAAGTGTGACAAACATGCAAAGGAACAAAGAAAATGAGGGGGGCAAACACTTTTTCACACCACTGTATATGTATATTATTTATAGTATATATATATATATATATATTTATATATATATATATATATATATATATATATGTATGTATATCATAGTTAATATAATAATAAAATAAATATATAAAACGGACATAGAAATAAATTATAAACCAGACAAATAGGAGTAAAAGATAAATGGAACTTACTCATAATGCTGAAGAGAAAAGAGTCTTGTCTCTCTGGAAGGGTGGGTCGTGCTGTAGACAGGGGGCTTTAGATGTTTAAAAGAACCATAAGAACCATGAGGAGCTATTTATACGAATAGCTGCGTCACCCTGCACCTGTGTGACTAAGGTCGTTCTCCAAATTGTTTACGTTTTCTCTCTCGTAGCTTCAAAATTGTTGTTTTCTCGCTCTCGGGAAATCAAACCTAATGGTAAATCTGGAGGGGCTGGTAAACAGACATAATGGTAATCGCAAGTGGATTTTTTTCTGTTCTAATGGTAACTGTTGGGGAGCTTTATTTAATCCTCATGGTAGATGTAGATGAGCTCTTTTTAACCCTATTGGTAATGAGATCCCAATCGTTCTGAAATTTATTGGTAATATTCTCTGTACATAAGCTATAAATACTGGAGCTTAAGCTCCAGTTATCAGATCACTTCTGGGAATTCTCATTGGTGTGGATCTCGTGTGGTGGACTGAAATAAAAGCTGGACCCTTGCCTTTCCTCACTCACGGCTAATCGTCTCTTTTTCTATCTCAATTGGGTTTACGGATGTGAGTATTTGCTTCTGATTTTAATTGTCTTTGGGTAATAGGCTAGATTAGGGCCTTCA
Source organism: Ameiurus melas (assembly GCA_012411365.1). Lineage (NCBI taxonomy): Eukaryota > Metazoa > Chordata > Actinopteri > Siluriformes > Ictaluridae > Ameiurus > Ameiurus melas. The sequence goes on along the minus strand of CM022760.1, from coordinate 32,366,959 downwards.
TTATTTATCACGATTATTAATTGATTTTAAGGACAACATAATTTTATTGTACTTTCACATTTAAATAAACAGGCTGCTGCTTTCACCTCCATGTTCAGTGTTTGAAGTCTGCTCCCCTTAAATATATTTAAAGCTACACTATTGGACATTTTCCACTGTCATGGTTCTGGGCTGGAGTCAGTTCTCGAACCGGTATTGTGTAGATATCTGAATAATCTCATATAGGATGTGATTGGGGGAGTTAATTTACCCATCAGATGCAAAGCGCTTTACTTTAATGGTGTTCATGCACTGATCAGGATTTTTACAGCCGATACCGATCCAGATACCAACATTTTTGTCAGGAACATTAATGAGGAAGTCATAAACAGTTCAATGTAAGCTCTCTGCTCATGGTCACTGTTAATTGAATAAAAATGATAACAATAGAAATACTGTTGGGTTAATTGATAGATAAACAAACATAAAATATTTATTTTTAAATATCTTAAACAATAGAGTCCTAATTAAAAGTAGACTAATATAAAACTGATCCATATTAGGAAAAAAGCTAATAGACTTCTAAGAAAATAGTGATCTAAGCTTAATGTCAAGTTGATATTAAATGCAACCCATAGTAATTAAACATCATTTAATTTCTCATTTTATATATATATATACAGTGCCTTGCGAAAGTATTCGGCCCCCTTGAACTTTTCAACCTTTTGCCACATTTCAGGCTTCAAACATAAAGATATAAAATTTTAATTTTTTGTGAAGAATCACCAACAAGTGGGACACAATTGTGAAGTGGAACGAAATCTATTGGATTTTTGAAACTTTTTTAACTAATAAAATAATGAAAAGTGGGGCGTGCAAAATTATTCGGCCCCCTTGCGTTAATACTTTGTAGAGCTGTGATTACAGCTGCAAGTCGCTTGGGGTATGTCTCTATCAGTTTTGCACATCAAGAGACTGAAATTCTTGCCCATTCTTCCTTGCAAAACAGCTCGAGCTCAGTGAGGTTGGATGGAGAGTGTTTGTGAACAGCAGTTTTCAGCTCTTTCCACAGATTCTCGATTGGATTCAGGTCTGGACTTTGACTTGGCCATTCTAACACCTGGATACGTTTATTTGTGAACCATTCCTTTGTAGATTTTGCTGTATGTTTGGGATCATTGTCTTGTTGGAAGATAAATCTCCATCCCAGTTTCAGGTCTTTTGCAGACCCCAACACTTTTTCATTCAGAATGGTCCTGTATTTGGCTGCATCCATCTTCCCCTCAATTATAACCATCTTCCCTGTCCCTGCTGAAGAAAGCAGGCCCAAACCATGATGCTGCCACCACCATGTTTGACAGTGGGGATGGTGTGTTGAGGGTGATGAGCTGTGTTGCTTTTACGCCAAACATATCGTTTTGCATTGTGGGCAAAAAGTTCGATTTTTTTTCACCACATTTGGTGTGTCTCCCAGGCGGCTTGTGGCAAACTTTAGACGAGACTTTTTATGGATATCTTTGAGTAATGGCTTTCTTCTTGCCACTCTTCCATAAAGGCCAGATTTGTGCAGTGTACGACTGATTGTTGTCCTATGGACAGACTCTCCCACCTCAGCTGTAGTTCTCTGCAGTTCATCCAGAGTGATCGTGGGCCTCTTGGCTGCATCTCTGATCAGTCTTCTCCTTGTCTGAACTGAAAGTTTAGAGGGACGGCCAGGTCTTGGTAGATTTGCAGTGGTCTGATACTCCTTCCATTTCAAAATGATCGCTTGCACAGTGCTCCTTGGTATGTTTAAAGCTTGGGAAATCTTTTTGTATCAAAATCCTGCTTTAAACTTCTCCACAACAGTATTACGGACCTGCCTGGTGTGTTCCTTGGTCTACATGATGCTCTCTGCGCTTTCAACAGAACCCTGATACTATCACAGAGCAGGTGCATTTATACAGAGACTTGATTACACACAGGTGGATTCTATTTATCACCATCAGTCATTTAGGACAACATTGGATTATTCAGAGATCCTCGCGGACTTCTGGAGTGAGTTTGCCGCACGGTGCGCAAAGGGGGCGAATAATTTTGCACGCCCCACTTTTCAGTTTTTTATTTGCTAAAAAAGTTTAAAATATCCAATAGATTTCGTGTTCCACTTCACAATTGTGTCCCACTTGTTGGTGATTCTTCACAAAAAATAAAAATTTTATATCTTTATGTTTGAAGCCTGAAATGTGGCGAAAGGTTGAAAAGTTCAAGGGGGCCGAATACTTTTGCAAGGCACTATGTATGTATATATATATGTATATATAAATATATAAAATTATATTAAATGATTTATTTATAACTAAGCACATTTTCTGTCTTTACATTTTAACAGTTTTATTTTTGTTTGTTTAGCAGTTATAGGTTGGTTCCCCAGTGCAGTGTCCATGTCTGCTGATGATATTGTGTTTGGGTTGAAGTTGAAGCAGCTGATGTACAGAGTTACTTGTCGTCATAATGGCTTCTCTGCAGTATTAACACACTTGTTCGGTTGACTGAGGAGATGGAAAGCAGTGTGAAAGTAACTGTTGCGCGGTGTAGATGCATTTTGGACTTCCTGTAGTTTTTATTCCAATGGTTGATCGGATTTTTTCCCCCCACATTTTTATTCACATATTTATTCACAAATGCGAGTGAAATGGTCGCACTGTAGAGCTCTGAGTTCGGCGTGATGTTTAATGTCCCCGACAATCTCTGTAGTGCCATTCAGCAACATGTTAATGTCATGATTTCCCCTCGCACAAACGCTTGAGCTTGCAGCGAAACTGGTAGCTTGAGCGCTTAAATGCTCTCATTTCCGGGTTTTGGCATACAAAATGACGTCATCCCTGCGCCGCTCGATTGTGATTGGCTGTAAGTTTAGGACGTGCTTGATGTGCAGTGGAGTTTTCTATGAGTGGAGGAAAAACTTTAAATGTCAATATTGCAGTCGATCATGTTAATTTTTACTTATCCTATATTTTGGGTACAATTTTATTTATGTTTTGCTTGTACGAGATGATGCAATTTAAGGACCAGTCTAATTTGATGTAAAGATTTGTACATTATCAGGAACGTAGCACAACATGGAGGTGAAAGCAGCGGTCTGTTTATTTAAATGTGAAAGTGCAGTAAAAATATGTTGTCCATAAAATCAACCAATAATCGAGATCTCAATATTGATCAAAATAATCTGGATTATCATTTTGGATGTAATCATACAACCCTAATTTTTAATAAATTTGTATTTTACAGATGTACTCCTGCTCCCAGTGTGGGAAGAGTTTTACTCAACGGAGTCATCTCCAACGACACAAGCGTATTCACACAGCAGAGAAGCCGTATCATTGCACCCAGTGTGGGAAGAGTTTTACTCGTCAGAGTTATCTCCAACATCACGAGCGCATTCACACAGGAGAGAAGCCGTATTGCTGTGGACAGTGTGGGAAAAGTTTTACTTGTCAGGGTACTCTCAATATACACGAGCGCATTCACACAGGGCAGAAGCCGTATTGCTGTGGACAGTGTGAGAAGAGTTTTACAAGTCAGGGTGCTCTCAGACAACATGAGCGTATTCACACAGGAGAGAAACCGTATCATTGTGGACAGTGTGGGAAAAGTTTTACTTGTCAGGGTACTCTCACTATACATGAGCGTATTCACACAGGAGAGAAACCGTATCATTGTGGACAGTGTGGGAAAAGTTTTTCTCATCAGAGTACTCTCACTATACACGAGCGCATTCACACAGGACAGAAGCCGTATCACTGCGGACAATGTGGGCGGAGCTATGCTCATGCACGTTCATTAAGGACACACAAGTGCTCTAACATAAATCTGTCAAATCTTGATGTGTGAATCTGTCAAATTAAGATACATGGTTTATAATTTTAAATTTTTAAAGAAAGGTAAAGTAATTCATGTATAAAACTAAGATATATTATTTGTCATGGACTGTAGTATTCTGTTGTGTGGGACATTATTAATTACTCTCTGGGTTTTAGCAGAATTCATGTTTTCCTGTTTTTCCCAAAAATGCTACACTATCAAGCATGGAATACACATTTAACCAGTGGGAATGCCCACTTTAATCAACCAATCCTCTGAGTGAGACACATGACTCTGACATCTCCCTCTAACATAAGACTTTTAATTTTAAATGATTTGTAAATGCAAGCTAGAATTTGCTTTATAAAATGTCATGTTGTATGTACTATTGAACTGGACACCTTTCCAAGCCAACAGATGATGTTTGTGTTTAGGGGCAATTTGAAGAGATAATTCTTGTCCAAGTTGCTCCATCTTTTCAGAGTCCATTTAACTATAGCTAACTCCACCGTATGGCCAGAAGTATGGGGGTGCCTGACCACCACACCAGTATATGCCTTTTGAACATCCTCTGATAGAACGGTATCCAGTCCATGGTCCCTGGAGCCCAACGTTTGATATGGTTTTCAGATTTACTGCAACCCTGACCAGGATACACACTTACACAACAAGATCACTGAATGGATTTTTGTTGTATATATGTTTCTTTAAGAAATAAGAAAATTAATGTATGGCCTGCAGGTCTTCTAATTTTTTCTGCAGGATCACTGTCACAATCATGGATATACAGTGAATGGAGCATTTTGAGAGTCCATTACCAGGGGTCTGGCTTTGAGGACTCCTTCACTTTAGCGAAACACTTGTTTAATAAATCAGCAAGATTATACTTTCCATGTTAATCAACAAAAATTCTTTTTACTGCAAATCATAAATGGGTTTTCTCATAGTTATGTAATTTCTTTTTAAAAATTTATATAATATATTTATAAATCTTTAGATGCTTTGCTTGGACACTCGCAGATATGCATATTAATAATCCTTCATGTTTCTCCAACTTGAATACAGCTGACCTGTGTGATATGTTGTGCTCTTTCTCATAGAAGATCAGGTTGCCTTTCATCAGCTGCTGAAAAGCCAGTTGTCCCAAGTTTGAGGTGCAGTTCTTCATCACTCTCCATGTTTTTTGAGTACTGTTCTCTTATGATGTTTCTCTAAATGATGAGGAAGTATATGTACATTTAAGTCACAGTCTTGGAGATCTCTCCACTCTGCTTCAGCCAACATTCTCTCTAGAACAGTGGCTGAAATCCAGCAGAAGACTGGGATGTGGCACATGATGTAGAGGCTTCTTAATGACTTCAGGTGTGATGATGTTATTGTCCAGATTATGATCACTGATCCACTTCCTGAAGTACTTCTCCTTCTCTGGGTCATTGAAACCTTGTACGTCTGTGACTCGATCGACACACTCGGAGGGGATTTGATCAGGTGCTGTTGGTTGGGAGGTGATCCAGATGAGAGAAGAGGGTATCAGATTACCTAAGCAGAACAATGTCCTCAGCGAATCTTGGTGTAGTGGCTTCCACAGCAGTGTGGGGAAGCAAAACAGAGCTTTTAATGGTAAATGGCGCACTTATGTAGCACTTACATAGTATCATTCACACACACACACATACACACACCAATGGTAGCAGAGCTGCCATGCAAGGTGCTCGACCTTGCCATCGGGAGCAACTTGGGGTTCAGTGTCCTGCCCAAGGACATTTCGGGATGTGGAGTCATCCGGGCCGGGAATCGAACAACCAGCCGTACGATTAATGGACAACCCGCTCTACCACCTGATCCACAGCCGCTTTTGGCTGCAACAAGAGATGGAGAAACTTCCTCAGTAGAACAGGGTGGCTGAGCGGCATCCTCAGTTACGCAGAGAGTCTGAGCATCGTTCTCCATCAACTTTGCAACCTGAACTTGGTTGGCTGAGTTGTCGGTCTCAGAAATGAGGAGAACTTGGTTAGTCGTGAAGTCTGCTTCAGCCATGAGTAGAACTTGGTCGTCCTGGTCAGCAGACTCGGGCGTGAGCAGAAATTGGTCGTCCGTGTCAGCAGACTCGGGCATGACCAGAACTTGCTCGTCCCTGTCAGCAGAACTTGGTTGTTCTCGTCAACAGACTCTGGTGTGAGCATAACTTTGATTGGTCGTGGCGGCAGTTTCAAATGTGAGCAAAGCCTGGTTGGTTGTGACGTAGGCTTCAGTCTGATTTCAGACTGAAACTTGGCGTGGAAGGTCACATCGTCGACCTCTGACAGGAACTTGGGTTGGGAGGTCACATCTTTGTCCTTTAGCAGGAACTTGACTTTCTGCTGGAACTCTGGGGATGAGACCGCCTCGTGGGTCTCATGTTTGGTCTCTGGAGGTGAGGTTGTCACGTTCACCTCTGGCTGAAGCTCGGCAGGTTAGACCCCCTCTTGGGTCCTAGGTTCGAGCTCTGGAGATGAGTTCACCACGTTGACCTCTGGTTGGAGCTCAGCAGGTGAGACCACTCCGTGAGTCTCATGTTGGAGCTCGGAGTAGAAGGTCAGCCAGTTAACCTGCTCATAATATGTAGTAAACGGCATGCCAGGTTCATCTCTGAAGCATGGCTCCCCCATAAGCTCCTCAAAGACTGCCCAGGATTCTGAACTGCTGAACATCTTCACGACCAGTGTTGTACAATTTTTTGCCTACTAACCGCCTACCAATTTATACATTTATCATAAATTTTGGTACTTACAGCCAACAGCTCCTTGAAGAAATAAAGTAAGACACGGACCCAGGGAGTGAGAAAAATTGAGATAGGTCCAAGTTTATTGTTCCACCACACGAGATCCACACAGTCGAGATGTCCCAAAAGTGATGTAAAAAAAAAAAAAACAGAGCTGAGGTTCTCCTATTTATACAGATTCTTAGGTTCAGATTTCCCACCCTCTGCAATTTTTTCCCAATACCAATATGTTCTGAGTTAACTAAAACCGAAAACCCTTAGGTTCGCTAAACGGTGTTTTCCAACAACGCTTACGTTTGCAAAACAGTGTTTTTCAGCAACCCATATTATGCGGAATTCGCTTACTCTGGTGCTCCTTATCTTTTGGGTTTAGCTCAGTTTCATCCCCCTTATGTTAGGCCCGTCCGGTATCAATTTATTTTTAACTGTCTTCAGCGTATTGACATTCCTAACTGAATGTTCTTTGAGAGAGGATCTCTGCAATTTTACACACGCCATCTCTAAATAATGGTTATAAGTTTTATTACTTTTAGTGCTTGCATGCACTTCACCCTGTATATATAAAACATATCTATCTATCTATCTTTGTTTATATATACAGGGTGAAGTGCATGCAAGCACTAAAATATATATAATAGGCACTGGGTACGTGGAACGTCACCTCTCTGTGGGGTAAGGAACTGGGACTTGTGCAGGAGGTGGAGTGCTACCGGCTAGATCTGGTAGGGCTTACATCTACGCACAGTCTCGGGTCTGGAACTGTACTCCTTGATAGGGGATGGACTCTATTCTACTCTGGAGTTGACCAGGGTGTGAGGCGCCGGGCGGGTGTGGGGATACAAGTCCCCGGCTGAGTGCTGTCACGTTGGAGTTTACACTGGTGGACATGAGGGTTGCCTCCTTACGCCCAAGGGTTGTGGGGGGGGGACGACGACGACTCTGACTGTTGTATGTGCATATACACCGAACACCAGTTCAGAGTACTCAGCCTTCTTGGAGACCCTGAACAGAGTCCTGTTTGGGGCACCAGTAGGGGACTCCATAGTTCTGCTGGGGGACTTAAACACGCACTTGGGCAATGATTGAGATAAAACCCGATCTAAACCCGAGTGGGCATTTGTTATTGGACTTCTGTGCTAGTCATGGACTATAACAAATACCATGTTCGAACATAAGGAGGCTCATAAGTGTACTTGGTATCAGAGCACCCTAGGCCGAAGGTCTATGATCGATTTAATGTAATCATATCATCTGATCTGAGGCCGCATGTTCTGGACATTCAGGTGAAGAGAGGGGCGGAGCTGTCAACTGATCACCATCTGGTGGTGAGTTGGATCAAGAGGTGGGGGAAGACTCTGGCCAGACCTGGAAAGCCCAAACGGGTAGTGTGGGTGAACTGGGAACGTCTGGAGGAGGCCCCTGTCCGTGAGATCTTCAACTCACACCTCCGGCGGAATTTTTCTATCATCCCTGTGGAGGTTGGGGGCATTGAACCTGAGTGGGCAATGTTCAAAGTCTCCATTGCTGAAGCGGAGAGCTGTGGTCTCAAGGTCTTCGGTGCCTCAAGTGGCGGTAAGCCTTGAACACCATGGTGGACACCGGTGGTCAGGGAAGCTGTCCAACTGAAGAAGGAGGCCTTCCGGGATGTGTTATCCCGAAGGACTCCGGAGGCAATTGCAAGGTACCGACAGGCCAGAAGGGCTGCAGCTTCTGCCGTGAAAGAAGCAAAGCAGTGGGTGTGGGAGAAGTTCAAAGAGGACATGGGGAAGGACTTTCGGTCAGCACCAAGGTGTTTCTGGAAAACCATTCGCCACCTCAGGAAGGGGAAACGGAGAACCATCCAAGCTGTGTACAGTAAGGATGGGACGCTGTTCACCTCAACTGAGGAAGTAATTGCATGATGGAAGGAACACTTTGAGGAACTCCTGAATCCGACTAACACACCCTCTATGGTAGAGGCAGAGGGGGAGGCTGATGGGGGATCATCATCAATTTCCGTGGTGGAGGTTACTGAGGTAGTCAATCAACTACACAGTGGCAAAGCCCCGGGGATTGATGAGATCCGGCCAGAAATGCTGAAAGCTCTGGCTGTGGAGGGGATGTATTGGATGACACGCCTCTTTAACATTGCATGGAAGTTGGCGACAGTGCCCAAGGAGTGGCAGTCCAGGGTGGTGGTTCCCTTGTTTAAAAGGGGGACCAGAGAGTGTGCGCCAATTATAGGGGTATCACACATCTCAGCCTACCTGGTAAAGTCTACTCCAAGGTGCTGGAACGGAGGGTTTGACCAATAGTCGAACCTCGGATTGAGGAGGAACAATGCGGATTCCATCCTGGTTGTGGAACAACGGACCAGCTCTTTACTCTCACAAGGATCTTAGAGGGGGCCTGGGAGTATGCCCATCTGGTCTACATGTGTTTTGTGGAGAAGGCATATGACCGGGTCCCCAGGGGTCTACTGTGGGAGGTGCTGAGGGAGTATGGGTTCCCTTCTTAGGGCTATCCAATCGCTGTACACCCTAAGCGAGAGTTGTGTCCAGATGCTCGGCAAAAAGTCTGACTTGTTCCAGGTGGGGGTTGGTCTCCGCCAGGGCTGCACTTGGTCACCAATCCTGTTTTTGATATTCAACACAACGAACTGGCTCGAAACGTTGGTAACGGCAGACACGGCCAGCCTCCTGCCGAAGGGAACGAGATAGCAGAGGAGGAGAGCCCCAAAGCACACAAGGGCCAGAAGAGTAATCCCCAGCCAGGTCAAGGTCGCCGCGCAGTCACCGGACAGAAGCCAAGACAGCCATGAGGTGAGGCGGCACGGAGCACCAAAACTGGAGTTACTGACACGTTCTTCCTGCAGAGCTTTCGAACGGGCCAGAACACACTTCAGGGCACCTAGGGCACCCATGTATAAAGGAATTGCCGCACAACACTCTGGGCCTACCATAGTGCACACCTGGGCACAGAATGGACGCAAACCCACCCCCGACAGCTTCCATCGCCACAAATCGGTCCGGGACACCCACCGGGATTCCCCAAAATCCAGATGGACCGTCCCATCAGCCGCCCAGTCAGAATAGTTAATGGAGGTCCCATCCAGAACATACTGAGTCTACACTGCTGCATCATGCTTAGCCCGAGCATGTTGAAACGGATGGTCACGGGGAGTGTCAGGCAACACCACCACCAGAGTCTTCCCATCCAGCCGGACAGCCCTGCCTCTCAGCTGGGAGAGTTTGACAAACAAGATCACCCCCACAATACCAGAAAACGTCCGCGAGGGGAAACGTGCCATCACCAAAGTTGGGGAGGGAGCTCAAGACAGACTCCGAGTCGGTGCACGAGTTGGAAAACAAAACGATGCAGCGAGTAGCAAGGTCGCCCACCGGGTGTATCCCATAGGGTGAGCGTAGACAGACTGGAAAGGAGCAGGGGAGGTTGGCACAAACAGGCACAGTTCTGGAATCCAGTGTCTGAACAGGGTGGAACGCACACGACATGCTGACCGGGCTGTGTGGAACATCCAAGCAAGATACATGGTAGACTGATCGCGTGTAACTCTAGTGCATCCGGCTGATATAGAGTAGCGTTGCAACTCCATCAATATGCAAGCATTATGCAAGCATATGCAATGTCAATTGAGATGTGCCATTGGGGGAGACCCACCGTCAAATGGGAGAGAGAGTGGAGGGTGGAGCAAACCCCAGGTGAAAACCGAAAGGTGAGCTGAAGAAGACCTTCCACAAAGGCAGAGCGAAGAGACCCAGTGGCGGCATGAGATACATAAAAGGCACACCAGTGGATCAAGGCAGCCCCGAACGAGCATGAGGTGCCCAACCTGTATATCTACATGGGAATGGTTAAAGATGTATGATGCCACATGAGGGCTTTGACAGATCAGAGACTCGTGGTGCGCCTGCGTGAGCAGATCCAGGGCACAGAACACACCACGGGACATGACTTCTGGAAGAAGAGGAATGAACTGCTCAAGAGGGACTCATGTGAGGTATTGGGGAGGGCCCGGACGGCGGGAGCATTCCCTCTGTGGCGTCGGGGACAGCTGCAGGAGTCGCAGGTTGTCAGAAATGCCGGGTTATACGGAAACAAAGCATTTCAGCCTAGCCGAGGGGACATGAAGGGGGTAGGACTTGAAACCACCTCACACGGGACAAGCTGCCGTTATGAAGCTAAAAAAACATCACGAGACTAGCGATGACTGCTACGGCCCACGCAGCCACAACCAGTCTGTCCGACTGAGCGTGCTTATTGAGTAGGACCCACGCCATTGTCTTCATCTGACCTGAGCAAGGGGGGAGTATGCAACGATTCAAGCGGAATATGGAGTTCAGGAGGCAGATCCTGAAGGCTGTCAAAGGACCTAAGTGTGTCAAAGTCAATTGTTTCCAAGGGCTAGGTGACGGGTACAGCAGGGTCCTGAATAATATTAACAAGCGTGGATAAAATATCACCAGCAGGGGGTGTCAATTCGTGTGCGCCGGTAACTACGTCACCCATCGCCTCTGTCAAGGGTAAGTGAGCGGGGACAGGACTGGGCTCAGGTGAGGTGTGGGGTAGAGAGCCGGTGCGAGACGAAGCGCTGTCATCTGTCTGATGCTTTTCCAACTTTTCAGCAGCCCGCCACTTGGTCCGGGCTCGAGTGCAGTGGGCAGGGCTTTTGAAGATGCGGATATACGCTTGATCTCCGAGTTCCACAAGCCACACGTGCTCCCGTACCTCGTCCTTGCTATGGGTGGCATCACGAACCTGTGAATACAAATGTTTATGGATTAGGGGGAGATTGCGTACGTACTCCTGCATCTTGCCCTCTAGATGTTCTAGTGAGGGCCCCAGAGTAAAGGATATGGGCATTCTGCGCCCGGTAATCATTTCGTGGGGGGTCAAGTGAGTGATATGGCTAGACTGAGAGCGCATCTTCATTAGTGCCAGTGGTAAGACTTGGACCCAATTTAGACATGCACTCTCGCATATTTTCGCCAATTAATTTTTTAGTTTGCGCTTTCCACCATGCCCTGAGATTGAGGGCATCCTAACTTATGGTCTATCCCCAAGGCAGACGTGATGTGTTCAATCAAGTTATTCACAAAGTGGGCACCATTGTCTGAGCTCAGAAAGTTGGGGATAGCGAACCTCGGAATAACCTAGCAACATAGGAACTTGACAGCGGATCTGGCGTCTTCCTTGGAAGTTGCAGTTGCCTCCACCCATCTGCTGAAGCGATCTCCTATTACTAGAATGTAGCGCTTCCCTTCTTTCCTATTTTCTGCTTTCGTGTCTATATCGTCCATCATTATGTGCCTGAAGGGCCCCAGTGGTGAGAGTATATGTCCTAGGGGGGCAGTAAAGTTCTTCCGCACATTGTTCCTGATACATACATCACACCTATTCAGAGCATGGTCAACCATACTAGCCAGGTATGGGGACCACCACTCCTGACGAATCTTATGGATAGTTTCAACTCGGTTGGTATGATCCAGGCCATGAGCTTCTTTGATCAGCAGTGGGAGAAAGCTGGCTGGGGCTACACACAGTCCTTCTACGCTGCACCACAAACCCGTTCCCGCTTCCTTTTTTGCCCCCCTTTTTATCCAAGTGGTTATTTCAGCTACCCCTGCAGCATTTTGCAAGTCCACAATACCTGTCGCTCCCTGGGACGAGTTAAAGCCATCAATTGAGCTCGCCCTACGGCAGCCTTTTTTGCCACCTCATCTGCAAGCGAGTTCCGTGTAGTGTTAAAGGAATCATGAGTTTTATGTGCTTTACATTTTACCATAGCCAACATTGATGGCAATATCATAAGTCCGAAACTGCTTTGCCATGGGTCACGGAGGACCCATCTGCCCGTTGAAACCCCCTTTGCGCTGAGATTGGCCCAAATACATGGCCGACACCATGGGCATAGGCCAAATCTGTATACACTATATGCACCTTTTGTCACTACCCAATTTACACGCGTCAGTCAACGCCCTGGTTTCTGCTAGCTGGGCCGAGCAGGGTTGGGAAAGGGGAACACTCATTACTACATTAAACGTCACTGAGTGGTGTTTTGCTTCTTCTACCGCATACCCAGCTTTGATGCCCATGTCGGTCCAAAAACAGGAACCGTCCACGAAGAACATACACTGGGCATTGTCTATGGGGCAATTCTCCAAATCAGCTCTCAAATATTTTTCAGACTCCGCGACACATTCATGGGGCGCGCCATCGGGGTTACCAGTTACCATCGGGGTTACCAGTTTATTGGCCAGGTTTACTGCTGTACAGCTTTCTATAGTGAGCTCAGGGGCTGACAGTATAGAGTCATATCCCATGCGGTGAGAATTCATTATCACAAATGTCTGGCTTGTCAGAAGCGCATGTAGCGCATGGGTTGTGTACAGTGTGACCGGGTGACCCATCATAATTGAGGACGCTTTTTGGTACACGAAGGCAGCCGCTGCCAGGGAGCGATAACAGGGTGGCATCCCTTTTTCTACATTACCATGGGCCATGCTATAATAGGCAATGGCCTGTTTCCCCATGCCTTGTTGTTGCTGTGTGAAGAAAGTGGATGCATACCCCTTTCTCTCGGACACATAGAGGTGGAACAGCTTGCTGTAATCTGGGTTCGCCAATGTGGGAGCAGTCATTAATGCATTCTTTATATCAACGAACGCTGCTAGGGCTTCGGGAGTCCAGACAAGGGGGGGCATTCAACTGTGATTAATCTGCTGCTTTAATCATGTCCCTCAGCGGTTGCACCCTTAGCGCACATTCGCATACCCACGGCCAACTAAACCCCGCCATTCCTAGAAATGCCAACATTTGGCGTACGGTTTTTGGTTGTGGGCACCACATGTTTTGGTGCGACTGTGCCGCTTTCCTCTTCTTACACACGGCCTAAATATTCTACTTTTTGCTTACAGAATTGAAACTTTACTTACTTTGTGGACATTTTCGGCCAGCATTATCAGGACTTTCAGCGAGTCCTGATACATTGTTCTTTGGACGCACTACAAATCAAGAGATCATCGAAATATTGCAACACTCTGCTGCGACATTCTAGGGCTGAGAGATCTTGAGCCAGTACCTGATTGAATATAGATGGGTTTTCACAGTACCCCTGTGGAAGTCTGGTGTATGTGTATTGTTGCCCCTCGTACGTGAATGCAAACAAATACTGGGAATCCGGGTGTAACGGTACGCTAAAGAACGCTGAGCACAGATCTATAACAGTGAACCACTTTTCTCTTCCAGAATATTAGACAGAAGGGTGTGTGGGTCTGGTACCACTGGTGTATGGAAGTATAATAGTGCCAAAAGTCCTTGCAACTTGAATTACATAACCTGAAAAAAACTTGTCACTATAACAATACTTAAATTTTTTCTGCCCAGCAATTTGACAAATAATTTTTTTTTAAAAACGCAATATCAGTGCTTGAATTAGTTTCCTCACAAATTCAGGCTGCAAAAATTCAGGTCTCAAATTCAGGTCAGAAAATCCAGGTCAGAAAATTCAGGCTGCAAAATTTCAGTTGGTAAAATTCAGGCTGCAAAAATTCAGGTCTTCACATCCGGGTCTCACAGGAAGAGCAGTGGATTGCCAATAGTAATATTACTCGCTGCTCAGAACCGGCTCAACGCCCTGGTGGTTGTGGTGTGAATTGCACTTCCAAACTGATAGTGAATCAGAAGATGAACCAAGGGGTAAGTTAAACTATTCTTTATTTATCAACAGCACAGCGGGGTATTTTAATATACTGTTGAATTACTTTTTATTTATCCTTTCGGAAAAATTGTCATCATTGTAGCGAAGTTATGTTAACTTTTTGTGAGCTAGCTAGCTAACGTTAACTACCATTTGTTTTCCCCACAGCACATGGGTTATAATGGTTTTGCATCTATACTTTTTGTTTTCACTTAAAGGTGGTTGGGGATATAGAAAACTTGTTGTGGTGATCCCTGCAGACTGTGGATATACAGGAAGGATATTAAAATTGTCAAGAACAAAAGAAAATACTGTTATATATGTAGCTCCACTCCAGGAGGAGCTTGACACTACTCCATCCTATCCTCTTCAAGTTCTTCCTGACCACATCAGCTCATGCTCTGTTGTTATTGTGGATAACGCCGAACCAGGCAACAGTGAACAGGTAATCTTTCTAAATGCGAAATTCGAAATGCTCGGTTATGTGGATATAAATAATACTTTCAAGATCACATCGATCAAAAAGTGCATTGGTGATCCTGATTCGATTTGGTTTTTTATTCCTCAAAATATCTATAAGGAAGTGGGTGGGTCTTGATTTTCTTTAAACTGTAATATTTCACCTGCTAAATTACCCATAAAACTGTCTAATTTTCATGAGCAAGCTCTTAGCCTGGAAACTGCATTGTGCACAATTTCTCTCATCCTGCGAGGAGAAATGGAATAATGAATTGATTACAATTAAAGGCAAGAGTATTTTTCTGGAGAAATGGTTGGATTACAGTTTAAATTTATTTGAGCTGTTTGCTTGATTCATCACTAAAAAATTATTCTGACGATTCAAAGTTAAATGTTCCTATAAAAAATTGAAATATAAATTTTTTTTTTTGCGTAATCAAAACTGTTCCATATGGATTTATTAATTTGATGCAAAGCCATCTGTCCTATTATAAAGTAGATAATAATGAAAATCTTTCATGATAAAAAAAATATTCCAAGAGGGAAATTTTACTGGAATTCCTCCCTAAAGGATGTTTATTGGAGAAAGGCGTGGCTGTTGCTGTTATTTCCACCGGCCCGCAGCCTCGATAATAAAATCAATAATTTGCGGCCTGCCAGCACTGTTGACAACAGTATCCCAGGCGCTTCCAGGAGAAGTGGAAATTTGAGTATTTTTTTACGAAACAATTGTGCCTAATTTGCCAATATACTGTCTGTTTTCAAGGAATTCAATATCAAGAGGCAGTACCAGACGAAACATGCTAACTATAACAAGCTAACTTTAAACGAACGCAGCAAAAAGTGGTTTTAACAGTACAGCAACGATTTTTCACAAGAGCCCATGAGTCAAATGAAAATTCCACATGAAATGAATGTGAATGAAGAGCTACTTGACCTCCAGAGACTTAGATTTCAGAGACAAGAGGAATAGATTTATTTGTTTCTGTTTGTTCTGCAGTAGAAGACATGAAACACTCCGTGGAATAAAGTCACTGGGATTATTATGGACGGTGCACTTGCCATGGCTGGTGAGCAAAGTGTAATATCAACTCTAGTCTGTAACAAAGTCAGCAAAGACGGAGGCAAAGCTATAAAACTCCTCTGTATTATTCACCAACAACTTCTCTGTGCCAACCATCTGAAATATGATCATGCTATGAAACCGGTGATAAAGGCTATTAATTATATTCGTTCCAAAGCCGTGTGACACCGCCAGCTTGACATCCAGGCTGAATATGCAGATGTTATGCATCACAATGACGTAAGATGGCTCAGTCGGGGGTCTGCACAGCAGCGCTTCTACTCTCTTCGGGAGGAAATCGGACAATTCTCCTCTAGAACTATCTGATCCGATTTGGCTGGCTGATTTTGGATTTTTAGTTGACATAACACAACATCTGAATGCACTGAACACGAGCCTTCAGGGGCAAAATGCAGTGGTAAGCCAACTGTATTCACACAACAAAGCCTTTGGGACCAAACTGCTACTTTTCCAAAGGCACCTGTTACAAACGCAGCCCAACACAACACATTTCCCATTGCTGCAGGAAATAATGACCGGTTTTCCACAGAACAATATCAGTGTACAAATGAGGAGATATGTAGCAGACATCTCATCTCTGGCTGAAGAGTTTCAACGGCGCTTTCGGGATTTTGCAGCTATTGAAAAGGAGGAGATCACGCTTTTTTTCCTCTCCTTTCCCCGTGGACCCTGATGACGTTCCAGACCACCTGCAGCTGGAGTTCAATGAGCTGCAGCGTGACGCCGAGTGTCTCAGTCGGCACCAACAGCTCCCTCTTGTCAACTTTTACCGCCAGTTGGATAAAGGCAGGTTCCAAGAGATTCTAACATTTGCTAAGAAAATGCTGAGCTTGTTTGGCTCAACATACTTGTGCGAGAAGACATTCTCGGTTATAAACATTAACAAGAACCGCATGAGGACGAGACTAAGTGACTCTCACCTGCGTGACATCTTGCGCATCAAATCCACAGTTTTTGAGCCAGACCTGGCATATTTACTGCAGTCGAGATCTCAGTATGACCCTTCACATTATTGCAGGAAAGTTATTTGTTTAGTCTTCTGAGGTGAATAAATTCTAAAATCACAGTGTATTGATATTTTTTGTGATGATCAAAACCACAGTTTTGAATATGCGCCGAGTCCTTTTAATCTATGTATCATTTGTTCTTTTGTTTTTGAATTGACAATCAAACTGGGTCTCGTAAACCCGACAAATTAAATATTAAAATCTAATTTAGTCCAGCAGCCCATTTGTCCATTTTGTATTTTCGATCCAAGCCTAAAATTGAAATAATGAAAAACACAACCTTTTTTTGTTTTTGATATCCAATTCGAAATCAAAATAGCATATTTTTGTTTTTTGATGTTCAGTTGAAAAATGAAAGAACGAGTGATAGAAGGATTCATATAGCCCTCACTGTTTTGTACTTCTGAATAAGATAAGTGTTGGTGTTATTTTCCTGTTCACATGTTTTGAATTTAGAAGTTTACAGTGAGCATTTAATAGTGAATAATATGTAATGTTTCAAATAAATATAAATATGTTTAATCTTCCCAAATGTTTTTTTTTCCCCTGACAGACATTTTATTCATTTTCTGTGCTCTTCAAATATTGAAGGCAGAGTGATTTTGGTAAAAACTTGGTTAGATTTATTTGTGTTCTGTGTGAAGAAATGAAAAGCATGCCATTTGCAATAATACTTTCATGAAATAGTTCATTTGCATTTAATGTTAATGGTTCAAAGAATGTCAGGCTGAATGGTCAGCCCCCACACATAAACACCTCACCAAATCTGGCCCTCTTTACAAAAAGTTTGGACACCCCTGCTCTACATATTTTGTATTTCAAATAAGGTAAGTGAAATTCATTTAAAGATTTTACATGAAATACATCCAACTAATATTTTACTCTCCAAGTTGATGGACATTGAAAAAACAAGTGGCATGGACATTCCTCAATACCATTACAGAAAGAGCATTCTTTCCCATTGTCAAAGTGTACAGACATTTTGGAAAGACTGAAAATAAAAAATAAATAAATAAAATAAAAACACCACTTTTTCTGCCAAAATTACATTAATGATAACATTGCATGTGAAAGCAATTATTTGTTATAATAAGCAGGAAGATAAGTATTTACAGTTTTGTCATTATCTTGAACGGAAAATTCTTTATTCATAAATGTCAATTATCTAAATCTCCTTTATACAAGGCTTTCTGTAACGAACTTACTGTTTAAATGAAGTCTCTTACCTCGTATGGCCGAAAAACCGGCTTGCACGTCTTCGATCTATTCCCGTAAGGACGATATAACGGCTTGGTCGTCTATGCCAAATCTCCGTAAGGCTGATATAGCGGATTTACATGTAAACGTTATCCCTGTAAGGCCGGTGTACCGGCATTACTCTGCTGTGATTCCTTACTTATTTAATTATTATTGTTTGACCCGGAAGGTTCATGACGTGATTACGTTATTACGCCGTCATTATGATGAAGCTGATCCAAGCGTGAATATTGGTGTAATAGTAGAAGTGAACTAAAAATGCTAAAGCAAAAAGCTAATCGTGTTCCCGCTAAAGTTCCACCTACAGTGAACACAGGTCCATCTAAAACAGTGAGAAAAAGAAAACATACACAGGCGAGAGCAAGGATTCTAGATAGTGACCGCAGTGAAAGTTCAGGCCATGTTGAAACCGAAACTGATAGTGACCCAAACTCTCCTGATTCAGACCCTGATCCGTCTTCATCTTCAGCATCAACCAGTGCGACTGACACTGCAGGGGTTTGGAGTCATAACCTGACCATCTCTGTGCACTCGTGAAAACACGACCTGCTGCTCTGATTATCACCAGAAACGTGACTTTTGGCACTAAAATGCATTTATTTATTTATTTATTTATTTATTTATTTATTTATTTATTTATTACTTGAATTTATTGAAGGTCATTGACCACGCTGATGCTCGTATGGTACTTCTAAATTAGTAGAAGGATTTTTTATAGTAAGTATTTTTATCTTTTTTTTTAAACAAATTAAAAAAAAAAATTTTTTTAAAAAAAAAAAAAAAAAAAAAATTGTTTTTTTTTTTTTTTTTTTTTTTTTTTTTTTTTTTTTTTTTTTTTTTTTTTTTCAAGGGCCTAAAAATGTTCAAATTAAAATATTGATTTTGGCCCAGGAACTCGGGGTTGGTGTGTTGTTTCTCTGAGGAGTATAGGGTTAAAGTTCAGAAAAATGTAAAAGGTTCCTCTATTGCAGACCTGGGCATTGTACGGCCCACAGGCCACATACGGCCCTTTGGTTGAGTCTGACCGGCCCGCGTAAGGTTAAGTGGAAAATACAAAAAAAAACATTTTCCAATTGTACCTCATGCATGGACTGAAGCTGCATTGCTTTTATTTTGAAATTGTTTATTCATGTGCATAATGACACAATACGTAAATCAATGATTTGAATCTACACAAGCAGGTTACAAGGCGTTTTTAGCCCTCAAAAATGTTCACTCATGCTAAAAAAAAAAAAAAAGAAAGGTACATGCCGAATGCAGAGTTTTCAACAAAAAAAATGGACTGCTAAGTATTTATTTACTGAAGTCGGAGGTAAAGCCGTGTGTTTAGTTTGCGGAGAGCAGATCGCCGTCTTTAAGGTTTACAATTTGAGTCTGCATTTTAAGACGAAACACGCAGAGAAATACAAAAGCTTGAAAATCTTTGCTAGCTAAGCTACAACAGCAGCAAGGCTTTTTTACCAAGCTTCACACATCCAGGGATGCAGCAACCAAGAGCATCTTTGTGACATCCCACAAAATCGCTAAAAACAGTATGCCATTCTCGGAGGGGAGTTTGTCAAAGAGTGCTTGGTGGACTCTGTCCCGCTGTCCAGGCGAACCGTGACGAGAAGGATCGAGGACACTGCAGGGAATTTGGAGCTTCAGCTGCAACGTGAGGTGGGAAGTTTTGACTTTTTCTCCTTGGTTTTAGACGAGAGCGTTGATGCTCGTGACACCGCCCAGTTACTCGTATTTGTCCGTGGGATAACGGACTTCAAGATTACGGAGAAGCTGGCAACAATGAAAGGGACAACGACAGGGAGCGATCTTTTCACGGAGGTAAATACATGCATGGACTGAAATGGGAAAGGCTGGCAGGAGTCACAACGGACGGTTGTCCAAATCTAACAGGGAAAAATGTCGGACTTTTGAATCGTATGCAAGATAAAGTGACTGAAATTGACGCCGATCAGAAATTGGTAATTTTGCTTTGTAGTATACATCAGCATGTGTTGTTCAAGTCAGTGCTAAAAATTAACCATGTCATTGATGTTGTAACTAATATAGTTAACTTCATCAGGGCACGAGCACTGAATCACAGACAGTTTGTTTTACTTTTGGAGGATCATGAGACTGAATATAGTGACATCCACTACCACAGAGCCCTCAGATGAGGACTGGATGGCAGATTTAGCATTTGCTGTTGATGTGACTGCACTGATGAATGAACTAAACACCAAACTGCAAGGCAGGGGCCTTTTTGTTCATGAAATGCACAGCCTGGTGAAAGCTTTTAGGAGAAAGTTGCAGTTTCTTTCAAGCCAACTGGAGAGCAACACTCTCACTCACATGCAAACCCTGAAAGAAGTCACACCATCAGCTGATCACCTCCGCAGTACTCCATGTTAGGAGAACTGCGTGTTGAGTTTTCAAGGCGATTTGAAGATCTCAGAACAATCGAGGATGAAATGCATTTGATTTCCTCTCTGTTTACCTTCAGTGTGGATAATGCACCCATTGACGTTCAGCTGGAACTCATTGATCTGCAGTCTGATGCAGTACTAGCAGAGCACTTTAATTCAGCATCACTGCTGGATTTTTACTCTTCTCTCAAGGAGGATAACTTTCCAAACATGAGGAGACATGCTCAGAAGATGTTGGTTCACCTACATATGTGAACATATTCAGTGATGAAGTTTTCCAAATCCAGGTATAGACCCTCTCTCACTGATGCTCATCTGTCAGCTGTGCGTCGCATCTCCACCTCAGACATTCAACCTGACTTTGATGCACTCGTTAAAGCCCAACAGAGACTAGATTTCTCTCATGGAACAAGAAAAAAGAACTGAAAAACACCAAATGAGGTGGTTAGACTACAAATTTAGGCATTTAAAAGGCACCAACTACCAGTGAACTGGGACATTTTCTTTGGAGGCCCTTTTCTCAAAATCACAGTTCAGTGACAATCATTATTATAATATGATGCATGCTGTTTAATATTTGGAGTACAAAGACAATGTTGTTATGTCTTTAGAAAGCTAAGAATCTCTTTCCAACAGTACATGAAACTCAAAATGTGTTTTGGGGTGAATGTGACTGAAAATGATCACGAATATAATAGGTCACAAATGGTAAAAAATGTTCACATTTTGTTTACCATTTTTTCGGGAAATTTGATTGAATAAATGACATTTTTTGTAAAGCAACCTCACTTTTCATTGATTAATCATAAACTCTTACCAAGATTACCAGCTTGTCAAACAGTGCTATTTAATTCTTTTGATAAAGAAATACAATTAATATTGTGCAGAATTGAGTTCAGCCTTTTGGTCCGGCCCTTCACAATATTTTCTGTTTCTCATGTGGCCCCTTGGAGTATAATTGCCCACCCCTACTCTACTGTAATATTCCATGAGTCTGTATTTGGCATCTTGTGAAAGTGTGTATAATAGATATTTATATATTATATATATATATATATATATATATATATATATATATATATATATATATATATATATATATATATAATAGATAGAAATAAAGCTTGTTTTTGTCGTTTACAACTTCTATAATAAAAATAGGAAATAAGAGAAACACCCCACCACAGTAAAGAAGGAGAAAAAAAATGGAATGTCGTCTTTAAGCGAAATTCGTCTCTACACGTAATGCCTAAAGACATTTGTCCTTCTATACTGGACCGTTAGCAAAGATTCTACATCAAAGGAACTTTACCGACACACAGCAACAACGTTTCCATAAAGTAACATCACGCTGACTGTGAGACCAGCTGGTGACGTCATCAGAACGCGCGGTGTTTACTGGACATTTTCTGCTTGTATATTTAGGCTGTAATGGTTAATTAATTATAAATAAGTTCTCTGAGTTGACAAACTACAAGAGAAATCAGACACGTGGCTAAACTTTACCTTTGAGCCAGTAGCAGCAGGAGTCTGTGGAGATTTTCCTGAAGAGCGCCGACACTCAAACAACCAGGACACTGGAATAACAACACACAGATTCATGACTCCAGAATCTCCACTAACCTGTTAACCGAGCAGCTCAGGGGGGGAAGTTCAGATGAACTCACCTTCAGTGATGTGAAGGCCCTAATTTAGCCTATTACCCAAAGACAATTAAAATTAGAACAAATACTCACATTCTTAAACCCAATTGAGATAGAAAAAGAGACGATTACCGTGAGTGAGGAAAGGCAAGGGTCCAGCTTTTATTTCGGTCCACCACACGAGATCCACACCAATGAGAATGCCCAGAAGTGATCTGATAACTGGAGCTTAAGCTCCAGTATTTATAGCTTATGTACAGAGAATATTACCAATAAATTTCAGAAAGATTAGGATCTCATTACCAATAGGGTTAAAAAAGAGCTCATCTATATTTACCATGAGGATTAAAAAAGCCTCCCAAACAGTTACCATTAGAACAGAAAACACGCCTCTTGTGATAACCATTAGAGTAGAAAACAATCCACATGTGATAACCATTAGATTTCAAAACAGGCCTCTCATGATTACCATTAGGTTTGAAAACAGGAGAGCGAGAAAAGAAAACAATTTGGAGCAACGACCTTGGTCAAACAGGTGCAGTGTGACGCAGCTATTCGTATAAATAGCTCCTCACGGTTCTCTCCCAAACATTCAAGGCCCATGTCCACAACATGCCCGACTCATCCCCGCGAGACAAGAATCTTTATCCTCTGCATTATGAGTAAGTTTCTTTTACCTTTTTTCCCTATTTTTCTGGAGAGAGAGAGAGAGGGAGAGACAGAGAGAGTGTGTGCTATGTCTGCACGCCTGACCCTGAATGCGCAAGAGTGTGTGTGTGTGTTATCTATGTGTGTGCGCCTCCCTAACTCTCCTTCTCTGTGAATATTAAACCATAGTGTGTCAATCCCAAAATGTGAATCCTGTTTATCAATATCCACCTAATACCTCCTCTATGTGTCTAGGTGCCCATTTATTGGAAGGTCTGGATTTGGACTCGAGCACCCGCCAAGAAATTGTGCATCTCACTGCTGATTTTCAATAAAATTACCCATTACTCCTACTCGGTCTCCCTCTTGTTTATTTTATGTATATTTTTAACCATAACAGATGTTACACAGAGGATCAGAGCCTCGAAGCCCGTGTGGGGAAGGAAGCTCCGGGACCGCGCGTGTATTCGTATTCTTCTTCTTCTTGTACTGTTTATGGGCAAACCAGCTTTTGGTGCTTTACCTACTGAACTGGAGTGGGGTGTGTCAAAGCTAAGGGAAAACAATTAAAATAATAATAATAATAATAATAATAATAATAATAATAATAATAATAATAATAATAATGAAACTAAACACAATTAAATATCTTGTTTAGTTCCCTGTTTCTTTTAGATATCTTATTAAAAGCTATTCTAAGAGGTTATCCCATTGCTGTTTTGTGACTACATAACCCATTAGCACGGATTTTTTTTAAAATGCAGATTTACTTTTAATGCTGTATGGCCTATTCTGAGTCTTGTTATTATTGCTTCTTCTCGTCTTCTAAATTCAGTATCATTATTTTGTATTCCTACTTCCCTTTGAATTGTATACAGATGTTGGCCTCTCTCCTCCATATCCAACTGGCTTTGTCATGCTTCTATTAGTGCTTTTCTAATAATTGTATGGAAGTATAATAGCACCAAAAGTCCTTGAAACTTGAATTACATAACCTGAAAAAAAACTTGTCACAATAACAATACTTGAATTTTTTCTGCCCAGCAATTTGACACAAATCGAAAAATAAACACCGCAATATCAGTGCTTGAATTAATTTCCTCACAAATTCAGGCTGCAAAAATTCAGGTCTTAAAATTCAGGTCTAAAAATTCAGGTCTTCACATCCGGGTCTCACAGGAAGAGCAGAGGATTGCTGATAGTATTA
This sequence comes from Ameiurus melas, assembly GCA_012411365.1. Classification (NCBI taxonomy): domain Eukaryota; kingdom Metazoa; phylum Chordata; class Actinopteri; order Siluriformes; family Ictaluridae; genus Ameiurus; species Ameiurus melas. The sequence goes on along the minus strand of CM022760.1, from coordinate 32,342,967 downwards.
TTACTCACTGCTCAGAACCGCCTCAACGCCCTGGTGGTTGTGGTGTGAATTGCACTTCCGTACCGATAGTGACAGAAGATGAACCAAGGGGTAAATTAAACTATTCTTTATTTATCAACAGCACAGCGGGATGTTTTACTACACTGTTGAATTACTTTTCATTTATCCTTTCGGAAAAATGGTAGTCATTCATTGTAACGAAGTTATGTTAGCTTTTTGTGAGCTAGCTAGCTAACGTTAGTTTTCCCCACAGCACTTGCTCTTGGACTCTGTTTTAGAGCAATTCCGCTCACACCTGAAGCATGCTGTTGGACATATTCCTTTAGACATGGATTACATGGAGTTTATTTGCTCACAGGAGTTGTTTTTTTTTAGTTCAATTTCTGAGGCAGTGAACATTCCACCGAAAATTTTAGCAGGAATAGTAGTACTTCTCACTGTAATTATGCAAAATGTGCCCAGGAGGGAGACCCGCATGGTGATCATTCAACAGGAACAAGGGCCAATGGGGCGTCCACGTCTCGAAGTCTCACCTGATCACATCGCAAACCTGCTGGATCTGAATTGGTCTGTTCCCACTATTGCCAACCTGTTAGGGATAAGTAGACGAACTTTATTCAGACGAATGGCGGAATGTAATCTCTCAGTTCGAGCTGTATATACCAGACTGACGGACGAGGAGTTGGATGCTTCTATAACCGCTCTGAAGCAAACTATGCCTCATTGTGGATATAGAATGATGAGAGCAGCGCTTAAGACACAAGGACTCAGTCTCCAGTCCAAGGTCAATTATGCACATCGACACCAATCATAAGCTGATTCGGTAAGTAATAATAAAAAAAAGTTGATAGTGAATTCATGTTAGTTTTAATTTAAGCAATATGTTCACAAAACTGTGTAATTTCAGCTACAACATAGTTATTTTTGGAGGTGTAGATGGCTTTTCACGGAAGGTAAGGGTTACCCTTTGTCAAGTAGATTCACCATTTTTTAGAGAACTATTGAGCTGATTGTGTCTACATGTACTTTCATAGATAATGTACCTTGGCGCTGCATCCAACAACCTTGCTTCAACTACGCTGGCTTTTTTTCAAGAAGCAGTGGAAACTTTTGGCTTTCCCCTAAGGTACATTCATGATAATCAAATTCTAAGTATAAAAAGCTGTTTGATGCAGCTATATTTCTTACTATTTTATAATTGACATTAATTCAAGACAAGAAAAGTCAAGCAGGCAGTTTCATGCACCAATCTTTTTACACTATTGGGGTACGAAGTGACCAGGGCATTGAAAATGTGTATGTTGCTCGCCTAATGTTCACAGTCCGTGGGGCAGGCAGGGGAAGCTTTATTTCAGGAAAGAGTGTCCATAATCAGCGGTGTGTTGATTTAAAACCATGTATACTTATCAGTATATCTACTGAGGTTCCAGTTTACAAAATCATTTGACACTGAATTTTACTTTTGTATAATTAATTTATTCCAGTATTGAGAGGCTGTGGCGAGACGTCTGGACATCGGTGACAAATGTGTATTATGATGTTTTGCACTCTCTAGAGGAATGTGGCTACCTTGACATTTCAGACCTAACTCACCTCTTTTGTCGCCACTATGTTTTTCTTCCATGGCTTCAAAATGACCTCAACTTGTTCTGCAGAACCTGGGACAATCACCCGATTCGCACAGAGGGTAGTCTGACTCCTAACCTGTTGTGGGCAATGGGAATTGTCAACCATCCTGTACCTTAACCCAACATTAAGGCATGTGGTCTACTTTTCATATGTGAAACTGTCTGTCTTTATTTTTTGAACTAAGAACAATAAGTAAGAATGCTGCCATGAGTGGAATGCTCATTTTGTTGAGAGCTTTAGGAAGGACTTCACATGTTATGATTAATGGTCCAAGATTTGTCTTTTAGGGACTTAGCATACCGCACATCGACTGGGAAAGTAGCGGACTCGTTGCTGATGCACACGCCAGCATCATTGTTCCTACGACTGAATGCCCCCTGAGTGATGAAGAAATGGCAGCCCTACAGGAAGCTGTATACACCAAAACAACTTCACAGACATTTGGCTGGGACATCTATTTTTTCAGTATTTCTCAGTTTTGCCAGTCAGTTCTTATGGAGTAATTGTCTATAGTAACAGCAGACCACATGTTTGTTACTTGATAATAATTGTTTCAGCATATGGAAATAATCCGTTGCCAAGAACATTGGTTTTCTTTTATGCTTTGAAACTGAGTTTAACTGAGTTAATTTAGTCTTAGTTGACATTCGTACAGCAGGTTAATAGATAGAGCCAAATATATTGTTAAAGAAGACATCACTATTGCTCACAATTGAAAAAGTACAAAATGTACATATATTTTGAAATAATAAAACAGTAACATAAAGCATGGAAAAACAGTTTCATTTTTACCAAAAACATTCAGTAGTCACTGCATCTAAAATAGTGTGGTGGGGTACAGTAGAAACTTACATGCCATCTTGTCAAATATTGCATGTGCCATCCATGTTAAAACAGAACAGACTTAAACATTACAACCAGTAACAGCACTTTCATGCATATTCTAAAGTAGAACTGAAACATTTACGCTGCGTGAATAAGGCAACAATGATAGGGTGAATGTTAGTGAAGAAATATGCAGTTCCAGCTGCTGAATAATCAAAGTTAAATATGCCCAAAACCATACCTGCACATAATCCAATGTAACCCAATGCACATAATCAAGTCCACCTTGAAAGACTGGTAATCTTTGTAGTGCTCTGGTAATCTGAGTATACAGAAGCAGGTAGGTAGGGGCTCTTGGGAGGTCACCATGAACAACTTCCACAGCCAGACTTTCTTTAGCAACTTCCCATCCAACCCAAATCTTGAGCAGGTCCTTCAGGTCCTTGCTACATGCTGAAATCAAACAAATAAAATCTTATTGAACATGTTTTTTTAAAGTTATTTAGTCATTTATGACCACAACAATTTGTGGTCTTGGGCAAGGCACATTATTCACTTTATTTTAAAATGCAAAATAGAACAACAAAACATTTACATAGACATGAAGACACACAAATGTCAGATTATGACAAACATGTTTAAAATCTTATTTATATTTAATGTAAATAAAGAAGCCAATATAGATTTGGAGGTAGATTGCTGATACCATACCCATCTCAATGAACTGCCTCAAGTACCCAGTGATACGTTGGTTTGTTTCAGCTGGGTATTCATCAGCAGCAGCAGGCCACAGTATTCGAGAAAGCAGCATCTACATTTACATCTACGTTTAGGGTCCTAAACGGCTTGAACCCTGATAATTGCTGCTTGCAGATATATTTTATGTTTATTTTCCTTGTTCGATTAGATAGGCTGTTTTTTAGACTTATTATTAATAATTTCCAATTTTATAATAATGTAGGCTACATTTAACTACATTTAATTACTGCCATAGTTAGTAGCCAACCTTAATGAATTCGGGCTATTGAACTCCATAAACAGCCTGGGAACCGGGGCTCCAATGTACTCTTAAGGTAGTGTGATACCTGGACATTTCCGCACATGGAATCTACAGACTCCACATGTCTCTGAGGACTCCCAGTACAGCTAGCTACTAAGGATGTAGCTAGCCAAGCCATGACTTCGTGCAGGTGTTCAACATAGAACGTCGTTAGCTAACGTTAGCTAGCTAGCTAGCTCACAAAAAGCTAGCATAACTTCGCTACAATGAATGACTATATGAGCAAATAAACTCCATGTAATCCATGTCTACAGGAATATGCCCAACAGCATGGTTCAGGCTCGAGCGGAATCGCTCTAAAACAGAGTCCAAGAGCAAGTGCTGTGGGGAAAACTAACGTTAGCTAGCTAGCTCACAAAAAGCTAACATAACTTCGTTACAATGAATGACTAACATTTTTCCGAAAGGATAAATGAAAAGTAATTCAACAGTGTAGTAAAACATCCCGCTGTGCTGTTGATAAATAAAGAATAGTTTAATTTACCCATTGGTTCATCTTCTGATTCACTATCGGTACTGAAGTGCAATTCACACCACAACCACCAGGGCGTTGAGGCGATTCTGAGCAGCGAGTAATAATACTATCAGCAATCCACTGCTCTTCCTGTGACCTGAATTTGAAGACCTGAATTTAAGACCTGAATTTTTGCAGCCTGAATTTATGAGGAAATTAATTCAAGCACTGATATTGCGGTGTTTATTTTTCGATTTGTGTCAAATTGCTGGGCAGAAAAAAATCAAGTATTGTTTGTACTTTTATAATAGTACTTTTGGCACTATTATACTTCCATATAATTGTCTTTGCTTCCATTTTACTGATTTTACTGATTTTAATTCCCATATTATTCAACTTCAATGCACTCTTAGCATTCTCATCTTCTATCTTGTTTCCTCCTACTCCAGCTTGAGCTGTGGTCCAGGTAAATGAAACAGCAGTGCCCTGATTTTTAAATCTAATACGCTCTGTCTGTAGCATTAACGAGCAATCAGTACGGCCAATAAAAGTGTAGACAGGATCTCATTCTTGAAATAAGGCAGAGTGTATTTAGATTTAAAAATGAGGGCACTGCTGTTTCATTTATCCGCCACTGCTTGTTTAGAGCTGAAGTTTAAGGGGCTGTTTACAAGACAATGTTTTCAAGTAAAAACAGAAACTTTTTATGTGGTTTGGCTGTTCGTTTACACGAGGACTGCGTTTCAGGGCCTGAAAATGCAAACTATTGAAAATGATGCAGTTATGGTGACGATGACGTCATGCAGCCGTATTACGTGTTCAGGCTATAGACATGCACACGAGTACTTCAAAACGCGCAAGACATTTAAAACTACAGGACTGTGTTTGTGCATCTCCTGTAAAGTGTAGCTTTATTGCATCACTACTACGGCCAGCAGAGACGTGTTTATTACATACTCCACATTATTAACCTGATGAAGTGTATTCAAAATCTTATAATTATCTTTATAATTGTCTGTTCTGAGAGGACAGAAAAGAGAAGGGAGGGGGAATAGATAAGAGGGAAGTCTGGGAAGTGGAATGTTATCATCTCTGACCTTGGTGTGTTTGGTCACAAAGATCCACTATACCAAAAAACATACTTGTATCTAAAGTTGTCTCAGGGCAGCGGGTGTGGCAGTGTTCTCAGCATGGATCCAGCTCTCAGTCAGAGCCAGAACGCTGAGGTTGGAGTGGGTTGCAAATGCAGAAATGAAATCTGCCTTGTTGACAGCAGATTGGCAGTTCCAAAGTATGACTGCGAATGAGATGGAACCTGCAGAGGCCACATTCAGAGAGCGTAGGTTGTCAAGTTGCGTACGTTTCTGGGAGTATGCCACAGCCTGCGCTTCTGTCAAATAACAGGGATAAACTGATGATACATGGTAGTGTGTGTAAACAGGTAAACAGCAAAAGGAATAAAGGGTGAAAAAAGTATACTTAGCAGCACGTGTGCTGTCTTGTCGGTGTCCTTTCTCGGTGGACTTGCGCAGGTAGACTCGCAGGTCTTTACACAAACTCGGTCTTCATACAACAAGGGCTGACTCTTCCACTGACGCTTCCACCTCAGCGTTTCTTAATTATTAAATACTGCTGTGTTTCACAGCTGAGCACATCTCTTAAATTAGCAAAACAAAGAGAAGTCGCGTGAACGAGCAACTTCCGACCGAAACCGAATATGAATACCGGAATTAGCTTTAATCTAGCAACGTTTATACAGCTCGTAGCAACAAGGAAGCGCAGTTACAGCTTCTATCTGACAATCAGTGCTAAAACTAGTTTCAACCCAGTCTGCCCACTCTCTCCCTTAATACCTGGTGAATGCCCCCGTGGCCACCAGACTGGCTCTAACCCAAAGTCTCTCCAAATAGAACCGGAGATCTCCGTGAAAACTTACCCTCGTGAGATCCTCGAACTCAGCCATGCTTTCCCAGGCTGAAGTAGTCCATGGTCAGGAGGAGCTCAATTCACGATTGAAAGCACAATTCATGTACAGTTGCATGTACAGATCAAGAACCTGGAGATATAAATACAGAACAAACAGCTAGGCAAAGTCCGGCAGCATTGGACACACTCAATATTACTTCGCATCAAAGACACACAGGGGTAAAAATACACAAACTAATCAAACGGAAAACTGAGAAGAATAATAGTAGTATAATAGTTATTTAGGCCCTGATAAATAAAACACAAAATTGAAGGATGATATACTTTCTTTTCCCCATGAGGTTAGGTTTATTTCTGAATGATTCAGCCAACCCTACAGTGATGACCTCGAGGTGTGAACAATCATAAATGTTCATATTGTTCATGCGAAAGGACTTCTTCCGGGGTGACGTCATGTTTTCGCCCCCCTCGCGTCATGTGTGACGTATGTGGAAGTGCCCGCAGCTGGAAGCTATTGCGGGCTAATGACTTTGTGGATATATACTGTAAGCCGTGCTTCACACGGCGCGGTTGAATGCATTTAATACATGCATTGAATATATGTATGTATGCCATGTATAGCTCGAGTGCGACTTTAGTGAGTCTTGGTTTCATGTCCTGTTTATGCCATAGCCTTAGCATTAGCGTTTGTGTTAGCCACAGTCTTAGTTTCGTTTAGCTTAGCTTAGTTGTAGAGAGAGCCTTGATTCTGTTTCTGTTTATTTTCATCACTTGTCAATAAACCTCACCGTTTGAACTGCAAATGCATCCTGCCTGCTTCCTGCTGTCACGCCATGTGGCATCACTTATGAAACTTAAGTATCTTATTAATTTTTTAAAATCATGGTAAAGTCCAGAGCATTGTACTGTACAATTTAAAGCTAACAGCAGCTCATTAAGAAACAAGGATAAAAATTTACATCGTAATTCCCATAAATACAGGTTACTGGTTGCAATTTTGGAACAATATAGGGCAGATTTCCCTGAAGTCACATGACATAGTGTGTCACATGACATATTAATGTGTCTCTCAATTACATGGATGACTTGTAAATTTCTCTTTTTGAATCTTTAATAGCTGTTGTTTTTTTATGTTTGCCCATTTTACATTCCTGTTTGTAATCATATTTTTTTTTTGACTAGAACAGCTGATTTGTCACATAACACGGAAACAAAAAAAATGACTTGTGATATGATGTTTTGCATAGATCATGGTGTGTGTACAAGTGATCACACAAACACTGCACTATCTGCACTTAATTTCCTTCATTCCTATGTCATGTGGTTTCAAGGAAAGCAGCCTTACATTTTTCTTATAACTGTAAGCAGTAGTTTTCACTTATAAGACGACTTAACACAACAGAGAGCTAGCACAAAGCCAAACTGTGTCTTCAGACAAATAAAACCTAAAGTATGTATTATATTCAGGAACATTTAGTTTACTTATTCTTTTACCTTTATGAAGCAGGATCTCAGGAACAGGCACCAGGAAGGAATCCTCTTTGAATGGGACACCAGTCCTATGCAGGACACCATAGACACATTCAGTCACACACTCATTCACACCTAGGGGAAATTTCTCATAGCTAATCCACCTACCTGAGAACCTGAGAATCTAGAGGAAACCCACAGGAACACAGGGGGAACATGTGAAGCCCCACAGTAACCCAAGATTAGGATCAAATCCATAACCTTAGAGACAACGTCTCTGCAGTACTGTCCTTCCCTAAGTGAAAATTAAATTGCCTAATAATTAATCTAATGAATCAAATAATGAATATAATTATATACTTAAAGCCTAAAGGGTTTGATTTCTAAAATAGGTATGACATTTATAAATAAAACATAAATAAAAGCACACAAAGTTAAAACAAGTAAAAAAATATATATAAACAACTGATTCCTCTATATTCAATCAATCACTACATTAAATGGGTTTCTTTTTGAGTCTGGTTCCTCTGAGAGTTTCTTCCTCATGTCCTCTCTGGGGTTTTTTTCTTTCCATGGTAACCTGTAAGGATAAAGCAAATAACAGATTTATCTTCACTTTTCCTCCATCAGCCTTTCTTGCCTCTGTTTCATTTACTATACAGAAAAACCAGCGTATGTGGTTTATCATGGAGCGTATACGGCACCTGGGAGTCTAAATGAACACACTGGCAACCAGAGCAGTACAAAGAGACTTATTTTTATTCATAGATTAACAGAGGCTTTTAAAGGTACAAATAGCCATGCATAGGTGTACTGCTGTGTGGAAATAATATGGCAGTTGAACTGACTGGCCACATACACGAAAAACATCTCAGGCAATACAAGAATGTACAGCAGTTGTTTAACATATATGGTCTGATGATATGGTTCAACTAACCCAGAAAAGAGGAAGTTCCTATGGTGACGTGAAACTGGCACGTACACAACAGACAGATTCTGTAAAGTTCATGAGACAGAAATCAAACTACAACCTAAACATACTTATACATATCTGAGGGAATAAAGAATAGAAACTTTCCCAACATAACCTGTGGGTTGCTCATTTGGAATAAATTTAAATCTACATCTAGATTTCTGTAAAGCTGCTTTGTGTAAACCTCTGTAAAATGGAGTAGTCCAATTCTCATTGGGAAAATTCATTGGGAGCAAATAGGACTGTAAAAGGGTTTTTTACATATACAGTACCTTTATATGGTATATATTTGGCCTTTATAATATGGGAAAATCCAGGCAACTTAGACCTCAGAAAGTATTTTGAGGACCTCCACAAGTCCACTTCCACCCTAGGAGCATGTTTCAATATAGTACTACACTATAGATATTAGTAATACTGCTATTTAGTTCAATATGAGATTTGGGACACTGATATGACAAAACATAACACGTCAATCCTTTTGTGAGATAAAAACATTGACGGTAATATTTTAATTTCAGAAGATAATTTCTGTAGATTGACTCAACACACCCAGGTATGATTCATACCTGGTGATTCATACTGCTCATATTTCCTCGATTGTAGGTTGCTTTGCATAAAGCTTCTGCTAAATGAATAAATGTAATTGTAAATGTAATTAAGACACACAGGTGGATCCCTCCTCCTTTTACAGTGCAATATATAGTGAGTGTCACCACTCCACATCATATTGCACACATCACCATGAGAAAACAAGATTCTCTTTGTCAGACATCTTTAGGTAAGTAATTTTAAACAATTTACACTGGGTGAAATAATTATTGAATGCATCAACATTTTTTTTTGTAAATATAATTTCAATGAGGTTATTCACATAAAATTTTCACCAGACATCAAAATTAACTCAAGAAATACGTAAATATAAAGAATTCACAACATTAAAGTCTATTAAAAAAAATTATGTGTTATAAAGTGGAATGACATGGGGGGAAAAGTATTGAACACGCTAAGAAAAAGCAGTTCTCCAAGGTAAGGTAAGGCAAGAAACCAACTGAAATCCATAAGTAATTACACTCCCTAATTACACTGTAAATTAGTATCAGATGGGTTAGTAAATTGAGGGTCTATAAAAAGGTTTTTCATTACCAAGGTGTCACACAAGAAACATCTCATGATGGGTAAAAGCAAAGAGCTCTCCCAAGACCTTCTCAACCTTATTGTTGTGGAACATATTGATGGAATCGATACAGACGTGTTTCAAAACTTCAGAATCCTCCAGTAAGCACCACTGGGGCTGTTATCCACAAATGGAAGCAACATCACTCCGTCATCAACCGGCCACGTACAGGAGCTCCTCACAAGATTTCTGACCAGGAAGTCAAAAGAATAGTCAGAAGAGAAGCCCAAGAGCCAAGGAGCACTCGGACAGAGCTTCAGAGCACACTTGAGGGCAGCAGGTACCATCGTCACAGAGAAAACAATAGGCAATGCACTCTGCTCACCCCGCAAGAATCCATTACTAAAGAAAAGGCATATTGAAGCTCGTTTAAAGTTTGCTACAACTCATCTGGACAAGCCTATGAAATACTGGGAGAGTGTAGTCTGGTCAGACCAGAGCAAAATTTAACTTTTTGGCTGTGATACTACACACCATGTTTGGAGAAGAAATGGTACTGCACATCACCCTAAAAACACTACACCTACAGTGAAGTTTGGAGGTGAAGCATCATGGTGTGGGGCTGTTTTTCATCACATGGTACTGGCAGATTTAATATAATTGAAGGAACGTTCATTGGAGCTCTTTACTGAGCGATTCTTGAGAAGAATCTGCTGCCATCCACTAGGATGATGAAGATGAGATGTGGGTGGACCTTCCACAAGGACAACAATCCAAAACATACAGCAAAGGAAACTCTAAATTTTTTTCAGAGAAAAAAATCAAGATGTTACAATGTCCCAGTCAATCACCTGACTCGAATCCAACTGAACAAAATTTAAAGACAATATGTTTAGAAGAATGGACCAAAATCACACCTGAATACTGCGGCCCAGTGATTTATTTACACAGGAAGTGTCTTGAAGCTCTCATTACAAACAAAGACTTCTCCACTAAGTATTAAATACATTTCAGTTAGCGTATTCAATACGCTATACAATATTCAATACAATTTTCTCATGTCATTCCTCTTTATTACATATTACTTTATTCATAGATGTATGTGTGGATTTCTTGAGGTAACACCAAAGTCTGGTGAAAATTTCATGTGAATAACCTCATTGAAAGCATTGGAAATTCCCTGTGTGTGTGTGTGTATCTATCTATCTATCTATCTATCTATCTATCTATCTATCTATCTATCTATATATATATATATATATATATATATATATATATATATATATATATAGATAGATAGATAGATAGATAGATAGATAGAGAGAGAGAGAGAGAGAGAGACAGAGATAATAGGGCTGTCGATCAATTTATATTTTTTCTATCTATTTTTTATTCTATTGTTTAGTTATTCTTCCTTGTGATCAGGGTGGCTGTTGTCCCTGTGATTGTGGTTATTCAATCACAGGGTTGGCAGTTTGATCCACAGCCCAAATTCCGAAGTGTCCTTGGGTAAAACACTGAACCCAAAGTTGCTCCCAATGGCAGGTTAATGCCTTGCATGGCATCGACATATTATGAGGCGAGGATTTTCTTCTGTGCCAGTCCTGTTACATTATGGGATAATGAAAATCCACTGTGTCTAGAATCAAGGCAGAAGCAGTAGGTTTTATGAATACTGAGAATGTTTCTCCTACTGTGTAGTAGGGAAGTAGGGATATTCGGACATAGCCTTAGTTTATCTGATATAGGCTTACTAATTCTGCTTACTCTCAGTCAGTGTGGTTGTCAGAGCATGTTGACTGTAGCAGCCTAGGTTGTGCTAACAGTAGAGCTCGGAATTAAGTAGTGCTTTGATGTTATGCAAATTTGTTATTGTATATAGGGCAAAAGGTCTTATCAGTGCTTCAACCTGGATGTGTTGTGAAATTTAAATTTCCCTTCAGAGGGCCAAGTACAGTTTGGTCATTGCCTTGAGGCATGCAACCGTCAGTAAGCAAATGCATGCAATGTAAGGTCTGGGGCGGGGCATGGTGTGCTAAATGCATTAATATTTTTTACACATTCTTTTTTTCCTTTATTAATCGCACTAAATTAACATGCTTAACCAACAGTCCTAATATAAAGAGATAAAAGGTCTGATTCAAAGAGTTGTTGATGTAAGTGAAGGAGGTCATCATTAGGTTGAAGAAACAAAACAGACCTATCAGAAAGTCAGCAGAAACTTTAGGAGCGGCCAAATCAAGAATTTGGTACATTCTGAAAAAGAAGGAATGCACTGGTGAGCTCAGCAACAACAAAAGGCCTAGAAAAAAAATAAAGTCTATGATCAGAGAATTATTTCCTTGTTGAAAAATAAGCCATTTACAATGTCTTGCCAAAACAAGAACATTCTGGAGGAGGTAGATGTATCATTGTCAAATTCTACAACCAAGAAACGCTTTCATAAATGTAAATAGAGACGGTTTACCTCAAGATGCAAACCACTTGAGGTAACACTCAAGAACAGAAAGGCCAAATTAGACTTTGCTAATAAAACTCTTTTAAAAAATTAATAAATAAAAAAATAAATAGAAGAAAAGAAACAAACTGGCACCCTGTCCAGGGTGTTCCCCGCCTTGTGCCCGATGCTCCCTGGGATAGGCTCTAGGCTCCCCCGCGACCCTGAAAAGGAGTAAGCGGTAGAAGATGGACGGATGGATGGATGGAAGAAAAGAAACAAGCCTGCCAAGTTCTGATGCAATGGGAAGAGAAGTGTATGGAGAAGAAAAGGAAGGGCTCATGTTCCAAAGCATACCACATCATCTTTCAGACATGGTTGAGGCAGTGTTATGGTATTAGCATTTATGGCTGTCAGTGTAACTGGGTCACTGGTGTTTATTGATGATGTGACTGCTGATACAAGGAGCAGGATGGAGTCTGAAGTGTATAGATCTATACTTTCTTATCAGATTCAGTCAAATGCAGCAAAACTGATAGGATAGCGCTTCACAGTACAGATGGATAATGACCCAAAACATACAGTGAAAGCAAACCATGAGGTTCTAAAGGAAAATAAATTAAATGTTCTTAAATGTCCAAGTCAGTCACCTGACCCCAACCCATTTAAGCTGTTTTTTCGCTTCCTGAAGACAAAACAGAAGGCAGAAAGACCCACAATAAACAGTTAATGCAATATTTTTGTTAAAACCGTTGAACTAAAGCTGAAAGTCGACACTTCAATCACATCTTGATTTCTTAATTTCTTCACCACTGGGGTGGTGTACAGAGGCAACATTATATAAATCGTGCCGCTGTCCAAATACTTACGGAAGTGACTGTTTTGACAGTCTATTACACAAGCATACAGTGGTACTCAGTAAAAAGTACAGCAATTACACTAAATATACTACAGATGAAGATGCTATAGTTATTTACTTTAAATTTATACTCTGCTGGAGGTTCGAATTCGTTGTTTGATGGAGTAAGACGTGAAGTTTGAGTCTCCTGCTAATTTCGATCAAAAATCGTAATTAATTAGCACTTTCTTTGGTAATATAATATATTTATATATAATTTATATATAAAATATTATATATATAGTATATTTTTACTTATTCTACTTCGTTTCCTTATTTGTGCTTTTAACTCGGTGGTTCGTTAAAGATGTCGGGGAAAAACTCGAAAACCGGTGGTAGCATTCAGACAAAACTGAGGTCTAGAGAGCGCACCGCGAGCGCGTCTCCTCGAGAATCCGCAGCTGCGTCTCCTTCTCACCATGAACCCGCACCCGCGCCCGTGCCTCCTTCTCCTCATGAATCCGTATCCGCGCTCCCTTCCCCCTGTGAACCCACGGTCGCATCCGCGTCCCCAAGTGGCTCTGATTTCACCGCATTCAAGCTTGAGTTGCTGGCTGTACTAAGGAAGGACAATGCTGATTTTAGGAAGGAGTTTCAGGATCATCTGAAGCACCAGGAGACTCAACATGAGAATCTTCAGAAGACTCTCAGGGATGCACTGTCTACTATCCAGCATGACCTGCAGGTCATGAAAACACACCTCGGTCGCTACCGAGGCCACCATATCCACACTGAAAGGTACAGTGGGGGAAATGGGACACACTCTCTCCGGTTTCATCGTTGATATCGTTCATATGAAGACTACTATCGAGTCTCTCACTGCGACCGTGACTCAATTAGAGAATAAATGTGAGGATCTGGAGTCGAGGTCACAGCGCAATAACGTGAGGATAGTCGGAGTTCCAGAGGGACCTGACACCTGTACAACCGCTGCAGTAGCGGCCTTGTTAAAAGAGGCCTTTGGTCTGGAGAAGGAGCCGGTTCTGGACCGGTCCAACCGGACCCTTCAGCCGAAGCCGAAGTCTGGTGAACGACCACGAACTATTGTGTGCAGATTCCATTATCACAGGGACTGTGTTGATATTTTACGCCGTGCGAGAGAGCGCCAGCAGATTAAAGTGAGGGATTTGACCATCTCCTGACTACACTGTTAAGATAGCCCGGGCCCGGGCTGCCTTTAACGAGGTTCGGCGTCAACTTTGTGGTATTGAGGGCGCTCGCTATGGAATATTTCACCAAGCTCGGCTTCGTATTACATACAACGGTGTCCAGAAGGACTTTATTTCAGGAGAGGAAGCAGCAGAATACGTTAAACTCTTAATACCGGAGTAAACTCCATCACCTACACAGTGTAGTGTTATATATTTTTTCTTTTATTCTTTATTCGGCCTTCCAGCTCTACATAATTCGGCCTTCCAGCTCTACATAATTCGAATTCTTATATTGTCGGTGTCACGTATCTGGGAAATCTGGACTCCATTTCCCATCAGCCACTGCACTGCACCACATGACCACATGCACCACAACTGCACCTGATTCACGTTTTTGTTAATGAGCGCTCATGTGTATATATAGTCTTTGTCTGCACTCTCTCCTTGTCTTTCGTCGTCTGAGACTCCTGTCTTTCATGTCAGTGTGTTTTGTTTCTTGCCATAATCTCTTGCCAAGTTGTCTTAGTGTTTGTTTAGTAGTCTGTTTGTTTATATTAAATGTTTGAAATCTGCGACTGCTTCTGCCTCAACCTCCAATCGTGACAGAATGAAAGACCGTAAATTAGAAGCAGCAGATTTTTTTTTCGATGGACACCTGGTACAACAACTATGCGGAGTGGTATCTCAAGATCACGGAGCAGGGAAGAAAGTCGAGGGTACTGATGGCTCAGAGTAGCCGCATACTCGGAATACCATCACGGTACAGCGCATGCACCATACCACACCCGTCGTTCATTGTAGAATATGCCAAGTTACACAGGTTGGAGTGTATGCTCGGAGATAAGACCGAATCCCGCCCTCCCTCCCCTCTTCTGGATGTCACTCTGCCTTCCTGTTCAGCTGAGGTCGTCACGCAGCCGTCCCGTTCAGCTGAGGTCATCGCGCAGCCTTCCTGTTCGGCTGTGGACGCCGCTCAGCATCCCTGCTCGGCTGTGGATGTCGCTCTACCTTCCCGTTCAGCTGAGGTCGTCATGCAGCCAGCCCGTTCAGCTGAGGTCGTCACGCAGCCGTCCCGTTCAGCTGAGGTCGTCGCGCAGCCGTCCCGTTCAGCTGAGGTCATCGCGCAGCCTTCCTGTTCGGCTGTGGACGCCGCTCAGCATCCCTGCTCGGCTGTGGACGCCGCTCAGCATCCCTGCTCGGCTGTGGACGCCGCTCAGCATCCCTGCTCTTGCTGTGGACGTCACTCTGCCTTCCTGCTCGGCTGTGGACGTCGCTCGGCCTTCCTGCTCGGCTCAGGTCGTCGCTCGGCCTTCCTGCTCGGCTCAGGTCGTCGCTCGGCCTTCCTGCTCGGCTGAGGTCGTCGCTCGGCCTTCCTGCTCGGCTGCGGTCGTCTCTCTGCCATCCTGCCTCGCTGAGGACGTCACTCTGCCTCCATGCTCCGCTGAAGACGTCGCTCCTTTCCTTCGCTGCGCTCAGTGTGTCACTCCCCCTCCCTGCTCCACGGAGGACGCCGTTCCCCCCTCATGCTCCTTGGAGAGCGTCGTTCCTCCCTTAGGCCTTGCGGAGAACCTCGCTCCTCTCCCTGGCCTCGCAGAGAGCCTCGCTCCCCCCGTGTGCCTCGTGGAGACCCTCGCTCCCCCCTGGAGCCTCGTGGAGACCCTCGCTCCCCCTTTGAGCCTCGTGGGGGACCTCGCGTTCCTCTTCTGCCCCAGGAGCCGCTCGGTCTACTGGCTTTGTTGAGGACCTTTTGCCCGGGGGCCCGGGGCCGCCGGTGGGGGGGCCGTGTCGGTTTGGGTGCTCCGGGAGTAGCGCCCTTGGGGGAGGGTTCTGTCTGTGATCTGGGAAATCTGGACTCCATTTCCCATCAGCCACTGCACTGCACCACATGACCACATGCACCACAACTGCACCTGATTCACGTTTTTGTTAATGAGCACTCGTGTATATATAGTCTTTGTCTGCACTCTCTCCTTGTCTTTCGTCATCTGAGACTCCTGTCTTTCATGTCAGTGTGTTTTGTTTCTTGCCATAGTCTCTTGCCAAGTTGTCTTAGTGTTTGTTTAGTAGTCTGTTTGTTTATATTAAATGTTTGAAATTTGCGACTGCTTCTCCCTCAACCTCCAATCGTGACAGTCGGTGCATTATTACTTCTTTATTCTCTTCTTCTTGTATTTTATTTTAATATGCTACACTGTGTAATATTATTAGGTATAAGTCTTTAAAAAGTATGGACATTATAGTTGTTAAAGTGCGCAGATTATTTATTAGATTTGAAGTCAGCAGGGGACTTTTTTCTTACTGGAATTTTTTTTTTTAAAGTAACTTTGTTTAGCTTACTCTAGGTCCTAGGGGTGATACACTGCTGTCTCCTTTGTTTTATGGAGACTTTGGGTGTGTGTCCCTCTTCAGCTACAATTGGCTATTCATATTCTTATTTTTACTTTAGTTCTTGGGTTTTATAATTTTTATATAACCAGCGACAGCTATTGAGTAGCCATGATGAGCCGGGGGGGCGGGGGGATTGTTATTATTATTATTATTTATTTATTTATTTATTTATTTATTTATTTTATTTTTATTATTTTTTTTTTTCTTTCTCAATGAAATATTTGGGAAAGGGAAGGGAGGGGAGAAAAGGTAAATGAATTATATGAATATGATTTCAATGTAAATGAATCACATGAATATGAATCTCATAAATGAATTACATGTAAATGAATCACATGCATGAATATGAATCAGATGGAAATGAATCATATGAAAATGAATCACATGAATATGAATCACATGAAAATGAATCACATGCATGAATATGAATCACATGGAAATGAATCATATCTAAATGAATCACATGTACATGAATCATATGAAAATTAATAAATAAACAAAGGCAAAAAAAAAAAATAATTATACTCTGCTGCCAGTAAATTATTACAAATTTTACAGTATTAATTAACAGTGAGCCCATAGCTAGGGCCATAGCTAGCGTGGTGAAAGGTGGTAATACAATTATAGGGACCTTCTTTAACAAGACAGATTAGTGCAGTATAGGGATGTCAATGTGATCGGATGCCGTGCCCTGATCATTTCACTGCCCGATTTACTGTCGCACAAAAAAAACTCCTATTCATATCTGCATTTGTATTTGTTTAGAAAGAACTATCGGTCCATTTGAGATAATGTACATTACAAGTGACCCTCTTCGTTGTTTTTTACTCTAACAGTTGGGAATGCAAGCTGAGCGCTGACTAGTGGTGCCAAAAGATTCTTATTACTCTCAGCATGCTGGAAAGCATGTCTGTCCAAAACTATATGCTGAGACCAAGACATTCACTGGTCTAAACCCAGATGGAAAGCAACATTGAAACACAGAGACGAGTTTGTACTCAGGTTGTGTATATTCTCAGATTTTTTCTTTACATTTATAATTACATTTATTCATTTAGCAGACGCTTTTATCCAAAGCGACTTACAAATGAGAAAAATGCAAGCAAAAGAAAAATATTCACATATGAAAAAATTGGATTAAAAATGTGTTACTATAAGAATATGTAGCATGTGGAGAAAAAGAACATCCTGTTTATTATTTTACATGATGGTGATATTTTGCTTTATTTTGTATGATTTTTTTCAGGAGGCAGATTTAAATTCAGAAGAAAAGTTGTTGTGTAGACTTGGCCTTGAGAAGAAGCACAAAGACAAACTTACCAGCACATGCTTTCTTGAAATATCCAAATCCACTTTACTGTACAATGAGCCCAGTAGAGAGAATGAACTGGTAAATGTTTTCATGCAATTGCTTTTGACAGGAGATTACAGAGCGAGATACGTCTCTGTCAAAAATGAAACCCAAATCCCAAACTCTCAGACTAGAGCTAATGAAAATGCTTTTGCTGCCCTTTTAAAAAAGCCTAATGCACACAGCGAAAGAAAACAGGACCGGATTCATTCAGTGGATGTTCAGATGGCGGTGTTCCTTTGTGCAGATGATTTTCTTCGACAAATCATGGTGACTAAACTGGCACAGTGCCAGTATGCAATCCCTCTGCTAGTACCTAATCCCTTTAGCAGGAAAATAGAATTTCCTCTCTGGACAATGCGTCAAATCAGTAAGAGCTGGAACATGATTGATACTTCAGGAAAAATCAGCAAGACCCTGCCTGTTTACAAAGCAGAAACTCCAATGGTGGCATTCTTCAGGCTTGGGTCTGTTTCCTCATCCAAGTCTCAGCTGATCAACAACCTGATTAATGAGAAGCACAACACATTTTTCCACAGAAACTGTCCAGGCAGCAGCAGAAACCATCTACTGATGGATGGAGTGGTGGAGATCGCTTGGTACTGTCCATCTGGGAAAAGCTCTGATTATTTCACTGAATGTGTTGTGTTCTGTAATCTTCATGGTGATTCCAGCACAGCTGGAATTCAGAGAGAGATGCTTAATACCATGGCCTCTGTAAATGTTTTACTTTTACCTAAGATTAATGAAGATCATAATAATATGAGAATTGTACAGGAGCTTTGTAAGTCTCAAACTCCTCTTATTGTTGTACTTACTGATGAAGAGAACGATAATGAAGATGCTGTGTGTGAGATTGGTAGAGCAAAATACAGAGTGGGACTGAGGGGTATAAATAAGTCTGAGGTGTCTGTTCTGCTTAGAGATGTGATCAAGAAATGTCTCTTGCAAAAACATATGACCTTCAACCTCAAAAAAATGACTTGCATCTCAAAGGTCAGTGTGGATGAGCACAATGAGGCCTGTCAGAGAGGAAAGGAAGCTGCTCAAAATATAATGAGTTTTCTAAAAGGAAAAGATCCACTGACTGTAAAAGAGGAATACCTGCCCTGCCAGGGAAAACTGTGGCATGACTGGTGTCAAAAGAGCAAAGACTTATGGCGACTTCAAAGTAACAACATTGAAATAGAGCTCAGCAAAAAGCAAAGTGAAATGAAGAAAATAAGATTGAAACAGCAGGAACATGGATTCAGTGAACTCATGGGGTTATTTGTTGGATGTCTAAACTCTCTGTCCGACAGTGAGAGAAAATATTTCATCAGATGGACTGGAATTTGTTTGGATGAGTTCATTTCAGAGAAACTCTCTGGTATTCAAAAAGAATATCACCAAAAATGGACAAATGTGTTGGCCTTGAAAAAAAAACATGACGGAGCTGAAGGACAAATAAATCTGGACAAATTGAAGACTGAGCGATCAAACTTGGAAAACATATCAAAAGAACTGAATGCTGTCAGCTTTGGCTTGGAGCACATGATGAGAGAGATGGGCCAGATCTATGAAGCCTGAGTCTCTGAGGAGAAGACCAATACAGGGAGAGAAGATGGAAACTTTTCTTACCTGCCTAAACTTGCAGCTGAACTTATGATATCTGGGCACCCGATGGAGCTAATGGATGGTGATACAGCTTATGTTCCTCTAACCTGGGTTTCAGCTGTTTTAGATGAAGTCATCATGAAACTGGGAGACCAGAGAGTTTTTGTGCTGTCAGTTTTGGGAATTCAGAGCTCTGGGAAATCCACCATGCTGAATGCCATGTTTGGGCTCCAGTTTGCAGTCAGTGCAGGCAGATGCACCAAAGGAGCTTTTATGCAGCTAGTTAGAGTTTCTGAGGACATGAAGGAAGACCTGAAGTTTGACTACATTTTGGTTGTTGATACTGAAGGTCTCCGATCTTCAGAACTGTCTGGAAACAAAATCCACCATGATAATGAACTATCCACATTTGTGGTAGGATTAGGAAATATGACTTTAATTAACATCTATGGAGAGAACCCTACTGAGATGCAGGAAATACTTCAGATAGTTGTTCATGCATTCCTGAGGATGAAGAAAGTCAAACTTAACCCCAGCTGCATGTTTGTGCATCAGAATGTTTCTGATATTGCAGCTAAAGTGAAAATCATGGATGGAAGGAGACATTTGCAGGAAACACTGGATAAAATGACTAAACTAGCAGCTAAAGATGAAGACTTCTATGTGGAAAATTTCACTGATGTCATTGCATTTGATATAGAGCATGATGTCAAGTATTTTGCACAGCTCTGGGAGGGTTCTCCACCAATGGCACCAACAAACCCATGCTACAGTGAGAACATTCAGGAATTAAAGAGAGATATCCTTTTCCATCCATCAAGCACAAATAAAATTAACCTGAAATTATCACAGTTTCAAAAGCGTGTGAAAGACCTGTGGAATGCTCTACTGGATGAAAATTTTGTGTTTAGTTTTAAGAATGCACAAGAGATATCAGTGTACAGGAAACTGGAGCAGGAGTATGGGAAATGGACCTGGAGTCTGAGGAGTGCCATGATGACTGTGGAAGATAAAATGCTTAACAGAGCAGCCAGTGGAATCATACAAACAGTTCAGAGGGAAGATCTCAAAGAGGAGATGGCGGGAACCCTAAAGACTGTCCAAAAGGTATTTAACCATTATTTTGAAGAACACAATGAAAAGGAAATGCTGGTTCAATGGAAATACAAATTTGGGACACAAATCCAGCACCTCCATGATGATTTAATAGAGGAAGCAAAGAGAAAAGTGGATGACAGCATTCAGCAGAAAAGCATTACACAAAACCTTGATAAGCAACGTGTGAACTATGAGAAGACGTTTGAAAAGAGTAAAGAACTTGCTTTAAAACTTAAAGAAAATGTTAACAACAAAACACATGCAAGTGAGGAATTTGATTCAATGTGGGGAACATGGGTCTCTGAATTATCTGAACAAGCTCCAGAAATCAAAGATCTTAACATCTCAAAGGACATCACCGAAGTTCTGGGAGAGGTCTACAAATATGACTTGGTTTCAAAGTGTTCTTCAGAGTATAAAAGTATTGGAGAAGTCAGTGATTACAGTAGATATGTCTTAGCTAACAAGAGCATGTTGAAAAAGTATTTATTTCTATTTTGGTATGAAGGTTCTCTTACACCAGAGATAAACAAATCAATACGTGATCTAATTATTAAGGTCAATGAACAAACCAAAAAAAAGGTGGAGTCATTTCCATTCTCAGCACAGGGTTACAATTCACATTGCATTCAATCCATTGCACTTGGTGTCAAAACCCAGTTGCAGGAATTTGAAGCCCAATTCAAGAAAGATCTGAACTTATCTGAAGATGCCTCTGTCTTTAACCAAGATTTCTATGTAGATCTTTCACTTTATGTGTGTGACCAATCAGCAAAACGCATCTCAGAGCTTCACAGGAAATTCAAAGAAGCAAATGATCCACTTATTTATTTTGAAAAGAAAAGGGCTGAGTACTTTAACATCTTTCTGAAATACTTGGAGGGAGCAACATCAGCAGCTATACTTGGAGACCAGGTTTGCAGTAAACTGAAAGAAGCAATTCTGCAGAATGTCTACAACATGATCTCTACATTTGTGTGTGAACAGATGAGAGGGAAGCCACCGTTTAATGGGAACAGAGATGATCTGGAAAAACAGAATCTGAAGTCTTTGGCAGAGCAGAAAGGCAATAAGGATGAGAAGTTTAAAAGGTACTTAACATACATGTTCCAACCTAGGGGTCACTTTGAAGATTTCATCAAGGCCAAGGTTAAAGAGTTCATGGCAACTGAAAACCCTGAAGCAGTTTCTGCCATTAAAAAACACATTGACCACAAACAGAGAAGAGTCATAAGTGCTGCAATTATGGCAACAAATGAAGTGAAAACTGTCCATGGGGATGCAAATCAGTGGCTGGAGTTTTTTTCCAACATCCTTGCAGATGAGTTAGGAGATACCAGAGTTCACTTGTGTGATGAAGAATGTAAGGATTGTATTGACTATGATGTTCTTGTGAAAGCTATAGAGAAAGAACTCTCAGCTGCTGTTGAAGAGTTAAAGAAAAGCCTGAGTAAGATTTCAGACTTCTCCATGGAGAAGTTCAGAGAAAGACCTGATGATACTCTAGTCAAACACTTCTGTGTGTGATGCTGGGAGCAGTGTCCTTTCTGTGGAGCCGTCTGTACCAACAGCCAAAATGACCATCTTGGAGATCACCATGCTGATTTCCATCGCACATCTGGAATGAATGGAATGTATTACAGGGGCACAACAGAATTCTTCATCGACTTTTGCACAACAGCTGTGGCAAGTGACAAGTCATTTTACCCATCAAGTGAGTCTAGGGCTAGTTTTCCTTTTAAAAAGTACAGGAAAGCAGGTGGGAAATATGAGAAATGGAACATCTCCACTGATTTGTCTGAGCTGGCTTACTGGAAATGGTTTGTTTGTGAATTTCAGGAAAATCTTGAAAAGCACCATAACAAATCGTTTTATGGTAAAGGGGAGATTCCTGCAAATTGGAAAACTTATAGCCAGTCAGATGCTGTTAAAAGTTTAGAAATATGGTAACACATCCATTCTGGCACTTTTTCTGTGCTTTCTGGCAACCCATGACATAAAACATCTGTATATGATGGAAGCACAGCCACAATCCAGCTTACCCAGATGAGAAAGCTGAAGCCACGACCCCATATGAAAATTCTGCACTCTGCAACACATTCATGCTCTTCAGCTTCAAGATCAAATTCTAGCTATATGTACTAGCATCACAGTCCCTGCTAATTCATTTAACAAGACAGCAGTTTTCAGTGACCTTAATTTACTGCATATAGGAAACAGGTTTATTGATTTTTTTATTGATTCTCATAACTATTTTTATTTAAAGTGGATGCAAAAAGTACATATTTTATTTTGACAGACATATATTATCTAAAAGTCAGCAAAGTGCTAACACATTTATAACTGATTATTCCACTTATAAATCTGTGTTCAAAACATTACATGCAGTTTCACCGTTTGTCCAGTTTCTCTAGAGCTCAATTATAAATCTTACAGTCAATTATAAATCTTGTACAGTAGCACTACTTATATTGTTCTCTGCTTGATATATCGCTTTGCTTTATTTCCTAATTTGTAAGTCGCTTTGGATAAAACCGTTTGCTAAATGAATAAATGGAAATGTAGATGTATGTTCTACATATCGGCGTATGAAAGGGTTAAAATCAGTTTAAAAAAATTGGTGATTTTTTATTTTACTGTAAATTTACTTGTCATCAGTATATTCTGTATGACCTTTTTGACTGTTTTGGGAAACCTTTTTAATACTTTGCTTAGACATGTAATACTTTTAATCATTGTGTTATAATTAGCAATGTTCTTCTCTTTATAATGTAGTAGTAGTAATCCAGTGGTGGTTCGTCCATAGGGGCAGGTTGTGCAAAGCCCCATCATTTATATCAGCTATTTAACTAATATTAATCTTCAAGTCCTCATTCACATCTCCATGCATGTTAAACTCCATTTAAATATTACTTACATAATGAGTGGTCAATGATTTTACAATTGTTGCTATTTGACAGATATACACTCTTGATTTGCTCACCTTTGTAGATGTTGCACAGTCATTGTGGTCATAAGTGTGGATATGGGAACAGGGAGAATTGCTGAATGTTATAGTTATTTTATTTGTTTTAATGGTTGTTATTGGGTTGTTCTGACATGCGCATCTGTTGATTATTAAACTTTGTTTATGTTCAGCCTGTTCCTGCCTCCTCTTTGCCAGTTCTGAAGTTTGTTACACTAACTTTTCTTATTTTATGTGGCTTCTACCTAGAAAGGGAGGTAGACAGTTTTTAACAGCACCATCAAGCTGCTTCGGTATCCTCAGCCGTCGTTTCAGAGTCTTTCAGCGGCGTTTACAAGTCAGCTCCACAGTTGCTGATTCCATAAAAGCATCCTGTATCCTGTGCAGTTATCCCAGGCCATCTGAAGAAAACTCCCAACTCCGGAATACTCTTCTTCAGTGTTTGCACTAGTGATGTGTTGTTCATGAACAATTCATTCATTTTTAATGAATCTTTAATATTACTTGAGAAGAACGAGTTGTCACAGAGAGTGATTCGTTAATTTTTGACTGCTCATGTGCTGCAACATCCACATAAATTCTGTACCAGAAACATAAGTGATTAGTTCACGGTTCGAGTCTTTGTTGCATCAGAATTTGCCTATTACCCAAAGACAATTAATATTTAACATAGAAACAGATACTCGCATACATTAACCAGTTGAAGGACGAAAGTAAGACACCGAGCCCGTGAGTGAGGAGAGGCAAGGGTCCAAGTTTATTGTTGCATGAGATCACACAGTTGAGACGTCCCAAGTGTGATCCAAAAACCAGAGCTGAAGCTCTTCTATTTATACAGTTTTCTCAGGGTCAGGATGACCCAGACACCAATATGTTTAGAGTTAGCTGTCCCAAGAACATGTTTATGTACGTCAGTTGGCACTGTAGAGAGACACTTATCACGCTGGTGCAGTTTTGGCTCCAAGATATATTTTGTCGTTTCACTCTTTAAAAATAACCTGACCGTGTCTGTGTCACGCCCTGACCGGATTTTCAACGAGAAAGGACACTTTCCAACACACCCTCTCTACATTAGGAGTAAGGTTTATGTTTGTTCTACATTTCTTTTTTTTTATAGTGCTTGCATGTACATTACCCTAATAACAGTTCTTCATGAAACAGAATATGCCCTTTAGCTGTTAACTAGAACTTAGCATGATAAATTGTTAATCGAACAGAAATTACAAAGATACAATGAAGCTAAATTACAGTGTAGTAATTTTTTCCAATGTAACCGGCCTAACCAGGTTGGGTGTGTATACTCGGAATTCATTCCTTTATTTCTGGTCCTGCTGGGTTTTTTATTTCTCCGTGGTACTTCCTTGTTTCATCACAGAGCGTGAGAGCTTGAGAGTAATTGCAAAAATATTGGCTCTATTTTATCCATAATCTACAAATTAATATGGAAGGCTTGAAGATGGAATCAGTACCTTAAATATAGAAAAATTAAATAGATGCAATAGCAGATTTATTTTACTTCTTACATGTAATAATAACCTGAAAATCAGCAGAACATGATCAAACCAATAAACGGGTTTAAACCATGGTCTTAAACCAACAAGTGTAAACCAACAAGTGTATCATGTGGCTGAAAAAGCTAATTTGGAAAACTGTGCCTTCTGTCAAACTTTATAGACACTTCCTCATGGACACATGGTTGAAGCCTGTAAGCTCTCAGCACAGCCAGATAATTCTTGTGTTAGCAAAAGTTGTGCTGTATTTTAAAATAAACTCAACAACAAGAAAAGCCATAAAACCAGAATGGACAGTAGTGATTTTCCAAAAATGTATCATTTTTAAGATTAAGTTTTACAGCAGCTTAATAAGTTCTGTCCCTTCATTCAAGAGAGCAAAGATTATTCTGACCTGCCTGATGTCCTACTTCTGGTTGGAGTTCTCATCAGTTGGAAGTCACATGCTGTGAAGTCACATGGTGCAGACTAAAGATCATTGAGGTTACTGAGTACTGGTACCACTTAAACATCATAAAGATGCTTTGGACCTCAATTCATATGAACAGCTATGCTATGATAGCTTTATCACTACAATTACCACAAACAGTTCTGCACTCGAGTCTCCATCAGTGAACAGTGGAGAAGTTCAACAAAACAGACTTCCTATAGAAACTGTAATGAATTTCCTGGTTACAAAACTGCACTATTTTAGCATGTAGTATTAGCACATTTATAGAAGGGTGTTTTTATTTATAATTGCACGATCCGGTGTCACCCAGATGAGGACGGGTTCCTTTTGAATCTGATTCCTCTCAAGGTTTCTTCCGCATATCGTCTCAGGGAGTTTTTTCTCATCACCGTCACCTCTGTCTGATTATAAGAGATAAATTCATACATTTAACATCTATATCCTGAATTTATATATTTTATATACTTGTCAGGAACAGCACCCTCCTACCCCAACTCTCTCCTGAAGGCCTACGTTCCCTCTCGCAATCTGCAATCGATTAGCGACCGACGTTTAGTAGTTCCCACTCAGCATATGAAATAACTTATGAAATAACTAACTAAATAAATAAATTACTAAATTAATACTAAATAACTAAATAAATAGCTGTATGCATGTATATAAGGCAAATTTAGATCAGTAAACTCAAATAGTAATTTCTTCCTCACAAAATAACATACCAGAGATAACCAATGCCTCAGATGGTTTTAGCTTAACAAACATTAATCACCACGAACAATATAGCTTTTTTTGTTAAATGTTCAAAAACTCTACGAAGCGCTTGGGTTTTCTGTTGGGGCTCGTGAGTTAGTGCACATACAAAAAAACCCCTCCTTGACTCCTTTAATGAATGGCTACTAAAACCTCTCCATTACTCATACCTCTCAAAGAAAAGAATTAGCTGACTTGGAAACAACAAGCTGAGTGAATGAATCCGCTGCAAGCAAGGTTCCAACAGGAAATAGTCGATTCAGCGAGGCAGGTTCTGCAGTAGAGTCACTTCTTAAACAGGTGTAGTTACCGTGCTACTTAGCAAAGTTCTCCACAGTCCTTGTCCCTTCAGCTACACAGTGAAAACTGTGGCTGGCGGTTACTGCTGTCTGTCCATTTATTTTTCCGCTCTCTCCTGCGTGTCATTCCCTCCAAGTCGGTTTCACAAGTACAATCTTTTCTACATTCCCCACAAAAAGGTGATCTCTGATTGGCTACGAGTGTAATTATACAGGAAACAAATTGGCTTAGACTACTTAGAAAACAAATTACAACTCAATCTAAAACTAAGGATTATGTGAAATGTAGTTTTCCACTGAATTTACCCAAATATGTAGCAAGCATGCCATTTAATCAGCTGCATTTTTGGGAGGTACCTACACACAACTTGGTAAATGACATAGACAATAGAAACTGCGCATATTACTTCGCAAAGACATAGTGAATGAGCAGTCTCTTTTATAGTGTGGTGTGATTGAGAGTGTGATTGGGAACAGGTGTGTCTGAACAGTATTCCAGAGAAGGTGAACGTGTGTGTGTGTGGGAAGTGTAGTCCATGGCGGCCATGTTTGTAGGTCACAGTGCAGGATGGGAATTGTAGTCAATGGTTTGCTATGACAGAACCCCCCAAGGGCGCTTCACCCTCTGGGTAAAATGCCTTCACATGAATGGGAGACTGAGCGGAGTCCTCAGCGGAGCAGGAAGGCAGAGATATCAAATAACAGGCTGGAGTTAATAATCACTCCAAGGTCTTTTACTGCTGTACATGTTGAAACAAAAAGACCATCCAGAGTAGCCACGTGATCAGAAAGATTACTTCTAGCTACACGTGGGCCTAATAAAAGTATTTCTGCTTTATCAGAATGACATAAAAGGAAGTTAGTCCAACGTCTAATTGTCACAGCTCCGTCAGATCAGAACTCCAACTCCCAGAATGCAACATGCACCACGCATGCACGCATGCGCTCACCATCCCCGGAATTCTGATCTGAGACACCTGTCGCCAATCACACTCTCTCTCCTCTAATATTTAGAGAGTCATTTGCCTTGAGTTCCTTGCGAAGTATACGCTCAGTTAAACTTGTTTATCTACGTTACCAAGCCTAACAGTGGAAGCTAATTCTATGTTTATGAATAATTTGTCCTAGGGGAAGCATATATAAAGTAAAGAGCAGTGGGCCTAAAACAGAACCCTGTGGAACTCCAAAAGTAACCTCAGTACACATGGAGAAATAACCATTTACATCTACGAATTGATAACGATCAGTCAGATAAGATCTGAGCCAAGAGAGGACTGTTCCCTTAATGCCGACAAAATTTTCTAATCTATCAAGGAGAATAGTGTGATCTATGGTATCAAAAGCTGCGCTAAGGTCGAGTAACACAAGCAGCGAGACACAACCCTGATCAGAGGTCAGTAGGTCATTTACTACTTTAACTAACGCTGTCTCTGTGCTATGATGAGGTCTAAATCCTGACTGATACATTTCATGAATGTTGTTCCTATCCAAGTATGAGCATAACTGCTTTGCTACAACCTTTTCTAAAATCTTAGTGATGAAGGGGGAGATTTGATATTGGTCTATAGCTGGACAATTGGGACAGGTCAAGGTCAGGTTTTTTAATCAAGGGTTTAATAACTGCTAATTTAATTGATTTAGGGACATAGCCACTGCTTAGGGAAGAATTGATTATATTTAAAAGTGGTTCAATTACTCCTGGACAAATCTGTTTAAGCAAACATGTGGGTATGGGATCTAGTATGCAAGTTGATAAATTGGCTGAAGAGATTAATGTAGCTAGTTCGGTCTCTCTAAGCAGAGCAAAATACTCTAAACATTGATCTGATATTGCTACATTGTCATGAAATGGGTTTGTTACAGTACAGTCCGGTTTTAATTTAATGGCATGTATTTCATGTGTAATATTTTCAACCTTATCAATGAAAAATTTCATGAAATCTTCACTGCTATGTAATGATTGAGTGTTTCTCTCTGTAGTGGTTTTATTCCTAGTTAATTTTGCTACCGTGTTAAAATGGAATCTAGAATTGTTTTTGTATCTCCTATTAAGGTGGAGAAATAGATTTTTCTAGCTTCACTAAGAGATTTTCTGTGTTTCAGTAGACTCTCCCTCCAGGCTGTAGCGGAGTGTTGACTCCAAGCTTTCAGTCGCCTGATCAAGTTCTATGGGATCTGACGGTGATCCAAATCTAAGTGATGTTTCTGCGAGGATATTTATGAAGCTCGGTGCAGTAGCTGATGTGTAGGTACAGTGCCTTGCGAAAGTATTCGGCCCCCTTGAACTTTTCAACCTTTTGCCACATTTCAGGCTTCAAACATATATATAAGATATAAAATTTTAATTTTTTGTGAAGAATCACCAACAAGTGGGACACAATTGTGAAGTGGAACGAAATCTATTGGATATTTTAAACTTTTTTAGCAAATAAAAAACTGAAAAGTTTTTTATTTCCGTAGCCGCGCTCCCTTCCCCCTGTGAACCCGCGGTCGCATCTGTGTACCCGAGTGGTGGCTCTGACTTCGCCGCATTCAGGCTTGAGTTGCTGGCTGTACTGAGGAAGGACATCGCTGATTTTAGGAAGGAGTTCCAGGAGTTTCAGGATCATCTGAAGCACCAGGAGAATCAACAGAAGACTCTCAGGGATGCGCTGTCTACTATCCAGCATGACCTGCAGGTCATGAAAACACAGCAGGCTAGTGATAAAGTCGCTACCGAGGCCACCATATCAACACTGAAAGGTACTGTTGGGAAAATGGGGCACACTCTCTCCGGTTGCACCGTTGATATAGTTCACATGAAGACTACTATCGAGTCTCTCACTGCGACCGTGACTCAATTAGAGAATAAATGTGAGGATTTGGAGTCGAGGTCACGGCGCAATAACGTGAGGATAGTCGGAGTTCCAGAGGGACCTGACACCTGTACAATCGCTGCTGTAGCGACCTTGTTAAAAGAGGCGTTTGGTCTGGAGAAGGAGCCGGTTCTGGACCGGTGCCACCAGACCCTTCAGCTGAAACCGAAGCCTGGTGAACGACCACGAGCTATTGTGTGCAGATTCCATTATTACAGTGACTGTGTTGATATTTTACGCCATGCGAGAGAGCTCCAGCAGATTAAAGTGAGGGATTTGACCATCTCCATTTTCCCTGACTACACAGTCCAGACAGCCCGGGCCCCGGCCGCTTCTAACGAGGTTCGGCGTCAACTTCGTGATATTGAGGGAGCTCACTATGGAATACTTCACCCAGCTTGGCTTCGCATTACATACAATGGTGTCCAGAAGGATTTTATTTCAGCCGAGGAAGCAGGAGAATACGTTAAACTCTTAATACCGAGGTAAACTGCATCACTTACACAGTGTAGTGTTCTTTATTTATTTATTTGTTTATTTAGCTTTTTATTTAATTAATTAATTTATTTATTTTATTATTATTATTATTATTATTATTATTATTATTATTATTATTATTATTACTATTATTATTTTATTATCTTTTTTTCTTTGATAATATTCTTTATTCTTATTTGCACTCGGCCATCCAGCTCTATAGAATTCAAATTCTTATTGTGTGGATATTGTGCATTACTTCGTTTAGAATTTGTTTATTTATTTTTTTATTTATTTTTATTTTAAATTTTTTTTTATTATCTTATTTATTTATTATTATTATTATTATTATTATTATTATTAAGTTACTATTTATTATTTATTTATTTATGTATTTATTTATTTTTTATTTGCTACACTGTGTAAGATTATTAGTTAAGTCTTTAAAGGTAAAGACACATTTAAGTGTGCAGATTATTTATTAGATTTGAAGTCAGTAGGGGACTTTTCTCTTAATGGAATTTGTTCTTTTTTCGTTTAGGTTTAGCTTACTCTTTGTCCATTTGTGGACAACCCTAGGTGGGAAACACTACTGTCTCCCTTATTTTATGGAGACTTTGGGTGTGTGGTGGGGGGGTGGAAGGTCCCACTTCGGGCTCTCATTGGCTATTCACATTCCTATGGTTTACTTTATTTAAATGGTTAGTAGTAACATTGATCCCAGCATAGCTGGGATAGGCACGCCTTTAAGATTTATTAGTTGGAACGTCAGAGGTATGGGTAATCCTGTTAAGAGATCTAAGGTTTTTACACATTTGAAACGTTTGAACTCCAATATAGTATTTTTACAGGAGACACACCTACGTATTAAAGATCATCAAAGGTTACACTGTCCTTGGGTGAGTCAAGTCTTTCACTCACATTTTAATTCGAAAGCAAGAGGGGTTGCTATTTTAATTGACAAAAGGTTACAGTTTTCGTCCACTAATGATATTGCTGATGTGAACGGTAGATATATTATAGTTGCTGGTACTTTAATGCAAAGACAGGTATTGTTGGTTAATGTGTATGCTCCAAACTTTGACGTAGATTTTGCTAATAGATTGTTCAGCAATCTCCCTTTCTTAAATACTCACCTGTTGATTTTCGGGGGAGATTTAAATTGTGTATTTGACCCAAACTTGGATCGATCTAATCCCCATACTCTGAATCAATCTGCAATGTCCAAAACATTCTCCGATTTTATGTGTCAGAACGGTCTCGTTGATCCCTGGAGATCTCGTAACCCTTCTCTTAAAAAGTTTTCTTTCTTCTCCCAGGTTCATAATTCTTATTCAAGGATTGATTATTTTTTTCATAGACAGCACTCTAGATTCTTGCGTAGTTTCTTCTGATTATTTGGGTATTGTAATTTCTGACCATGCGCCTCTACAATTAGAAATTCATCTTTCTACTTATAAACGTAGCTGACCGCCTTGGAGATTTAATTCTCTTCTTTTAGCAGACAGTGAATTCGAGTTCATTTCTAGTTCTATCGATGACTTTCTTTTCTTCAATCAGAATGACTCCACCTCTTATTCACTGTTATGGGAGACACTTAAATCCTAAATCAGAGGGCAGATTATTTCTTATTCTGCTCGCTGTAATAAAAAACACACTGCTAGGGTTAATAAACTAGCATCTGCAATCAGTAGTCTCGATCAAAGATGTGCATTAAACCCCTCCCCAGAACTTCTTAAACAGCTGTTATAGATACGAATACTGCTATGCAATTGGATTCCCCACTCTCTCTTGAAGAAATTTTAAATTCAGTTAAATCTATGCAATCTAACAAAGCTCCTGGCCCGGACGGGTTTCCAATCAAATTCTTTAAAACATTTATTGGAAAATTAGCTCCATTGCTTTTGGCTATGTTCAACGAATCTTTGGAACGTGGGTCTTTGCCTCCAACTCTGACACAAGCCACGATAGCTCTGCTCCTAAAGGAGGGTAAGGATCCATCCTCCTGTTGTTCTTATAGACCGCTATCACTGCTGAATGCAGATGTAAAGGTGTTGGCGAAAGTAATGGCATCTCGGTTAGAGAATGTACTTCCTTATATTATATCTGAAGATCAGAACGGTTTTATAAAGGGACATCAAATGTTTTTCAATACCCGTACACTCTTTAATATAATTTATTCGAAACATTCAGCTGTTCACCCTGAGATTGTGATTTCATTAGATGCTGAAAAAGCATTCGACAGGGTCGAATGGGAGTATTTGTTTGCAGTCCTGAGGAAGTTTGGATTTGGGGAGATGTTTATTTCTTGGATTAGCCTCCTTTACTCAACCCCTTATGCTAGAGTTCAGACTAACGATACTTATTCGGATTATTTTGCGCTCGGACGAGGGTGTCGCCAAGGTTGTCCTTTATCCCCACTGCTTTTTGCTGTTGCCATCGAGCCGCTCTCTATTGCACTAAAATCTTCCTCCTTGTTTAAAGGAATAGTTCGATACGGGGTAGAATACAAATTGTCGCTATATGCTGATGATTTGTTATTGTATGTAACCGATCCTATCGCCTCTATGCCTTCTGTCTTGGATGTTCTGGAGTCTTTTGGTGTTGTCTCTGGTTATAAACTAATTTTAGATAAAAGCGACTGTTTCCCTGTCAATACTCCAGCTCTGTCTCTCCAACAGTCAGATCTACCGTTTCGATTTAGTCAGTCAGGTTTTAAATACCTAGGTATCAACGTGACACGTTCTCTATCTAATCTTCTATCAGCTAACTTCACTCCCCTTATCTCAAAGGTTAAATCGAACATTCAGAGTTGGGGTAACTTACCACTTTCCCTAATTGGCAAGATCAACGCTGTCAAAATGAATATTTTACCGAAGTTTCTTTTCTTGTTCCAACAAGTGCCTCTTTCTCTCCCAAAATCATTCTTTGATTCATTGGATAAGATAATTAGTACATTTATTTGGGGAGGGAAGCCACCAAGGGTTAGTAAATCTTTATTGCAGAAATGTAAACTTAGGGGAGGACTTGCATTACCCAATTTTCAATTCTATTACTGGGCTGCACACATCCATAAACTTTGTTACTGGGTTCAATCTCCTGGATCTTCTTGGTCTAAATTGGAATTATCTTCTTGTAGTGAATCCTCTTTACCTGCTCTACTTTACACCTTTTTACCCACAAAACTTTCCCAATATACTGATAACCCTGTTGTCCTCAGCACACTTAGGACTTGGTATCAATTTAGACGACATTTTAAATTTGTAGGTGCATTCTCTTTGTGTCCTTTAGTGAACAACCATCTATTTCCCCCATCGTGTATGGACTCCTCATTTTCAGTGTGGTATGACAAGGGTATTAAACAAGTTAGAAATTTGTATTCTGATGGTGTGTTTGATAGCTTTGCCAATTTGGCATCCACTTACGATCTCCCCTTGACACATTTCCTTCGGTACTTTCAAATACGTAATTTAGTTTCTAGATGTTTTCCTGATTTCCCTTCTGCTCCTCCTGAACAGGCTTGGGAAGACCTGTTTTCAAATAACCCGCATCAGAGAGGAATGATTTCTAAGATTTATGATTTTATTTTGACGCAAGGTAGTGGGTCGAGTAATAAAATTAGGAATGCGCGGGAAACGGAATTAGGAGTACAAATAAGTGAGGAGTGTTGAGAACATGCTATAGGGAGGGTACAGACTACCACTTCTTGTGCTCGTCTTGTACTTATACAGTTCAAAGTTTTAAATAGAGACCATCTGTCAAAGTCGAGATTGTCTGTGATGTATCCAGATGTAGAGGCCAAATGTGATAAATGCCATGGCTCTCCCTGTCATCTTGGCCATATGTTTTTCTTCTGCCCTGAACTCCATGGTTTTTGGTCTGGCTTTTTTACCATCATGTCCACTATTCTCAGGGCAGATTTAAAGCCTTGTCCATTGATTGCGATATTTGGGATTCCTCAAGCTTCAATTCCTTTGAGCTCGATACAAAAGGTTGTTATTGCTTTCACATCCCTTATAGCAAGACGTTCCCTACTGTTACATTGGAAGTCTGCTAAATACCCATCTATCTCCCAGTGGATAAAGGACGTGATGTTTTTTCTGAAACTCGAGAAAATAAGATATACGATGAATGGTTGTACAGATAGGTTTTTTCATAAATGGCATCCCTTTATTGCATACTTTATGGAGTTACAGACACTACCCACTTAAAGGTTGGTGCCTGTTGTTGAATTTTATAATATCTCTATAACCAGCGACAGTTAATGGGTAGCCATGATGAGCCGGAGGGGTGGGTTGTGGGTTTAATTTTGTTTTCCTTTGTATAAAAAGAAAAAAATCTGTGAATATTTACTGCTGTTGCTCAATTTGTTTGTGTAGAAATGTTCAGCAGAAATGTTCAATAAAAATTAAACTTTAGAAATGTTCATTAGAAATGTTTAGCAGAAACGTTTTGCAGA
This sequence comes from Ameiurus melas, assembly GCA_012411365.1. Lineage (NCBI taxonomy): Eukaryota > Metazoa > Chordata > Actinopteri > Siluriformes > Ictaluridae > Ameiurus > Ameiurus melas. Next base: position 32,308,827 of record CM022760.1, on the reverse strand, counting down.
AATGTATAGCAGAAATGTTTAGCACAACTGGCCATTAGAAATGTTTAGCAAAATTGTTTAGTAGAAATGTTCAGTAGAAATGTAGAAATGTTCTGTAAAAATGTTCATCAGAAGTGTTCAGCAGAAATGTTCAATAAAAATGAAACTTAAAAAAAAAAGGTGCGAAGAGACCGTAGACATATTTGTATTTTAAACAAAAAACAGTGGTAAATGCGAGATATGAAAACGTAAACAAGGCTAGCGATAGGTGATGCTAGTGGGCTACGGGCTACAAGCTAATCGCGGCTGTTTGTACAAACAGATCACATTAAGCGACAGCGTAATGTTACAATTGTTTTTAAAGTAGTTTCAGCTATATTTGTATAACTGAAATTAACTAAAATTAATGCAATGTAAGAAGAAAATAATGTAATAGCGTTTGCTCGAAGGATGCTGCTTCCTGCTTGACGCTGCTTCCTGCTTGATGCTGCTTCCTGGTTGACGCTGCTTCCTGCTTGACCGCTGTTTTCTGCTTGACCAAGTGTATGTAATATATAGATCACTCTGAGCACAAAAGTTCAACAGAAGCTCACCATTGGTGGTGTTCTTACCTTTCCCAAGTTTTCCCAAATTTGCCTATCACACCCTAAATCATACCATAAATGGTATAATGCTAGCCAACCCTGGCATTGAAGTCTCCCAGGATGAGACACTTGTCTGCCTTCAGGATATTATAAGCCACTTCAGCCAGCTCCTGATAGAAGGACTTCTAATCAGCCTACCATGCATGTGTTTGGACTGGGGGAGGAAACTAGAGTACCGGGAGGAGACCCCCACAGCACGGGGAGAACATGCAAACTCTGCACATACAGGACCACGGTGGGAATTGAACCCCCGACCCTGAAGGTGTGAAGCGAATTTGCTAACCAATAAGCCGCAGTTTTCTTTTCTTAATTCTAAAGACAAACTGCCATAACTAGTTCTGAATGGATAACTACAATATGGCCACAACTCATACGTTAGTTCCATATCTCTCGTTGCCAAGCTAGCCCATATCAGCATTATGCTGAGCCTTATATTTGTAAAATCACTTTTTTGCCTCAAAATATTTTATTGATGAAAAAAACAAACCTCCTGTCACATAGCAACAATACCACTAATTATTTTTATACTTACATATACACACATACCTACACAGTGTAGAAAAGGAAAACAAAATATAAAAGTACAAACAACGAAACACCCCCCATCTGGCTCATCAGGGCTAACCAATATCTATACCTGGTTATGTGTATATTGTAAAACTGTTACAGCACGTAGTTAAGGTGGATACAGGTGCAGGTCACGGTCTTTATTGAGCAGAAACACAAACACAAAGCAAACGCGGTCTTCACATGAAAACTGGAAATGGGACATATAACACAATAGTCATTAGCATAGACGGCACGACCGCTACAAACATGACAACATATAATAATACCGAGCCACGTGCTCGGTAACTCAGGCGTTTAAATAACCAATGTCACTAACTTAAACTACAAACACCTGTGACCACTCAGTCCTAAAGCCGGAAGCAAGCGAACAAAAACAAAGTCAAGTTCATTCAAATGAAGTGCCACAGTGCCCTCTGTCGGCGGCTGCGTGACAAAAACCCAACAACAGGCACAAAAATTCAAATGGGAAGTGCCTGTAACTCCATAAAATATTAAATAAAGGGTTGCCATTTATTTTAAAAAAAAAACACAAAAAAAACTTGTCAGTACAATCCCTCATCTTATACTTAATTTTCTCAAGCTTTAAAAAAAAACCATCATGTCCTTTAGCCACTGGGAGATATTCAGCAGACTTCCAATGCAACAGTAGGGAACGTCTTGCTATTAGGGAAAGTAATAATATTTTTTTTGTACAGAGCGTAATGGAACTGAGGCATCAGGAATCCCAAATACAGCAATGAATGGGCAAGGTTTTAAATCTACTCTGAGAATAATGGACATGATAGTAAAGAAATCAGTCCAAAAACCATAGAGATCAGGCAAAAGAAAAACATATGGCCAAGATGACAGGGAGAGCCATGGCATTTATCACACTTGTCCTCTACTTCTGGATATATTACAGAAACTCTCGATTTGGACAAATCCAAAGAATCCACAAGAAGTGGTAGGCTGTACTCTTCCTATTGCATGTTCCCAACACTCTTCACTTATCTGTACTCCTAACTCCATTTTCTACGCATTCTTAATTTTGGTACCTGCCTCACTACCTTACGCCAGACTAAAATCATATATCCTAGATGTCACAGCTCGGCCAGATCAGAACTCCAATTCCCAAGATGCAACACTTGCTTCTCATGCATGCATGCGCTCACCATCAGAGTTCTGATCAGAGACACCTGCCGTTAATCACACACACACACACGCACACAGTCACCGCTACTTAGGTTTGTCAGTCACAGAGTATCGGTGCGAAGTATACGTTCAGTTGACTCGTTCTCTGCGTTTCCAAGCCTTTACTATTGTCGTTTTGTTTACCTCATTACCTTGACCCTTATCTACGTCCTCGACCACGCTCTTTGCCTTTCCCTCTATGCTCTGTTCGTCCGATCGCCTGACCATTGTCTGTTTCCCATTTACGTACCTTGAACACCCTTTGACTCTACGCTTTCATCTGCCGCCTGCTCCTGCTTCCGTTTCCGTTCCCCTCGATACGTGATACTAGAAATCATCCCTCTCTGATGTGGATTGTTCAAAAACAAGCTTTCCCAAGCCTGTTCAGGAGGCACAGAGGGGAAATTATGAATTTGAAAATAACGAAACAGATGCATCAAAGGGTGGTCATAAGTAGATGACAGATTGGGAAGGCTATCAAAGATACCATCGGCAAACAGATTTTTTACTTGTTTAATGCCCTTGTCATACCACACTGAAAATGTAGAGTCCAAACACCATGGAGGAAATAAGTGGTTGTTGCTTAAAGGACCCAAAGAGGATGCACCTACAAATTTAAAGCACCATCTTAATTGATACCAAATCTTAAGTGTGTTAAGGACAATTTGATTATTAGTATATAGAGAGAGTTTTGTGGAGGTTGGGGGCATTGAACCCGAGTGGGCAATGTTCAAAGCTTCCATTGCTGGAGCTGCGGCGGAGAGCTGTGGTCTCAAAGTCTTAGGTGCCTCAAGGTGCGGTAACCCTCGAACACCATGGTGGACACCGATGGTCAGGGAAGCCGTCCGACTGAAGAAGGAGGCCTTCCTGGCTGTGTTATCCCGGGGGACTCCGGAGGCAGTTGCAAGGTACCGACAGGCCAGAAGGGCTGCAGCTTCTGCCATGGAAGAAGCAAAGCAGTGGGTGTGGGAGAAGTTCGGAGAGGACATGGAGAAGGACTTTCGGTCGGCACCAAGGTGTTTCTGGAAAACCATCCGACCACGTCAGGAAGGGGAAACGGGGATCCATCCAAGCTGTGTACAGTAAGGAGGGGACACTGTTGACCTTAACTGAGGAAGTAATTGCACGGTGGAGGGAACACTTTGAGGAACTCCTGAATCCGACTAACACACCCTCTATGGTAGAGGCAGAGGTGGAGGCTGATGGGGGATCATCGCCAATTTCCATGGTGGAGGTTGCTGAGGTGGTCAATCAACTACACAGTGGCAAAGCCCCGGGGATTGATGAGATTCGTCCAGAAATGCTGAAAGCTCTGGCTGTGGAGGGGATGTCTTGGATGACACGCCTCTTTAAAATTTCGTGGAAGTCGGGGACAGTGCCCAAGGAGTGGCAGACCAGGGTGGTGGTTCCCTTGTTTAAAAAAGGGGACCAGAGAGTGTGCACCAATTATAGGGGTATCACACTTCTCAGCCTCCCTAGTAAAGTCTACTCCAAGGTGCTGGAACGGAGGGTTCGGCCGATAGTCGAACCTCGGATTGAGGAGGAACAATGCGGATTCCGTCCTGGTCGTGGAACAACGGATCAGCTCTTTACTCTTGCAAGGATCTTGGAGGGGGCCTGGGAGTATGCCCATCCGGTCTACATGTGTTTTGTGGATCTGGAGAAGGCATATGACCGGGTCCCCTGGGGTCTACTGTGGGAGGTGCTGAGGGAGTATGGGGTGAAGGGTTCCCTTCTTAGGGCTATCCAATCACTGTACGCCCAAAGCAGAGCTGTGTCCGTATGCTCGGTAAGAAGTCAGACTTGTTCCAGGTGGGTGTTGGTCTCCGCCAGGGCTGCGCTTTGTCACCAATCCTGTTTGTGATATTCATGGACAGGATATTGAGGCGTAGTCGTGGTGGGGAGGGGTTGCAGTTTGGTGACCTGAGGATCTCATCGCTGCTTTTTGCGGATGATGTGGTCCTAATGGCATCATCAGTCCGTGACCTCCAGCACTTGCTGGATCGGTTTGCAGTCGAGTGCGAAGCGGCTGGGATGAGGATTAGTACCTCCAAATCTGAGGCCATGGTTCTCAGCAGGAAACCGATGGAGTGCCTACTCCGGGTAGGGAATGAGAACATAACCCAAGTGAAGGAGTTCAAGTACCTCAGGGTCTTGTTCACGAGTGAGGGGACATTGGTGCAGGAGATTGGCTGGAGAATCGGAGCAGCGGGAGCAGTGTTGCAATCGCTTCATCGCACCATTGTGACGAAAAGAGAGTTGAGTCAGAAGGCAAAACTCTTGATCTACCGGGCAATTTTCGTTCCTACACTCACCTAAGGTCATGAAGGTTGGGTAGTGACCGAAATAACTAGATCGCGGGTACAAGCGGCCGAAATGGGTTTTCTCAGGAGGGTGGCTGGCCTCTCCCTTAGAGATAGGGTGAGAAGCTCGGCTATCCGAGAGGAACTCAGAGTAGAGCCGCTGCTCCTTTGCGTTGAAAGGAGCCAGTTGAGGTGATTCGGGCACCTGGTAAGGATGCCCCCTGGACGCCTCCCTAGGGAGGTGTTCCAGGCACGGCCAGCTGGGAGGAGAGCTCGGGGAAGACCCAGGACTAGGTGGAGAGATTATATTTCCACACTGGCCTGGGAACGCCTCGGGATCCCCCAGTCAGAGCTGGTTAATGTGGCTCAGGAAAGGAAAGTTTGGGGTCTCTTGCTGGAGCTGCTACCTCTTACGGATAAGCGGTTGAAGATGGATGGATGGATGGATGGAGAGAGAGTTTTTTAGGTAGAGAGGAATAAATTAAAGCAGGTATAGAGGATTCCCTACAAGATAATAGTTCCAATTTACACTAAGAAGATCCAGGAGATTTAACCCAGCAGCAGAGTTTATGGATGTGTGCAGCCCAGTAATAGAATTGAAAATTGGGTAATGCAAGTCCTCCACTAAGTCTACATCGCTGCAATAAAGATTTACGAACCCTTGGTGGCTTCCCTCCCCAAATAACAGTACTAATTATTTTATCCAATGAATCATAGAATGATTTTGGCAGAAAAAGAGGAACTTGCTGGAACAAGAAAAGAAACTCCGGTAATATATTCATTTTACCAACATTGATCTTGCCAATTAGGGAAAGTGGTAAGTTACCCCAACTCTGAATGTTGGATTTAACCTTTGAGATAAAGGGAGTGAAGTTAGGTGATACAAGATTAGATAAAGAACGTGTCACGTTGATACCTAGGTATTTAAACCCTGACTGACTAATAACAATGAATAAGAGGTGGAGTCATTCTGATTGAAGAAAAGAAAGTTATCAAAAGAAGTGGAAATGAACTCACAGAATTCACTGTCTGCTAAAAATAGAGAATTAAATCTCCAAGGCGGTCGGCTACGTTTATAAATAGAAAGATATCTAATTGTAGAGGCACATGGTCAGAAATTACAATAGCCAAATAGTCAGAAGAAACTACACAAGGAATGATTCACCTGGGAGAAGAAAGAAAACTTTTTAAGAGAGCGGTTACAGAATCTCCATGGATCAAGAGACCGTTCTGACACATAAAATCGGAAAATGTTTTAGACACAGCAGATTGATTCAGAGTACGGGTATTAGACCAATCTAAGTTTGGGTCAAAAACACAGTTTAAATCTTAAACCGAAAATCAACAGGTGAGTATTTAAGAAAGTGAGGTTGCTCAACAATCTATTAGAAAATTCCACATCAGCAAAGTTAGAAGTGTATACATTTCCCAGCAAAACCTGTCTTTGCATTAGAGTACCAGCAACTATAATATATCTACAGTTCACCTCAGCAATAACGTTAGTGTATGAAAACTGTGCCCTTTTGCCAATTAAAATAGCGACCCATCTTGCTTTCAAATTAAAGTTCGAGTGGAAGACTTGACTCACCCAAGGGCAGTGTAACCTAAAATGGTAAATAAATGGCGCTTTACATTGTGTCTCATTCACCCATTCACACACACACACCAATGGTAGCAGACCTGCCATGCAAAGCGCTAACTTGCCATCGGGAGCAACTCAGGGTTCAGTGTCTTGCCCAAGGACACTTCGGTATGTGGAGTCATGCGGGCCGGGAATCAAACCGCTAACCCTACTGATTAGTGGTCAACCCGCTCTACCACCTGAGCGTGAGCCACAGCCGCCCCTATGATGATCTCTAATACGTAGGTGAGTCTCCTGTAGAAATACTATATCCGAGTTTAAACGTTTCAAATGTGTAAAGACCTCAGATCTCTTGACAGGATTACCTCTGACGTTCCAACTAATAAATCTTAGAGGTGCCTGTCCCAGCCGTGCTGGGATCAATATTACTATCAACCATTTAAATAAAGTAAACCATAGGGATATAAATAGCCAATTAGAGACAAAGTGGGACCACCTCCCCCTCCCCCTCCCCCCAACAATCCCCCAAACACACACACCCAAAGTCTCCATAAAGCAAAAGAACAAATGAGACAGCAGTGTTTCCCACAATAACCAAAAGTTGTCCACAATGTGAGAACAAATTGGAGAGTAAACTGAACTAACCAAAATAAAAAGTTCCAGTAAGAGAAAAAGCCCTATTGACTTCGAGTCCGATAAACAGTCTGCGTTCAATAATATACAAATATAAAATACAAATATAATGTACTAACTTTTAAAGACTTGTAACAAATAATATAACAGTGTAGCATGTAAGGATGAGGAAAAATACACTAATAAAATTAAATAAACAGAAACTCTAACCTAATCAGAGCATCAAAACAGAGAACCACATTTTCACAGAGGTAGATTTAAGAGGAGTGAGTCCACAAAATCTTGGAGAAGTAATGCAACGACAATATTTTAAATGAAAATCGAAATACTGTAGAGCTGGAAGGCCGAGTGCAAAAAACTAAAAATAAAAGGAGAGCGAAAAAAATGCTGCTGTGTGGGTGACGTAGCTCACCCAGATATCAAGAATTTGACATAGTCCCTCACTTCCTCCACAGAAATAAAGTCTTTCTGGTCAGTTGATCATTAATCATTAAACCAAACATCATTAAACTCAGCTCGAGCCCGGGCTATCTTGACTGTGTAGTCAGGGAAAATGGAGATGGTCAAATCTTGGTTTTAATCCACTGGAGCTCTCTCGCATGGCGTAAAATATCAACACTGAGATAATGGAATCTACACACAATAGCTCGTGGTCGTTCACCAGGTTTGTGCTCCGGCTGAAGGGTCTGGTCGGACCGGTCCAAAACCAGCTCCTTCTCCAGGCCAAACGCCTTCTTTAGCAAGGCCACTACATCAGCAGTTGTACATGTGCCAGGGCCCTCTGGAACTCCCACTATCCCAGGGGTCGGCAACCTTTACCACTCAAAGAGCCATTTGGACCCGTTTCCCTCAGTAAAGAAAACACCGGAAGCCACAAAACCCTTTTGAAATTTAAAATGAAATAACACTGCATATAACGGGGTTTTTTGTTTTTGTTTTTGCCTTTGTGCGATGTATAAACAAACTATAATGTGTTACATTTATGAAATCAATGAACGACTGCAGAGAAAATGAAATAACATTTCTGCATGCAACAAAACATTTCTCGGAAAAAAAGACGTTGGGTTGAAGGTTAAGTAAAATACTCAATGTTTATTTGAGTCCTTGTAGTAATGAAAAAAAAACAAACTCCGAACTTAAATTATCCACTGGCAGCAAACAAAAATGCTGTCCTCTCTCTGTGTGCCGTCATCCTTTTACTGGCGCTGTGCAGTCACCTGTCAACCTGAATTATAAAATGTCTATTTCACTGAACAATGAAAAAATATAAATATATGCAAAATAATATGCAATTAAAATATTTATCATACTTGACCAATGGGATTTCTGCTCCTGAGCCTCAGCGCACAGCATCTGCACATCGGGGCTGTATGCTGTCACCTTCATCTTCACACAGGACTGTAAGCGGTCATCTGTGAGGCGTGTGCGATGTTTGTTTTTAATAAAGTTCATGTTGGAGACTGTCTGACTGATCTACATATGGACATATCGACGTGTGTGTATGCCGGAATGTATGCCAAGTAAAGATAAAGGGCGACTATCGGGAATCGCCGTTTCAGTTTTACTTGGCATACATTCCGGCATACATTCCGGCATACACACACGTCGATATGTCCATATGTAGATCAGTCAAACAGTTGCGCTGTGTGGCACACGGCTCCCGGTATAAATAGACTTCCAGTCCTTAGTGCCGCAACCGTTCACAGCTGCCCGCTATTCCAAAACACACGTGACCCCATGACCTCTGACCCGCCGGGACGAAGACATGACGTCACCACGGAAGAAGCAAGCACATGTGCGCTGCTTCCTGGGGGAGTCGTGACCATGTTAAAAGATCGCCATAATCTTTAAAGAATTACATTTTGAAAATTAACGAACTAAAATAAAATACATTTTAATTAAATACTCATTAATTATTTTCAAAAGCTGAGCCGCATCAGAGGGATCAAAGAGCCGCATGCGTCTCCGGAGCCGCGGGTTGCCGACCCCTGCACTATCCTAACGTTATTTGTGCCATGACCTAGACTCCAATCCTCACATTTATTCTCTAATTTGGTTATGGTCGCAGTGAGAGACTCGATAGTAGTTGATGTGTGTTGATGTGGTAGCCTCGGTAGCTACTTTATCACTGACCAGCTGTGTTTTCACGGCTTGCAGGTCAAGCTTAATAGTCGACAGTGCATCCCCGAGAGTCTCCTGGAGCTCCTTTTCAAAAATATCGCCGATGTCCTTCCTCACCAAAGCAGGCACCTCAAGCCTGAGTGCAGCAAAGTCAGACGCGGAATCCCCACTCGGCAATGCAGGTCCAGGGGAAGAAGACGACTCGCTTGCGGCATGCACGGTAAGACTCAGTGGTGTCTGAATGGTACTGCGGGCTTTCATGTTTTTTGCAGACATTTTAACGAGCACAAAGTTAACAGTGCAAACAAAAAATGGAGTACAATAAGTCAAAAACTATTGTATGACCAAAAAGAGCAAGTTAATAACAATTTTAATCAAAATCAGCAGGAGCCTCCATCTTCGTGTCCTACTCCATTGGCAGCTCAGTAGCACCCCTAAAATCACTTAGTTGTCCTTAGCCCAAATGTAGTGTAAAGGAACGAAATGCTGAGCAACTTTCTTCACTTTCACTTACATTTAGAACAGTCTGTCACAACATGAGGGTTCACAGTGAACTCAGCGGGAGGATGTGCATGTGAATGTACTGTTAATGGACAAAAACTGGAACTTACGTTAGCTTAGCCTACTTCGTGGGTGTGGAAATACACTGCTCAAAAAAATTAAGGGAACACTTAAACAACACAATGTTACTCAAAATCAATCACACTCCGGTGAAATCAAACTGTCCACTAAGGAAGCAACACTGATTGACAATCAAGTTTACATGCTGTTGTGCAAATGGAAAAGACAACAGGTGGAAATTATAGGCAATTAGCAAGACACCCCCAATAAAGGAGTGGTTCTGCAGGTGGTGACCACAGACCACTTCTCAGTTCCTATGCTTCCTGGCTGATGTTTTGGTCACTTTTGAATGCTGGCGGTGCTTTCACTCTAGTGGTAGCATGAGACGGAGTCTACAACCCACACAAGTGGCTCAGGTAGTGCAGCTCATCCAGAATGGCACATCAATGCGAGCTGTGGCAAGAAGGTTTGCTGTGTCTGTCAGCTTAGTGTCCAGAGCATGGAGGCGCTACCAGGAGACAGGCCAGTACATCAGGAGACATGGAGGAGGCCGTAGGAGGGCAACAACCCAGCAGCAGGACCGCTACCTCCGCCTTTGTGCAAGGAGGAGCAGGAGGAGCACTGCCAGAGCCCTGCAAAATGACCTCCAGCAGGCCACAAATGTGCATGTGTCTGCTCAAATGGTCAGAAACAGACTCCATGAGAGTGGAAGGAGTGCCCGCCGTCCACAGGTGGGGGTTGTGCTTACAGCCCAACACCGTGCAGGACGTTTGGCATTTGCCAGAGAACACCAAGATTGGCAAATTCGCCACTGGCGCCCTGTGCTCTTCACAGGTGAAAGCAGGTTCACACTGAGCACATGTGACAGACGTGACAGAGTCTGGAGACGCCGTGGAGAACATTCTTCTGCCTGCAACATCCTCCAGCATGACCGGTTTGGCGGTGGGTCAGTAATGGTGTGGGGTGGCATTTCTTTGGGGGGGCACATAGCCCTCCATGTGCTCACCAGAGGTAGCCTGACTGCCATTAGGTACCGAGATGAGATCCTCAGACCCCTTGTGAGACCATATGCTGGTGCGGTTGGCCCTGGGTTCCTCCTAATGCAAGACAATGCTAAACCTCATGTGGCTGGAGTGTGTCAGCAGTTCCTGAAAGAGGAAGGCATTAATGCTATGGACTGGCCCGCCCGTTCCCCAGACCTGAATCCAATTGAGCACATCTAGGACATCATGTCTCGCTCCATCCACCAACGCCACGCTGCTCCACAGACTGTCCAGGAGATGGCGGATGCTTTAGTCCAGGTCTGGGTGGAGATCCCTCGGGAGACCATCCGCCACCTCATAAGGAGCATGCCCAGGCGTTGTAGGGAGGTCATACAGGCACATGGAGGCCACACACACTACTGAACCTCATTTTGACTTGTTTTAAGGACAGTACATCAAAGTTGGATCCGTCTGTAGTGTAGTTTTCCACTTTGATTTTGAGTGTGATTCCTTTCCTCTCGCGCCACCTGTCAGTCCGTCGCGACAGTACCCCCCCCCCAGCTACGAGCCTACTGCCGCCGGGTGGTGGGCCCATAGCGCGTCCCTCCGTGAGAGCCCGTCTGCGTTCCCGTGTAGGGTCCCCGCCCGGTGTTGGATCTGAAAACAGAAGTCCTGCAGGGCGAGAAACCAACGAGTTACTCTGGCGTTAGTGTCCTTGGCCTTGGCCATCCATTGGAGGGGGGCGTGGTCCGTCACCAGGATGAAGGGTCGGCCCGCCAGGTAGTACCGCAGCTCCTCAATGGCCCACTTTATTGCCAGGGCTTCTCTTTCCACCGCGGTGTACCTTCTCTCTGCGGGGGACAGCTTTCAGCTGATGTAGAGTACAGGGTGCTCTTCTTCCTCGAAGGTCTGGGAGAGAACTGCGCCCAGCCCGGTTTCGGATGCGTCGGTGTGCACCGAGAAGGGGAGGGTAAAGTCCGGGTTGCACAGCACCGGCTCGCTGGTGAGGGCCTCCTTCAGAGTCCGGAAGGCCCGCTCGGTGTCGGCTGACCACCTCACCCGGTCCGGCTGGCCTTTTTTTGTCAGATCTGAAAGAGGGGAGGCTATCGCAGAGAAGTTAGGGACAAACCTACGATAATACCCCGCCAACCCCAAGAAGGCACGCACCTGTTTTTTTGACGTGTGCTGAGGGTAGCCTTTCACCGCTTCAACTTTCTCTGCCTGGGGCTTCAGCATCCCGCGCCCAATGCGGTATCCCAGGTATTGCACCTCGGTTAGCCCAAGGTGACATTTCATGGAACAGGTGGTCCGACCAGGTGGAGGAATGGATGACTACGTCATCCAAGTAGGCCGCTGCAAAGCTACGATGGGGCCGCAGGACGATGTCCATCAGTCGTTGGAAGGTGGCCGGTGCCCCATGTAGTCCAAAGGGGAGGATCCGGTACTGCCAGTGGCCCGTGGAGGTGCTAAAGGCCGTCTTGGGTCGAGCATCAGCCACTAGGGTCATTTGCCAGTACCCTTTGGTGAGGTCCAGGGTGGAAATGAATTGGGCCCTCCCCAGGTGCTCCACAAGGTCGTCCACTTGGGGGAGGGGGTAGCTATCAAAATCCGAGACCTGGTTCAGTCTGCAAAAGTCGTTGCAGAGCCGAATGCTCCCGTCAGGGTTTTGGCACTACAACGATGTTGGATTCTTCGATAACTCTGTCTCGTAGCATTCGCTCCACCTCTTTCTCGATGGCCTTACGCCGGGCCTCTGGGACACGGTAGGGCCTCTGTCTCACCACTACCCCTGGAGGTGTCTTTATGTGGTGGTGCACCACTTGGGTCCTTCCCGGGGAGGAGGAGAACACGTCCAAGAATTGGTCCACGAACTCGAGGAGCTCCTGTCTCTGGGCGGGGTTGAGGTCCTCCCTGAGGTCAACCAAAGCACGCTTGTTCTGATCTGTGTCCAGGGCGGCGTACGCTGAAACCACCGGGGCCGGTTCTACCCACTTCTTCAACAAGTTAATGTGGTATAGTTTCCCGTCCGTTCTCCTACCGGGCTGTTGCAGGCGGTAGTTGATGGCGCCCTGACGCTCTAGAACGGTGTAGGGCCCCTGCCAGCGGGCCAGGAACTTGCAGGCGCTACTGGGTACCAGAAGAAGTACCTGGTCCCCTGGGTGGAACTCCCGAGGTTGCGCCGGGCGGTTGTACACCCGTTGCTGTTCCTCCTGGGCGGCGCGCATGTGCTGTTGGACTATTGGCGCCACTCGGTCGATCCTATCTTGCATTTCCTGTACATATTCCACGACCGAGCGGTACGGGGACGGCTGTTCCTCCCAGGCTTCGATGGGCGACGTCCAGTAGTCCTCGAGGGCGCCGGCCGAACAGCAGCTCGAAGGGGGTGAAGCCAGTGGATGCCTGGGGACGGGCGGCAAAGAGTACATAAGGGAGGAGGAGGACCCAGTTCCTCCCTTCTTCGTCTACCACCCGCCGCAGCATCCGTTTGAGCGTCTGGTTGAAGCGCTCGACCAGCCCGTCAGTCTGGGGGTGGTAGACCGACGTCTTCAGGTGCTTCACCTGCAACAGCCGACACAGATCAGACATTAACTTGGAGACAAAGGGCGTACCTTGGTCGGTTAGTATGTCCTTGGGGATTCCCACCCGGGTGATGGGTAGAGGGATGAGGAGCGCCGGCGGAGGCCTCCGGGGAGCGGTGTGTTGGCACTGGGGACACTGCTGGCAGAACCTCTGGACCTCGGCACTCATCCCGGGCCACACGAATCGGTCCCTCAGTTTTTCCACTGTGTTCCGCGGTCCCAGGTGACTGCCGAGCGGGTGGGCATGGGCGAGGTGCATGACGAGTGGTGTTTTCGTCCGTGGTACCACCAGGAGATCTACCTGCTCCCCGCGGCGGCAGGCCCGTTGGTAGAGGAGGCCACCCCGGACAAGGAAGTACGAGGGGTTTTGGTCGTCCCCCTCTACAACCCGTACTTGGGCCCAGCAGTGCTTGAGGCAGTCGTCCTCCTTCTGCTCCCAACCAAAGCTCCCCTCTCAGTTCACCTGGTGAACGACAACAGACATAGGGTTAATTGATATAGAGGACTCACCTTCGGGAGTGGCGTCCCCGTTGTCCTGGGCCAGGTAGGTGGTCCGGGCCCCGGTCCTCTGTTTCCGCCGTCGCGGCTTCCCTGTCTCGGCGTCCCGGCCTGGCAGGGATCCTGGCCAGTCCCTCCCCAGGAGTAACGGTACGGGGAGGTCAGGGATCATGCCCACATGGAGAGACCAGATCCCGGTCGCGCTCTTGATCGGCACCTCCGCTGTCGGGACTTCCCGGGTGTCCCCATGAACGCAGGTCACAGTGAGGCTTCCCCCTGGCCGGAGTCCGCTGGGGAGGATGGACGGTCGGGCAAGGGTCACCGTGCTCCCGGTGTCCAGCAGCGTGGTGATCGGCCTCCCTTCAATCCACACCTTCTGGGTGGGCCCCTCCGGCAACTGTCGCGCATGGGGGGCGCAGCCGGCCAGCCAAGGTTTCTGGCTCGGTCCGGGAGGCCCCAGTTCCGGCTCCGTGGGCATGGGCTCGTCGGTGGGAGTTACCTGGGTGGGGGACCTCCGGCGGGTTCGCCAAGTGCCGGCTGGGCATGGCCGGTCAGACCGGACCCCCGAGGCCCCTAGGGGTAGGTCCGTGGGCTGTGGGTCACACGGGTCGAGCTCGAGGGTGGCGGTGGCGCGCTCCAGTGCCGTCAGGAGCTCCTGCAGCGTTCACGGTGCTTGGACCCCCACGGCCTGTCGTGCCATCCGGGGTATTGCCCTCAGGAACCGATCCATAGCCACCTCTTCCGCCACCTCGTGGGCCGTATGCTGGTCTGGCCAGAGCCACCTTTTGGTGAGTCGGATGAGGGCGTTTAGCTGTCTGCGGGGCCGCGCCCCCAGCTGATAGACCCAGCGATGAAACTCGGCGGCCGCTTGGTGAGAGCTTCGGCCGCACCACGCCAGGACGCCCTCCTTCATGGTGATGTAGTCCGCCGCGTCCTCCGGCTCGAGATTGTAATAGGCCTCACGGGCCTCTCCTGTGAGCAGGGGACCTACGGTGCTGGGCCAGTCGTCCTTATCCCATCCCTCGCGGCGGGCGATGGTTTCGAATGTTTCAAGGTACGCCACCGGGTCGTCATCAGGAGCCAGGGGGGGGAGTAGGCGGCGGAGCTCACGTCCCGGGTCCGGGAGAGGCGTGGAGCCCGTTTGGGACTGTAGCGCCACCAGAGTCTCTGTCGCCGCCTGGAGGCTTTGTTGGGTGACGGCCTGTTGCTGTATACTGGTCTGCAACAGCTGCTGTAATGTCTGATCCATTTTCTCTCTCCTTGTCAAAAAAAAACAACCTTTTTATCCTCTTTTTTTTTTTTTTTTTTTTTTAGGTGACGGGCGGTTCTGTGCTCATGCCCGCATCCTCCACCAGTGTAGCAGGAAAGGGCGATGCACAGAGACACGGAGGTGTGAGTAGAGCCAAAGCTGAGGCTTTATTCTCGTTTTGGTAGAGTGTAGGTTCGTGGGGGCGTGTGTGTAGGTCTGCGGGGCTGGGCTGACGTCGTGACGCTCGCGGGGGCGTGTCGGGGGAATCCCGGAAGAAGCCTTTCCCGGGGCGGCAGGGCGTCCTTTTATTTCCGCCTTCCGGTTAGGGAGTGGTGGAATTCTTCCGTCTGATCCTCCAATCCCCGGACGGTACGGCATCGGCGGGTCCTCCCTGCCATGGCGTCCCTTCCGGTTGGTGCGGGGCTGCCTGCTTCGCCTGATTTCCTTTCCTCTCGCGCCGCGTGTCAGTCCGTCGCGACAATATCAACAAACTTGCGTTAAATATGGGCACAACCAAGTGTACAATTAGAGGGGGGGCACACACTTATTTTCCTTAACAAACAAAAATATATTAAAAAGGAATCGACATAAATAAATAGAATAGATGAGGAAAAGACAGATCCAGGGTTCATTAAAGGGGGACATATAGAAAATATATTGTAATGTATATTGGGGGGGACAGATTGGTATTTCCTCAACATTGGGGGGGATATGACCTCCTCAACTAATGTGTGGTTACGCCCATGCCCACACTCTCAGCTAATTAATTTAACAAGACAACAATTTTCAGTAACCTTAATTTACTGCATATAGGAAACTGAGTGTCACGATATAGCCAGCAGAGGGCACTATGGCACTGGGACTCGTCTTCGGACAAACCACGTGACTTTGCTTGGGTTCACTCACTTCTGGGTGGAGCGCTAGCTTAACCACCCTGAGTTATCACATATGTAGAGAGTTAAGGGATGATTATGTTTGCTATTTAAGCACCGTGGTTACGGAGCACGACGCAGAGTTTTTGTTTTGTTATCATTTCTATGCTATGTTTCATGTAAGGACTACGTTTGTTTCGAGTTTTGTATTTATGTTTAATAAAGAGTTTGATCTGCACCTGCATCTGCCTCCCATCTACGACCGTGACACTGAGGTGTATTGATTTTTTTTAATGATTCTCATAAGTACTTTTGTGTAAGACGGATATGAAAGTCTACACACCTCAGTGATGTAAAAAAATGAAACCAATGTAAATCAAATCAGATCATTTTCAACCTTTACATTTATATAGAAACCAACACTTTTATATTTACTGTAGCTGTACTGTGAAGAGCCTTTTTGTGTTCCAGCAGCTACATATTTTAAAATTATACTTATGTTTATTTTAACAGACATACTTTATCTAAAAGTCGGCAAAGTACTAACACATTTATAACTGATTAGTCTGCTAATGAATCTGTCTTCAAAACGTTACTTGCAGTTTCACTGTTTGTCTTTATAATTATAAATCGTGTACAGTAGCACTACTTATATTGTTTTCTGATTGATATATCGCTTTGCGTATATTTCCTCATTTGTAAGTCATTTTGGATAAACACGTCTTCTAAATGAATCAATGTAGATGGAGGGGCACAGAAAGTTATTCTACAATTCAGTGTACGAAAGAGTTAAAATCAGTCATTTTTTTATTCTTGATTTGTTATTTTACTGTAAATTTAGTTGTCATCAATATAATTTGTATTACCTTTTTGACTTTTTTGGGAAACCTTTTTAATGCTCTTTATATACACTTTAGGCATGGCACCATATCTAACATTAACCAATCATACACAGTTTCCCTTCTTGTACATCCAATCACATGTATCCTGATTACACAATTTCCCATTATCTCCATGAGACCTTAGGTTTACAGTCATGGACGAAATTATTGGCACCCCTGGAACTTTTCCAGAAAATGCACCATTTCTCCCAGAAAAGTGTTGCAATGACAAATGTTTTGGTATACACGTGTTTATTACCTTTAACTGCATTGGAACAGCACAAAAAAGCCGAAGAAAAAAGGCAAATTTGACATCATTTTACACAAAACTCAGAAATTAGGTCGGACAAAATTGTTGGCACCTTCAACTTAATATTTGGTTGCACACCCCTTGGAGAAAATAACTGAAACCAATCGCTTCCTATAACCATCAATAAGCTTCCTACACCTCTCAACTGGAATTTTGGACCACTCTTCTTTTGAAAACTGCTCCAGGTCTCTCAGATTTGAAGGGTGCCTTCTCACAACAGCATTTTTGAGATCTCTCCATAGGTGTTCTATGGGATTTAGATCCGGACTCATTGATGGCCACTTCAGAATTCTCCAGCGCTTTGTCTCCAACCATTTCTGGGTGCTTTATGAGGTATGTTTCGGGTCATTGTCCTGCTGAAACACCATGACCTCTGCGGCAACCCAGCTTTCTGACACTAGGCCCTACGTTATGGGCCAAAATCTTTGATAGTCTCCAGATTTCATGATTCCTTGCACACAGTCAATGCACCCAGTGCCAGAGGCAGCAAAACAACCCCAAAACATCCTTGAACCTCCACCATGTTTGACTGTAGGTACTGTGTAGGCCTCTTTTTGTTCTCTGTAAACAGTAGAATGACGTGCTTTGCCAAAAAGCTCTACCTTAGTCTCATCTGTCCACAAAACGTTCTCCCAGAAGGATTGAGGCTTACTCAGGTACATTTTTGCAAACTGCAGTCTGGCTTTTTTATGCCTCTGTGTCAGAAGTGGGGTTCTCCTCGGTCTCCTGCCATAGCGTTTCTTCTCATTCAGATGATGACGTATGGTTCGAGTTGACACTGATGCACCCTGAGTCTGCAGGACAGCATAAATTTGCATGGAAGTTGACTGAGGTTGTTTATCCACCATTCGAACTATCCTGCGTTGCATTCTTTCATCAATTTTTCCTCTTCCGTCCACGTCCAGGGAGATTTGCCACAGTTCCATGGGTTATAAACTTCTTGATTATATTGCGCAGTGGACAAAGGAACTTTAAAATCTCTGTAATTGACTTATAACCTTGTTGTTATTTTATTTTTCCACAATTTTTTTTTAATCTTCAAACACTTTTCTTCTTTTTTTTTTTTTTCATGCTTGGAGTGGTATACAACAGCACACAACACAAAGGTTGAGCCAACTTTTATACACTCTAACTGGCTTCAGTTTTGATTTCTATATTGCCAGCACCTGTTACTTGCCACAGGTGAGTTTAAATGAACATCACATGCTTGAAATGAAATTATTTACCCACAGTTTTAATAGGGTGCCAATGATTTTGTCCAGTCCATTTTGGGTGTTTTGTGTAAAATGATGTCAAATTTGCCTTTTTTCTTCTGCTTTTTTGTGCTGTTCCAATGCACTTAAAGGTAATAAACATGTGTATACCAAAACATTTGACATTGCAACACTTTTCTGGGAGAAATGGTGCATTTTCTGGAAAAGTTCCAGGGGTGCCAATAATTTCATCCATGACTGTAGTTTAGTAGTGCTCTAAATTTCCCTGATCTCTTCCTTCAGTCCATCATCATTTTTGGCAGTTATACTGTAGGGTTTATTATCTTTTCTCGCAGTTAGTTCCTTAACTACTTTTGAGCTATTTCTACCTCAATTAATAAACAGACTTTCCTTGTTAGGGATGAGTGAACATTCGAATGTGTCTGTATGGTACAGTTGTTCCTCTTTTTAGTCGGACATCTCCTCTATCTTTGCTCCTTGTCTGATCCTTGATAGGGTCAGACTTGTGCTTGTAACTTATTCTTTATATTTTATGCATTCTTCTGACGTAGACATATGGTCAAACATCAGTCCCGGGCCTTATGAGGCGAACCCTGGACCTCCCAAGACAGTTCATCATACTTTTCCCACTTTTCTCCAGGTGTTCCTTTTGCACCTAAGTGCATTGCAGACTTCACAATGGCCTTTATGTTAATAATAATAATGTGCCTAATACATACTGTGAAAAGTTATTCTGTAAAAGCAAAAAGAATAATGTTTCTTTTTTATTAGTGTTAACTGTTAATCTAACTTTCCTCTGTGTGTGTGTGTGTGTGTGTGTGTGTGTGTGTGTGTGTGTGTGTGTGTGTGTGTGTGTGTGTGTGTGTGTGTGTGTGTGTGTGTGTGTGTGTGAGTAATTCTCTCTTCACCCTCCTCATTCTTGTGTGAACACAGGGAGTGCACAGGAAACCATTAGCTAGATGACAGGGCACACTAATGCAGCATATCGTTACTTACACAAAGAGCTAAAAGCAAGCAGAAATCTCAACTGAGTCTTTAGACAGGTAAATCCTTACTTCTCTACTATTAAAAACACCTATATGTGTGTGTGTGTGTGTGTGTAGTTGAATTGAAACGTCCTTCGAATAGTATTTGTTCCCTCTACAGGTCTTAACTGTCTGAATCTGTACAGACATGTTAAATGGGTACGGACTGGACATTAGTGACTCGAAGTTACCAAGCCAATTTCATTAAGTTACTACTTTCTTTTAGAACTCAATGTATCTTGTATGGTAGCACTACTTGTATTGTTCTCTGCTTGATATATCATTTTGCTTGTATTCTTTCATTTGTAAAACATGGAAACTGGAGTTGACTTTTCTTAGTGATATCTGGCAACGTGAGTTTAAATCAAGTGAATTAGAGTTAGTGAAGGAGAGCTGCAGTGTACTGTATGTTTACAGATGGAACAGTTGCTACTCATGATTATGATTGGTGTGGAATTATTTAATAAAGAAGTTTGAATTAAACCCACCTTGTAGCGTTAGCATTATAATTCATTTACTCAGTAAATCAATAAAAGGATCAGTAAAAGATGGCGGTTGTGAGATCGGGAAGTTGAAGCAGATGATGTACAGAGTTACTCGTCATCATAATGGCTTCTCTGCAGTATTTCCACACTTGTTCGGTTGACTGAGGAGATGAAAAGCAGTGTGAGAGTAACTGTTGCGTGGTGTAGATGCATTTTGGACTTCCTGTAGTTTTTATTCCAATTGTATTATACAACTCCAAACAGGTCACTCGCCCAGGTGCGAATAAATATCTATTCAGTCGTGCAAAAGACTTTTCAGTCGCAAATGTGAGTGAAGTTGTCATACTGTAGAGTCCTGAGTTTATCTGCGAGGTGTTTTCCCGTTTGGTGTGATGATGTTTAATGTCCCCGACAATCTCTGTAGTGTCATTTAGCATCATGCTAATGTTATGATTTCCCCTCATGCAAGCCAAGTTGGCAGATCAAGCGCCAGCTTGAAAATATCGCAGTCGATCATGTTCATGTAATCGTGGGCAGTCAAAATCCAAATCGAGATCGATTTTTGATTAATTGTGCAACCCTAAATTAGATTTTTTTTTTGTAATCTGATAATAGGAAATATTAGATAAAGATATATGTACTTGCTAAAATCAAAGTGCTTTTTTTGAAACAAACGTAGACTGGAAAAGAACTATTCTAAAATGAGGCTTTGGTTAAATAAAACAGTCACAAGAGGCAGTTAACAATCATAGGCGGACTGAGGCTTCCTGTTTGAAGGGCAGGTTAGTACGACAGCAGCAACTACACAAAAGGGAAAAGCACCCCACTAATCAGAATCATACCCACAAAATTCACTGCAATAAACACAGCAAGAATACGTCCCTTCATTAATTAAAGCCCACAGTGTCGCAAAGAACTCCCCAAACCTCAAGAAGCACTCAGCTCCTACAAGGAGAAAACAAAAAAACACAAAGTCAATTACAATATACTCAAAACAGACAAACAAAAGAAAATTACTGTCATGAAAACACAGATAACCTCAAGCTCAAACTGATTACAGGTAGCAAGTTTACCAAAGCAGACTAGAACCACTACTACCACATAGCAGTATCAGCATAACTGATAGACTGTTACAGCAGAGTTGAATTAAAGAAAACTGATCTCTAACCATCACAAAACAACGACAGAACAAAATAAAACCAAATCAGAGTATGAAGCTGCAAAACCAAACAAACAATCAGCCCCAAAGCAGCAACGTGGCTCTGTGAGTGAGGGGGACGCGCTATACCGATATGACCACATCTCACTCAACCCGCCTTAATACATGCAAAATCGAGCACCCTAAGAACAGACAGGTGTTACAACCTCAATTTGGAAAGCATGCAAGATAGTTTAGCTCAAGTAACAGAACCAAACGATTTACCTACCGTGATCCGATGACATGGTATTCACGATGGCACGTACAAAAATCATGATAGCGTCTTTAATAGTTGTGACGGCAACAGCTGGCACTCTGACCGGAGCTACATGAAATTACCATGCTACACAGTTGGGAGCCTTGACGGCACACCGCACTGATTATGAGCAGCACATCACACCCACACAGTCTCAGTAGCCCAACGTCACACTAAACAAGTAAATCACATGGTAAATAGACAACACTAGCATCACACAGCTAAGCAACAAAGCTAAAAACACATACCTCTGTAGCCCGTAGCAACTAAAAGAAGGAGCGGGTTTTCAACCACGACGCATCCTGAGAAGCCTTAACGACCATTTATATACTGTGGTAGGGAGAGAGCCCATTGGCCATGTAATTAATAAGGGTGACGTTTTGACCACGACACACACCCTACTACATACAGAAAAATCTAGACCTGGTCTTCCCAAATTTAGCAGCAGCATTAAGAGTGTTTCTAACAGTGCCACTAACAGTTTCCTCTGCTGCAAGATCTTTCAGCAAATTGAAACTTATAAAAACATACAGTAACTTCGTTCAACTACGAACAGTGATTGCTTGACCCAACTGGCAATCATCTCAATTGAAAAAAATCTAGCAAGATCAACTTCGTTTGATGACATACTTGAAAAATTGGCGAGTACAAAAGCAAAGCATGTCAAAGTGCTGTAATCTTATAGTGGGGAAGATGAATGTTTCAACCAATCCAAGGTGGCAGAATTAATTATACAATAATACCTAATGTTTGTGAATGTAAAGGGATTTTCTGGTGTTATTGATCTATTTTTGTTGCTTTTATCTGTACGAAATGAACAAGAAAGTAACACAATCACTATTTAGAAAGGGTGTACATAACATACAGCAAGTTACCAACTCAAAACAACCAAAACATGAAAAAACAACCACACATCATAATTCTTCCAAATTTGTTTTCTAAAAGTAATTAAAAATGTAAATCACACCACTCACTGTTCACTTTATTATGAACACCTGTAGAATTGCACATTCATCCAGATATGAATGACTTGCAGCTGCATGATTTTATGCATTGTGCTACTGCCACATGATTGGCTGATTAGACAACTGCATAAATGAGCGGGTGTACAGGTGTTCCTTTTAATGTGGACAGTGAGTGTATATACCATAAACAGCAATACACACAGTATATAATCAACACTAAAATATATACAAATCTCTCAGGCGGGAGGAAAAAGCAGAGTTTTGTGGATTAAAATGGATTCATGTCATACACAATGCTCCATGCAATCATACAATAAGCATTAATCACAAGTAGAATTAGTAGACGTGTTAAAAATATTCTGGTTGGTCTTTTTAATCTTTTGATAAACAGGTGAATAGCGCCACTAACACATTTACACCAGTCGACCCTGTACATAAATAACTGTGAAAATTATATTTCACAATAAAAATATTGTGAAATTTAACTCATTTCTTTTCTTTTCAGGCCAAGGCCCAGAGAGACCCGTGAACCAAACAGACCCGTGTACCACAGCACCCAGAACAGCAGAAAGAAAGATCATAAAGGTCATATATTTGCTAACAGCATGAAGAAACCCAATAAACTTAAATTAAACCTTCAAACACATCACTTTGAACATTCCTGGCCAGAAAAGCCTGGTAGATTTGTGGCTGAAGACTTTAGGGAAATCTACACTGATGACACTGAGGCTTTATCTTGGGCTTTATTTAATCATCTTAAAGTTAAAGCATCTCAGGAACTTAGGCATCCATTTAGGTTAAATAATGACACATACATTATATATAATTTAGAATTAAAATGGGGGTCTAAATGCTACAATTGGTTAAAATTTGAATTGTTTACTTCTGAGGATGACATTAATCGTGTTTTAGACAACTGATATGAACTAAAGTGCAGTGAAGACATCCTGAATGTGATTGTACACTACGCAAGTGTTGGTGAAAATGATCCCAAATATTTAATGTTAAATGGCTGGATTTATAAACTGTATCCAAAGAAACTTTATGTATTTCTAGTAGGAAAACAACTCATTAGAAATGAAAATGCAGATGAAATAAAAAAGGTTATTGAAGGACAGCATAAGAAGTATGAATATAAAGACATTCGAGAAGGAATAAGTAACTGTAAAGAAAATAATCAAGATTTATATGTTCTGTATTCTGAGTATGCGCAGTACTTCAGAAAGACTTTACTGGGCATCTATACACACGGAACTTTTGACCCCAATAAGGAAGCTTGGTTTACTACATACTTTTTAGCAACAGTGATTTCAGAGTCTGCAAGAAATTTTAGATCATTTATCATCACACTCATAGCTTTAGATCTGAGTCAAGATCCTGAAACCCAAATCAAGGGCCTGGAGTTTCTTTTAGAGAAGCATCCAATGGCGAAAGGGGGAACCTGGATAAACTCTGGTAGAAGGGGGTTTCATGGGGCAAGCACTGCGGGAGGTGGGAAAAACACAAAACTTAAAAAGCTAATAGAGGAAGAGGATGAAATATTCAAGATATGGCTTTCAGCCCATAGTAAAAAAAAGATTGATACAGAAATGATTAAACGTCTCCTCAAGCTGTTATATGGTAAACTCAGACTCAATAAACATCCCTCAGTTCTAGAAACTTTTATTACAAATTTTATAGATTTTAAAAAAGGAATAAATTCTTTAATTTTTCCTGAATTACTGAGAGGGTCACATGGTGGACCGATTTCTCCACAGAATATGAATTTAAGTTGTTGTTTATCATCAGATATTCCGACCACAACTATACCCATATTAATCCCTCTTTACCCCCATGATTTACAACTCGAATCTTTCTGCACAACAATGATGTACGATTATACATCAGACAATATTCGGAATCTATATCTGTACCTACACGATCATGATTTGGACTGGTGTAGGGATGAAAGCCGCTCACCTCTGACACCATCAGTCCAAACACCTGTCTGTTCAGCTTTTTCTACAGCTAACTCTAAAATATCTATAAATCCAGATGTTCTGTCCTCACTAAACATGTGGATTCTGTTTCACCAACACTTCAGTACAGACCCTGTATATTTAAGCTTAGGTCTTTGGAAGAGGAGGGGTATACTTCACTGTACAGACCGGTTTATGGCTGACACGTTATTCTGTTTACATTTAAATCAGTTCTTCTCTAAATTTATCCCACTGAAAACCCACGTCTTTAGAAACACTGTAAAACAGCAGAGCTTCATTTTCCCAAATCTCCAATCTGAAAATCTTTTAAACAGTTTATTGATGAGACCACACAGCCTCAGCAGCTTTATATCTGATGCAACACATGAAATATCACACAGTACATCTCTAAATTTATCAGGTGCCTCCTCTCTGTATAACACAGAACACTCGGAGCAGTGTGACATCACGTCTCTACAGACCAGGTGGAGAAAAGAGTTTCAATTACGCTATCCCTCATTCTGTGTTTATTCCAGCTTTACACAATTTCACAGAATACACCTGCAGTCTGACTGTCAGCAGCTAAACTATTCCAATCTGTATCTTAACTATCCCAGTCTGTATAGAAATACAAACAATTCCAGTCTGTATGGAACTAGAAATAATTCTATTCTGTGTGGAAATGATTCCAGCAGGTTTTATTTCTGCTGTGTATACTCCTCTTCTCTCCTTTATAAAAAGTGGTTCAGGCTTTTACAACTGTGTATTACCATCACACTTTTCAAGAAAAATACATTTATGTAAAAATAGATTTAAAAAAAAAATCAATACATTTATTAAAAATGTACTGAAATTTTTTAAATATTTGATTTTATAAATGTGGGAACATTCTTTGCACGGTAAAGTGGCGCAATTACATAAATAGGGAAAGTATGAGTGACTCTGAGGGGAGAGCTTTGAGAGGAACTGATGGCATTTAGGCCACGGGGGTCAAACTCGAAGTGAAGATTCCCTTTTCCCCAGATGCAGTTAATGCTCCCTACTCTCCTAAGTGGACAGGACTCATGTTAGGTAGGGAAAGTGAATAGCCCATGAACGGTGTGTGGAATAAGACTCAGAGTTGTTTGGATGACTAATGTCATATATCATTTTACATATCATAATATAATATGATATCATATTACAAGTTATTATGCAATGTAAAACCATTTATGTGCACAGACTTAGGTTGTGACCCAGTGTGACTGTGCGTGTAAATCAGTTGGTGTTTGTGATTCAGTCTCTTGCGTCTTGACGGTGGCGATGATGGAAAGATCTGTCCTCACTGCAGGGTGCAAAAGCAACTGACAGTTCCAAGATGTACTGTGAGGCCAGTTAGGAGGGAGTGGAATGCCAAAGAGGCCAGCAGCAAACACTTGCTTTTCTCGTAGCTAGTTTATGGTTTATAATTTATTAGTAAATTTTCTAAATTTATCTATGCCTTAACCAATCAGAATCATGCAACTTGACGTAATGACTAGCTTAGTGGTTGTGTGAATGTATAATTGCTGATGTGATGAGTGTTTACGCAGAGTGGCCTACGAACTCCTTGCTGAGTGTGAAGCTGACTTCTGCTGATGAAACTGCAATTTATTCTGGGTGAAAAAAGATTATTATGACTGTGAATTAGTAAGATAGAATCTAGTCAGGGTAGGTTTGAGTAAACAAATACGTTTCGTTTGAGTTGAGCCACTTTATCCAGCGTGTAGCGGTGTGTTGACTCCAAGCTTTCAGTCGCCTGATTGAGTTCTATCGGATTTGACGGTGATCCCAATCTAATGTTTCTGCGAGGATATTTATGAAGCTCGGTGCAGAAGCTGATGTGTAGGTACGTTTTACGCGGTAGCGAGGCGAGGTGGAAATATTATGATCAATACGTATTATGAATGAGATAAGATAATGGTCTGAGACAACTTCAAACTGTGGAAAAATTACAATATTTTCTATACTTAGTCCGTACGTTAGTATGACGTCAAGAGTGTGACCACCATTATGAGTAGATTACGTTCTGATGCATGGTAGGTTGATTGGCAGCTTGGTAAATTGTCCGTAGTGTATGAATGGGTGTTTGACTGTGTATGTGATTGTGCCCTGCGATGGACTGGCACCCTGTCCAGTGTGTACTCCGCCTTGTGCCCGATGCTTCCTGGGATAGGCTCCAGGTTCCCCGCGACCCTGAAGCAGGAATAAGCGTTTGAAGATGGATGGATGGATAATCCCTACTGAATCTAAGATGGACACAACCGCTGTTCTCAGAGGGTCCTCCAGGTTATCAAAATGAATATTAAAATCTCCGACGATTAATGCTTTATTTACAGACACAACCAGGTTTGAGACAAAGTCTGCAAATTCACTAGGAAATTCGTATATGTCCCTGTGTCACAGCTCCGTCAGATCAGGACTCCAGATCCCAGAATACAACACGTACCTCGCACGCACGCATGCGCTCAAAGTCCCCGGAGTTCTGATCTGAGACACCTGTTACCAATCACACACCCATACGCACACACACTCATTCCCCGCTAGTATTTATGGAATCACTCACCTTGGACACATCGCGAAGTACACGCTTAGCAACCTTAGTTCCTCTGCGATACCAAGCATTTCTACATAGTTGTTATTTCCCGGTTTATCTCGACTTCTGGCCGCGGTTTTTCGACAACGTCTCTGTTTTGTCCCGTTTGTTCAACGAACCCGATCGCCTGACCATTGCCTGTTTCACTGACTCGAGCTTCCTTGACATTCACGGATTGTTATTGTTCTCTCGCCACCCTCTCCCGCGCTATTTCCCTCATTAAAATGCAAATCAATTTGTAACATTTTTGACATGCGTTTTTCTGGATTTTTTTGTTATTATTCTGTCTCTCACTGTTCAAATAAATCAACCATTAAAATTATAGACTGATCATTTCTTTGTCAGTGGGCAAATGTACAAAATCAGCAGGGGATCAAATACTTCTTTCCCTCACTGTATTAAAACAGAATGACTTTGTAGTAGAAGAGTCCTGACCTTTCACCAGTTGCACACATGATCGGCGCATAAGGAAACGAATAGCCCCAGAACTGTTGAGCAGCTAGAATCCTGTATCAGACAAAAAGGGTCTTGCACCACAATATCTAAGCGACCTTTTGGTTTTATATGATCGGCCACGCCTACTCAGATCAAAAGGTGCAGGCTATTTGACGGTACCTCGAATAGTGAAGGCTACAGCAGGGGGAAGAGCCTTCGCTTATAGAGCCCCACAGTTATGGAACAGTCTTCCTATTAGTGTTCGGGACTCAGACACAGTCTCAGTGTTTAAGTCTAGGCGTAAAACATATTTGTTTACTCAAGCTTACCCTGACTAGATTATATCTCACTACTTCACAGTCCTAATAATCGTGTCTTTTTGCCGAGCCCCACACGAATTTATGGAGATATTGGAGATCCAGATCCCTTCTGCCTCTGGATGAGCCCAAATCTTCTGCTGGGACTACGGCTGCTCCTAAGGCCACACTTCTCATTTTCACATTATCTGTGTTACCTTCACATTCTGTGTTACCCAGATGAGGATGGGTTTCCCTTCTGAGTCGGGTTCCTCTCAAGGTTTCTTCCTCAAAAAACATCTTAGGGAGTTTTTCCTTGCCACCGTCGCCACTCAGTGGCTTGCTCAGTTGGGATAAATTCCATTTGTTTTATACCTGTTTGTCTCTGTTTATCTGTTTCTGACTGTTTATACCTGTTTTTTATTTCTGTAAAGCTGCTTTCAGACAATGACTATTGTAAAAAGCGCTATACAAATAAAATTGAATTGAATTGAATGGCTAAACCTTCCTCTCCTCAAACTCCAGCAACTGGTCTCCTCACTTCCCAGACGTATACTGACTGTTGTTAGTAGAAAAGGGGATGCTACACAGTGGTAAACATGACCCTGTCCCAACTTTTTTGAGACGTGTTGCTGCCATCAAATTCAAAATTACCTTATTTTTCCATTCAAAATATTTCCTCGGTTTAAACATTTGATATATTTTCTGTGTTCTATTTTGAATAAAATTTGGGTTTATGAAATTTGCAAATCATTGCATTCTGTTTTTATTTACATTTTACACAGCATCCCAACCTTTTTGGAATTGGGGTTGTACACAAAAACAGAAGAAATACTTTTTCACAGCAACATATATATATATATATACTGCTCAAAAAAAATAAAGGGAACACTTAAACAGCACAAAGTAACTCCAAGTGCTCCCTACATACTGAGAATACATGAGAATACATACTGAGAAAAAAGCGCTCTGAAAAGAAACAATGGACGTTGTCTACAGGAAGTTAAGTGTAGAGCACATTAGATTTATAAAAGTTGTTTGATTTATAAAAGTTAGTTAAGGCTTGCTCTGCAATTAAACTCTCACTGCACTACAGTTAGACCAAATGGCTCAATCTGTGAAGAGCTGATGATGTACCAGTGAGATCTGTAACTTCTTCAGTGTTGTAGTCATATCATATTTTTTCTGCTTCATTATAGTGGGTGTCACTGTACTCCTAGGAGGTTACAATGCTTTGCTGAACTTTTAATACATTGTCCAGCTTATTCCCTCCTAACAGCTCCATGGGCAGTTTCTTGGCCTTCATGATCCAAGCAGGATTGACTCTGTGTACTCTGATTAACATTTGTAGTGTGAGCTCTTGGAAATGAAATACTGTTAAACTGTATACTGCTGTAACACTGTTATACCTTTTCAACATTAATATGGGCAGGTGATGACTTTGCTTCAATTAAATGTTATTTGTATACATGCTTATAACAATGGATAGCAACACTGCAGAAATATATCAATTCAGGATATAAATGATCAATTTATAAGTTTATCCCTAATGAGCAATCTAGATGCAATCTTTTATGGAGATTAGGTTATCATCATCAGGGCTTGGAGGGAGGCTGATCCATCCAGAACAGCAGCTTATTATTAGTTCATGAAGATGTAATCTTGAATCATAAAGATTCTGTAATCTTGTTGATGCTAAAGAATAGGCTACCTGTTTAGACATTGTTTGAATTTGACTTTCTATTAATATAATAATATATGAGACTTGTTCAAGACTAGCACGTTCGCCTCACACCTCCAGGGTCGGGGGTTCGATTCCCTCCAGGGCCCTGTGTGTGCGGAGTTTGCATGTTCTCCCCGTGCTGTGGGGGTTTCCTCCGGGGGTTTCCTCCCCCAGTCCAAACACATGCATGGTAGTCTGATTGGCGTGTCTAAAGTGTCTGAATGGGTAGTGTATGAATGGGTGTGTGAGTGTGTGTGTGATTGTGCCCTGCGATGGACTGGCACCCTGTCCAGGGTATACCCCGCCTTGTGCCCCATGCTCCTTGGGATAGGCTCCAGGTTCCCCACGACCCTGAAGAAGGAGTAAGCGCAAAAGTCTTAGACACCCTCATTTTTTAAATACTAAATGTGTCTTCTAAATGATGACTTCTGAATTATTGGGTTATTCAAAGAACATTTTAGACTTCCACATTCATTCCAACATTAATTTTCCAACAAAAAATGTAAAGTTGCAGTAAAATGTGTTCTTGTCAGTAAAGAAATCTTCATATTACGTAATAGAATACTTTTCAGACAGAAACGGAATGCCTGCTGTCAGGGATTATCTGCAGAAACAGACATGACTGAGACTGACAGAGTCTCCAGAAGAACTGTGACAGGTTCTCCAACATAATGGATCAACTTATCAACTAATTTCCTTATAAAACTGCACAGTTTTATAAGGTCTCAACACCAAAGTATCGTGACACCAAATATTGACTTTGTTTAATGTATTACTGTTCACTGCACTTTATAATGGATTCATTACGTACAATGTTTTATTTCATTATTTTAAAAGGCATCTTTGCTTTGCAACATGTGTTTACATGCGTTTAAACCTTTACCGTTAGCACAGTACTGTATTTTTAGTCAAATAAGCAAAGTTTGGTGTATTTTTCCTGCTGTATCTGATGTCTCACATCACAGGCAAACTCCATTCTACTTCTATCACATTTTCCTTAAATTAAATACCTTTCCAGTTGGATTAAATGTGATTATTATACAACTTTACAGATTGCCGGTTTACAGAACATGACTTATTTTACAACAAATTTGTTTTCTGATGACAAAAAGAAAAATAAGTCAGTAATGTCATTGTTTCTCTTGGACATAATACTGTAGCTTATAAACCTTAAAATGATTATTTTTGAAACATGAATAGAGATTATTTTATAAGCAGCTTTAACACACACAGGAACTTTCCAAAATACTTTTTACTTTTAACCTTTAACATGTGAAGTGTATTGATGGTCGACATTTTGTCCATAACTAAGTTCACAAAATAATCAAAAAACTGTTTTATATATATATATATATATATATATAATATATTTTTAGATTACGTTTTGAAGAAGAATTGTTTTCAGTTTATATATGTAAAAACAAACACTTTATGACTTTATGTCTGTACTGTATCAGTTCACTCCTCACTGCATATCTCCCAGTCATTTACTGACGGTTTAAAATGGCGGCCGTTCCCATGGTTACTGCCTTTACTTTTCCCACATAGACCTGGCAACCCTGTTCCCCGTGTTTGTGAACGCGCCTGCATGACTCGTGAACGCGCGCTCGTGTTCTGTGGACGCGCCCGGCGACGCTGCTGTTGTTGTGGGTTTTTATCCCATTCCCCAACATCTGGATTCTTTTATTCTCAGAAATAAACGGAAGGCGGATTTTCACACGTGTGTCCACGCCGAGGATTTTACACCGCTGGAGTAACGTGTGTGTACTGCGCGAGAGAAACGTGCTGAGAGCTTTTGTTCGCCGGTGAAGCTCTTACACACACACACACACACACACACACACACACACACACACATATAACACACACATATACACACACATACATATAACACATATACACACACATATACACAACACACACATAAAAAAAAAAAAAAAAAAAACACACACATACACACACACATACACATATACATATACACACATACACACATATACACACACACACACACACACACACACACATATATATATATATATATATATATATATATATATATATATATATATATATATATATATATATATAGACACACACATACACAGAGGAAGACAATCATCATGTCATCCTCTGAACTGGACTACATCCCTCCGTGGTGGATTTATTGGCTTCACCAGTTTCCTCACATCAATCTGAGACTCCAGCAAATCAACAACACCTTCAACCCTCAGGAGGAAAACTACCAGCAGGTCAGTGTCTCACATCATAAACTACCAGCAGGTCAGTGTCTCACATCATAAACTACCAGCAGGTCAGTGTCTCACATCATAAACTACCAGCAGGTCAGTGTCTCATATCATAAACTACCAGCAGGTCAGTGTCTCACATCATAAACTACCAGCAGGTCAGTGTCTCACATCATAAACTACCAGCAGGTCAGTGTCTCACATCATAAACTACCAGCAGGTCAGTGTCTCATATCATAAACTACCAGCAGGTCAGTGTCTCATATCATAAACTACCAGCAGGTCAGTGTCTCATATCATAAACTACCAGCAGGTCAGTGTCTCACATCATAAACTACCAGCAGGTCAGTGTCTCACATCATAAACTACCAGCAGGTCAGTGTCTCACATCATAAACTACCAGCAGGTCAGTGTCTACATCATAAACTAACCGCAGGTCAGTGTCTCACATCGTAAACTACCAGCAGGTCAGTGTCTATATCATAAACTACCAGCAGGTCAGTGTCTCACATCGTAAACTACCAGCAGGTCAGTGTCTCACATCATAAACTACCAGCAGGTCAGTGTCTCACATCGTAAACTACCAGCAGGTCAGTGTCTCACATCATAAACTACCAGCAGGTCAGTGTCTCACATCGTAAACTACCAGCAGGTCAGTGTCTCACATCGTAAACTACCAGCAGGTCAGTGTCTCACATCGTAAACTACCAGCAGGTCAGTGTCTCACATCATAAACTACCAGCAGGTCAGTGTCTCACATCATAAACTACCAGCAGGTCAGTGTCTCATATCATAAACTACCAGCAGGTCAGTGTCTCACATCATAAACTACCAGCAGGTCAGTGCCTCACATCGTAAACTACCAGCAGGTCAGTGTCTCATATCGTAAACTACCAGTGGATCAGCGTTTGTGTGAGAAGGCTGCAGGTATAAACATGTCAGGAGGTACAGTGTGAGGAGGAGATGGACCCCAGCGTGGTCTTCTCAGTCCATGACGTGAATGTGATCATGTCCCTTCTGTACACGTTACACATTAAATATCAGTCACTGACGTGTTGTGTGTGTGTGTGTGTGTGTGTTCCATGATCAGGTAGTTTATGATGCCGTAATGCAGACACACGTTATACACACTGTTATCTGTGTACGAGTGTAACGTCTGACTTCCTCTGGGTCTGATGGGTCAGAAGCAGGTCATCCATGTGATTACCCATAAGCACAGCTGTTTCCTTTGGAAGACAGGAAGAGGAAATGACAGTGATATTTGACCCTCTGAGGTTCTGGAGTCAATTCAGACTGAAATGTGTACGTTAGCGTGGACTTTATTGTTTATTAGCATGTCTGTGTGTTTGTTTATTTAAAAAAATAAAAACTATTCAAGCTTCTGTTCAGAACTTCAGTAGTTCCCTGAATAATTCAGTAACGTTCCTGAACTAGCTTTCTCCTTTGTATTTATCCGTCTTTTCACTCGTCCCAGGACACCAAGGGCACGCAGAAATCTGGAGGTTGTCATAGCGATTGTGTGTGTGTGTGTGTGAGTGAGTGAGAGAGAGAGAGAGAGAGAGAACACTTCCTTTGTCTTGTCCCTCAACAAAAGCATTTACTTCCTGCGTGTGGAAGCGTCTCTCTCCCTCCGTTCTGTCTGTCTGCACGCTGAGGTCTTGAGGAGCACGAGACGGTTTTCTCTTCAGTTATATAAAGAACATCTCCAGATTCCTTCAGATAAATATTATTTGAATTTGCACAGCGTATAAATGTAGACTGCTTCTAAACATCACTTGTATTCAAAGTGCAGGTTGTCCATGCACATCAGATATATTTAACGATGACCAAAATTGCAGAAATATTATTGAAAATGATTATTTTTTCAAATCTGTCTTCAATAATGTCATTAAAAACACTAGTTAAGGTGTTCTTTACGCTGTCCGACACAGACGCAATCAGATGTCCATGACCGCTTCCTGATCCAGCCATGAGAACGATTTCAGTACGCTCTGCGTTTGTGAAAGGCTTTCTTAAACTCTGTCTGAAAATATAGAGCATTCACTCCGAAAGTATTGGAACAGAAAGGCTAATACTTTTGTTCGTGATGTACATTGAAGATATTTGTGTTC
The DNA here is from genome assembly GCA_012411365.1 of Ameiurus melas. NCBI lineage: Eukaryota > Metazoa > Chordata > Actinopteri > Siluriformes > Ictaluridae > Ameiurus > Ameiurus melas. Next base: position 32,275,363 of record CM022760.1, on the reverse strand, counting down.
GTGATGAAAAGATTAATACAAGACACTGGAGCGGAATTTCAGCTTTAATTTCCTCATATTTACATTTAGACATATTCAAGAACTTGAATCGTGGCACCTTTTTGTATCAGAACGGCTAATTTTTAGGTGAGCAAAAGTATAGGAACAGGTCCGTCTTGAGGTAGATGAATGTAAATAACACTTAATATTGGGTTGCGTTTCTCTTTTACTCGCAGTCACTGCATCACTCCTGCACCTCACTGACACCAAACTGCTGGTTTCTTCTTCTGTGAAGCTTCTCCAGGTTTTTCCTGCAGCTTCTTCCAGTAGTTGTTTGTTTCAGGGGGTTTCCACTTTCCCCCTATTGAAGTCCTGTGTTGAGGTGGAAGTGTGTTTTGGATCGTTGTCTTGCTGCGTGATGAAGCTCCTCCTGATTCATTCGGATGCATTTCTCTGTACATCTGTTTACAGGAATGTTTCTGTAAACTTCCGAATTCATTCTGCTGCTAATATCATGAGTTCCATCATGAATAAAGATTAGTGAGAAGAAGCAGCCGTGTAAGCCCAGGCCATGACACTACTTGTATGGAATAATAGTGCCAAATGTCCTCAAGGCAAAATGGCATGTTCAATTACATAAATTGAATAAAAACACATCACAATGACAATACTTGAATTTTTTTTGCCCAGCAATTTGACAGTGCTTGAATTCGTTTCCTCTGCAGTGCACGGGGTTTGTATATTTTGATTGAAAACAAAAATCCAGCATTAAAAATTCAATGCACACACATTCACCTTCAAAATACAGTTCCAAAGTATTCATTATTCGTCAGGTGATGTATCCACACGTTATTTTTCAACCTCACAAATTCAGGCTGCGAAAATTCAAGCCTTAAAATTCCAGTCTTCACATCCGGGTCTCGCAGGAAGAGCGATGGATTGCCGACACTATTGTAACATGTTACTCTGGGCCGGCCCCCTAGTGGTAGGATTGTGCAGCTATAACGCACACCTTTTACATTTTTGATGTTTAATTAAATGAACTGTCAAATCATATCTCAACATTGTGATGTTTTTATACCGTATGGACATTTACACAAAATATTCCATCGTTTAAAACTCAATAGCATTTTCAATATCACTATAAAATGGGTGGTTTCAAACAAAAGGTGCCATGTTCTAAGCTGTTTAACATGTATAGATGTAAATATCAGGAAATGAAACCTGGAATTCTGATCTATCATCTCATATTCATCTTCTGATCTCAAACCCAAATGACTTCAGTGTAAAGTAAAATCAACGGAATCAGCCTTGCTGTTCCAATACTTTTAGATGGGTGTGTGGGTGTTGGGTGTGTGTGTGTGGGGGGGGTAGTGTGTGTGTGTGTGTGTGTGTGTGTGTGTAATATCTGTGTTGTGTGTGTATAATATATTTTTAAATGGAATGAGGTATTTTGTGTAGAAAGCTTGTCCAAGCTGCATTGAGAACAGCAGAGAGAGTGGCAGGGATCAGGATTATGGTTTATATTAAATTACTACAACGATGTTGAGGGATTTGGAGCTGATTCACACATTTGAATGAACTAGAAAACACCAAGGACGGTGCAAACATTTCAGCGTGTTAATGAAAAGAAGCACCGCGCGAGACTCGTCGGCTGTATGGTCTCAAGATCGTGGAATTATTCCATAAAATCGAGGTGCATATCTGTCTTTTCATCCAGAAAACTAGGGGGATGCAAACTTTTGCACTGAATGATATGTCTACATATATACTTGTGTGTGTTACAGTCTCTGCTCTTCCTGGTGTGTGTATCCTCGGCTGCGTTGGGTGTGAATCTCCTCGTGCTCGCTCTTTATCTCAGTTTCCTGTGCTGCTGTCGGAGGAAAAGCGAGGCTGATGACGAGGACGAGACGAAGAAGCCGAGCTCACACTGCGTCACCTGGACGGCCGTCACCGCTGGACTTCTGAGCTGGTGTGTGTGTGTGTGTGTGTGTGTGTGTGTGTGTTTCATAATCCCATGCTACTCATTAGTGTGTTATTAAATTAGCTGCTCTGGTATTCCCGCTCCTCCTGAACATGGTTCATTGTTGAGGTCATGTGAAACCTCCTGAATGTCTGATAACCAAACACACCAGTGGCATTTCTTTTAAAGAAAGATATCACAAGCACACTTTTCACCCCCAAGAAAAAAAAAAAGATGATAACAGATATATTGGTCATAATTAGACAATGTGTTCAGTGTTTTCATTAAAGATCAGTCACAGTGTTTTTTGCCTTTTAGTGTTTCATTTCTGTCAACCAACAGCATAGGGGTCTGAAATTTACCAGGTGGTGGACGTTTCCTCATTACATTACTTACATTACGTTTTTAAGTCATTTTCAGGGCTGCTGTACATGATTTTATTTTATTTATTTTTTTTACGTAACTGTGGAATAGTAATTCTGTCCCTGATAGATTTGTGTGCCTATTAAAATGGATATTTTCTGTCTTTATTCTGTAGGAAGAGGAAATAAAGTCACGATGGATGAGTTGAGTAACTGACTCGAACATTAATGCACTACGCTTAAACCCTTTGGCCGAGTTCAGATCTCTGGAGCAGAGCACCGTCTGATTAAAGCCCTGAATGGGGTGATGGAGTACGGTGTTGTGGCGTTACTTCACGCTGTAAACAGCCGTGTTAATGGCTCTGAGACACGAGCAGGACGTTGGACAGGCTTTTGTTCTGCCTGGATTTTTTCCCAGTGTGAGACAATACAGCACTGTGGGTCGTGTCCCAAATAGTATTCTCACCCTCCTCCCACTTAAACAACCCCTACCCCCACTCCCAGTCCCGAGGTCTGTCCTCATGTGTCCCTGGTGGTGTTTGCTGAATGAAAATATCTGCGGAAGGAGCAGCTCTGACAGAAGCGCAGCTCTGAATCACAGGTTTATATTAATGCACTCGTTATAATATGATATCGTTTCTATAGTAACCGCTCATTCACAGGGATGTGTACAGTGCATGATGTGGAGAAGTTTTCTGTAAGGAGATGTTTATGGAAGGAGTCTCCAGTGTCAGTGCTGTGTAACAGTCAGAGGTGAAGCTGTAACTTTAAGTTTCCCCACATGTTCAGGACAGGAGTTTACACTTCTTTACTGTTTCTCACGAACACACACACTGCGTTATTATAATAATAAGAAGAAGAATTCTGAGTAGTGAGATAAAGAGTACACATTTTACCTGGCAGATTTATCGTGTCCTACCTCTTACACTATCCTAGAAGGAAAGCAGCAGAAAGGCTAATATTCTTCTCTGTTCAGAAGAACCGTGTAGGACCTTGTCATCACGTAGTCTGGACGCTGCTAGTCTGGATAGTACAGGGTTATATTTAACTCCTCACCTTATTAATGTTCTCTTGAGCGTGACTCACACTGAGACGGGAAATCTGTAAAGAAAAGATTTGTGCATGTTCTAAATGAATTACCGCTGACCATCATCACACCCGTGTGTTCTTGCTGAACGTCCCATTCCAGATTTATTCCCCCTGTGTTTGCTGTTATAATCACCTCCTCTACTCTTCTGGAAAGGTGTTCCACTAGATTTGGGGGCGTGGCTGTGGGGATTTGGGTGCGTGGCTGTAAGGATTAGTGATCATTCAGCTATAAGAGCGTTAGTGAGTTTGAGGTCATGCGCTGATGATGTGAGGAGACTCCAGTTCCAGATCCTCCGAAGATGTTCAGTGGGGTTGAGGTCAGGGCTCTGTGCAGGACACTCGAGTTCTTCTACCTTCTTCCAACCTTCACACACCACGTCTTCATGGAGCTCTTCATTTGTGTACTGTGTGTCATGCTGGACCAGTGTTCAGGTCTCTTCGTTCCAGTGAAGGGAAACTGTAAAGCTACAGTGTCCAGAGACGTTTTATACAACTGTGTGCTTCAGACTTTGTGGTAACAGTTTGGGGAAGAACCACGTATGGTGTGATGGTCAGGGTGCAGCTACTCTTTTTTTTCACTTATTTATTTATTCATTTTCATATGCTTCATTTACATGTGATTCATTTATTTATACTAACAAAGGGAAAGAAAATTAAAAAGTACAAACAACGAAAACAAATCCACGCGCCCACCCACCCCGGCTTATCAGGGCTAACCAATAACTAGCCATGAGGAGTCGGGGTGGTTCGCTGGTTATACAGATATTGTAAAACCCAACAACAGGCACAAGTGGGAAGTGTCTGTAACTCCATAAAATACGCAATAAAGCATTGCCATTTATATATATATAAAAAAAAAACGTATCCGTACAACCCCTCATCGTACATCTTATTTTCTCGAGTTTAAAAAAAACATCATGTCCTTTATCCACTGGGAGATAGATGGGTATTTAGCAGACTTCCAATGTAACAGTAGGGAACGTCTTGCTATAAGGGATGTGAAAGCAATAACATCCTTTTATATCGAGCTCAAAGGAATTGAAGCTTGAGGGATCCCAAATATCGCAATCAGTGGACAAGTCTTTAAATCTACCCTGAGAATAGTGGACATGATGGTAAAAAAGCCAGAACAAAAACCATGGAGTTCAGGGCAGAAGAAAAACATATGGCCAAGATGACAGGGAGAGCCATGGCATTTATCACACTTGTCCTCAACATCCGGATACATCACAGACAATCTCGACTTGGACAGATGGACTCTATTTAAAACTCTGAACTGGGTGCAGCTACTCTGACTGAAAGCAGATAATTTAATGTTACGTTTTTGTGCTTTTAAAAAAAAATTATTTGTGTTTAAAAAATTTAGATTTTTAAAATGCAACACGACTCTTTTACCACAAGTTTATTAGCTAACATACTTGTTTGCACCGTACAGACCTCCCCTGTCCACTTCCCCTTCATCATGTCCACTTGTGTATCCAGATATTAATATTTATTAATCCAGATGTGTAAAGATATTATTTATCGTCTCTGGGAGATGTTCCTCACCACCGTTACCTCTGGCTGCTCATTGTGGACAAATTCATACATTTAAAATCTATATCCTGTTTATATATTTCTGTAACGCTGCTCTGGGACAACGTCCGCTGTTACACACGCTACACTAATAACACTGAACTGAAGTGTTTTTCAGCAGTGTGTGTTCGTGATATAAGTGTAATAACTGAGTTTCCCCTCATTTTGCAGTATCGCAGTTGGGGTTGGTTTCTATGGTAACAGTGAGACCAACGATGGAGTTTATCAGCTGACCTACTCCCTGTACAACACCAATCACACACTGGTGGGAGCAGAAGACCTGGTGAGGAGAAAATAACTCTCTCTTCTAAATCTGACACCATCATTCTCCATCTGACACCATCATTCTCCATCTGACACCATCATTCTCCATCTGACACGTCATTCTCCATCTGACACCATCATTCTCCATCTGACACCGTCATTCTCCATCTGACACCATCATTCTCCATCTGACACCGTCATTCTCCATCTGACACCGTCATTCTCCATCTGACACCATCATTCTCCATCACCATCATTCTCCATCTGACACCATCATTCTCCATCTGACACCGTCATTCTCCATCTGACACCATCATTCTCCATCTGACACCATCATTCTCCATCTGACACCATCATTCTCCATCTGACACCATCATTCTCCATCTGACACCGTCATTCTCCATCTGACACCGTCATTCTCCATCTGACACCATCATTCTCCATCTGAACCGTCATTCTCCAGTACACACGTCATTCTCCATCTGACACGTCATTCTCCATCTGAATACGTCATTCTCCATCTGACATCCATTCTCCATCTGACACCGTCATTCTCCATCTGACACCGTCATTCTCCATCTGACACGTCATTCTCCATCTGACACGTCATTCTCCATCTGACACCGTCATTCTCCATCTTCACCGTCATTCTCCATCTGACACCCGTCATTCTCCATCTGACACGTCATTCTCCATCTGACACGTCATTCTCCATCTGACAACCATCATTCTCCATCTGACACCGTCATTCTCCATCTGACCCATCATTCTCCATCTGACACGTCATTCTCCATCTGACACCATCATTCTCCATCTGACACCATCATTCTCCATCTGACACCGTCATTCTCCATCTGACACCGTCATTCTCCATCTGACACCGTCATTCTCCATCTGACACCGTCATTCTCCATCTGACACCGTCATTCTCCATCTGACACCGTCATTCTCCATCTGACACCGTCATTCTCCATCTGACACCGTCATTCTCCATCTGACACCGTCATTCTCCATCTGACTTACCGTCATTCTCCATCTGACAATCATCGTCTCCATCACCATCATTCTCCATCTGACACCGTCATTCTCCATCACCATCATTCTCCATCTTTCTCCAACTGCATCATTCTCCATCACCATCATTCTCCATCTGACACCGTCATTCTCCATCTGACACCGTCATTCTCCATCTGACACCGTCATTCTCCATCTGACACCGTCATTCTCCATACATCATTCTCCATCAACGTCATTCTCCATCTGACACCGTCATTCTCCATCTGACACGTCATTCTCCATCACCATCATTCTCCATCTGACATCATTCTCCATCACCATCATTCTCCATCTGACACCATCATTCTCCATCATGACACGTCATTCTCCATCTGACACCGTCATTCTCCATCTGACACCGTCATTCTCCATCTGACACCGTCATTCTCCATCTGACACCGTCATTCTCCATCTGACACCGTCATTCTCCATCTGACACCGTCATTCTCCATCACCATCATTCTCCATCTGACACCGTCATTCTCCATCACCATCATTCTCCATCTGACACCGTCATTCTCCATCACCATCATTCTCCATCTGACACCGTCATTCTCCATCTGACACCGTCATTCTCCATCTGACACCGTCATTCTCCATCTGACACCGTCATTCTCCATCTGACACCGTCATTCTCCATCACCATCATTCTCCATCTGACACCATCATTCTCCATCTGACACCGTCATTCTCCATCTGACACGTCATTCTCCATCACCATCATTCTCCATCTGACATCATTCTCCATCACCATCATTCTCCATCTGACACCATCATTCTCCATCTGACACCGTCATTCTCCATCTGACACCGTCATTCTCCATCTGACACCGTCATTCTCCATCTGACACCGTCATTCTCCATCTGACACCGTCATTCTCCATCTGACACCGTCATTCTCCATCTGACACCGTCATTCTCCATCACCGTCATTCTCCATCTGACATCATTCTCCATCACCATCATTCTCCATCACCATCATTCTCCATCTGACATCATTCTCCATCACCATCATTCTCCATCACCATCATTCTCCATCTGACACCGTCATTGTCATCTGACAACATCATTCTCCATCATGTGCTGACATTAGCAATGGTAAATGTGATGTCAGTAATATAATTGTCATTAAGTAATGTTAATTGTTCTTAATTCTGACTGTAATAAGAACGCAGTGTAGGGGAAATATGATTGTTTAGGTCTTGTATCATGTTCCTCTTGAAACAGGTTTCATCTACGTTGGATGGGATTCAAAGCGGACTGAAGGAACACTTGTCACGATTGGACGAGATATTCGCCACGCGAGTTGACTTTGTAAAGTCTCTGAAGTTGATGCAGCAGATGGCGGAGAACCTTATTAAACAGCTGCTGGGCCTGCCAGACTGGGAACAGGCCAAAGTGGACCTGACCCACATCGCTGACCGCACCGCAGTGGTCGAGTACTACAGGTACACACACCAGCACTGTTCCGAATCATTCATACACTGTTGAATGACTGAGCCAGCACCTTTTAGAGTCAGTCTGGTCGTTCCCTGTATCAGAGTCAGCAAGTACCGATTTGATTCAGCAGTTAATACTTTCAGTATGTTATTGATAAGTGATACACTGTCTTATTGATTCAGCACATTGATCCTTTTATTGATTATTGAGTCAGGATCTTTTTTTATTCAGTAAAGCAGTGCCTTACTGATTCGGTGTGTGTAAAAATGTTAATAAATTTTAGTAAAACTGCATTTCTGTTGCTTTAATAAGTGTGTGTGTGTGTGTGTGTGTGTGTAGGTGGCTGACATATCTGCTGATTCTCATAGCAGATCTGCTGATCTGTCTCTTGGCGTGTCTCGGTCTGGCCAAGAAATCACGCTGCCTTCTCACAACGTAACGTTCATCACATACACGCTTTCATACACACAGATTTTCACAAACACTATCCTCTCTCTCTCTCTCTCTCACACACACACACACACACACACACATAATTTAGCACAACTTGTGCCCATGAACTAATAATGATTTTATCTTTATTAATGGTGTGTGTGTGTGTGTGTGTGTGTGTGTGTGTGTGGTGTGTGTGTGTGTGTGCACTGCAGGATGATGGTATTCAGCATGTTAATTCTGATCGTGAGCTGGGCGTCTCTGGGGGTCGACGTAGCTACGGCTGTGGTGAGTTTTAACACACTGATCAAACCTCCTGTCTTATTCACCACAGTGTGGAGTTTGCAACATGACGTGTTTCTTTTAAATGATGTGTGTGTGTGTGTGTGTGTGTTCGTGCGCGCGCGCGCGCGTGTGTTCTTCAGGGTGTCAGTGATTTCTGTGTGTCTCCAGACAAGTTCATCATGAACCAGACCAAAGATGTAATCAGCTCAGGTGAAACACACACACACCCACACACACACACACACACACACACACACACACACAAATAAACCAACGTCCATGCCAGCATGTGATGAGTGTCTGGTCTTTAGTTTGTCTCTTGTGGGCGTGGCCTGTCCAGATTTTTGTTAGTGTTGATCTGTAATACTATAGGAGTGTGTGTGTTAATGGCTGTAACTGTCTCTGTGTCTCTGTGTAGATATCGTTCATTATTATCTGTACTGCAGTCAGACGCTTCCCAATCCCTTCCAACAGGTATCACAGTCTCTCTATCTCTCTGCTCGTATATTATTCATCTACCTGTTAATTAACTGGGGTTCGCTCTCTATTTAGTGAGATACCTGATATCCAAACATGTAATGAGTCCATGATTCATTTACCGAGTCATCTGACTCACCGAGTCATCCCAGTCTAATCTAACTCACCCTTGTTTATACCTTTGACTGTTTTATCATTCTGAATGTCACTAGATTGACTAGCATTAAGGTAGCTTTTCTTTGTGTTATAACCTGGAGAGGAAATGACATCACTGTGATGATCCTGAATCAGTTTCTCCTGCAGTCCCTGACAATCATCCAGAGATCTCTGACCGCCATGGAGATTAATGTCCAGGGGTTATTACAGTTCGCCGTGCCACTGTTCCCTACTGCTGAGGTACACACACACACACACACACACACACACACACACAACACAGCAATTTACAAACAACCAAAATACCCATTCTTTTGATGACTTTCTATATAAGGTGTTGACTCACTGACTCAGTACAATACTGAATGATTAGATAGATTAGGTACTGAATTACTGATTTATAGGTGAGTTAGGAATGACTCGATTCAGTACCGGGTTACACACTCAAGAAGGTACTAAATTACTAATTCACTGACTCAGTAAGTACTGACTCACTCAACAAGGTGCTGTATTATGAGTTACTGATTCACTGACTCAATATAGTCCTGAATCACTGGCTTTGTGAATCAATATGGTACTGATATGGTGATTTTGTGAATCAGCTAGGTACTGAATCAGTGTGATACTGGCTCAACAGATAAATACATTACTGTCTGCCCTCACTGTGTTTGACTCTTTAATAGATTAAGCAATACTGTGTGTGTGTGTGTGTGTGTGTGTGATTCAGAGTGATCTCCTGAGTCTTAAGCTCATGTTGAACAATTCTGAGGCACAACTACATCAGATTACTGCTCTACTCGACTGCAGAGGAATCAATAAGGTACTGAATCACTAAGGCAAGGAACTACTGAATCAATAACCATAATGACTCACAGAATCGATACGGTACTGAATTACGGAATCAGTCTGGTGTTTGATGCCGAATAAATAATGTACTGAATCAATAACGTTAATAAGATACTGGCTGAAGAGTGTGTGTGTGTGTGTGTGTGTGTGTGTGTGTGTGTGTGTGTGTGTGTGTGTAGGACTATCTGGATGCTTTGATGGGTGTGTGTTATGACGGTGTAGAGGGGTTGTTGTATCTCAGTCTGTTCTCTCTGCTGTCCGTCACCGCCTTCTGCATCATGATGTGTGTGATTCCCCGAGCCTGGACACAAATCAACAACCGGTACACACCACACACACTCACACACACAAACCACACACACACACACACACACAAATCTTAAACTACACAGTCGAGCAGATTTAGCCTCCATTTAAGAACAGAACTGTGATGTAAATTATAAACAGCTGATTTATGATTCTGTATCAAATTACAGCAACTCTTCCTCCTTCTCTCTCTCTCTCTCTCTCTCTCTCTCTTTTTTTCTTTCTTTTTTTTTTTTTTTGTTTTTTTGTGTGTGTGTGTGTGTGTGTGTGTGTGTGTGTTTAGAGAAAGGGATTATGGGGATTTTGAGGACTCTGACCCTTTCAGCTCTCGGGCTCAGACTGAAAACTTACACACTTTCTACAGCTACAGCAGCAGCCAGAACAGCCTTCACTCACCACCGGCTCCGCCCACCTCCAACAGGTGAGACACAGACACACACACAAGCTGAATACATCGTGGAGGATGGACTCATTATTACAAATCCGCACTGCAGCTGTTAGTGTTATCTGCTGCATCACACCCAGTTCATTTCAGTAAATAAGATTTTAATATCTCTCTGTCTCACACTCTCGTGCACGCACTTGCGTTCTCTCCGGCTCTCTCTCTCTCTCTCTCTCTCCTCTCTCTCTCTCTCTCAGGAATCAGTCGTCAGTGTTCGGTGGAAACGCCCGCTTTGAGGACGCACCATTAATAAACCGAGGCTCTCCTCCTCCCTCGGTGAGTCAGCAGTTTTCACAAACAACACACACACACACACACACACACACAACTAGATGTTGTAAAAGTTTACTTTATCCATCTGTCTGTCTATCTTTCCTTTTCATTTCAGCTAATTCTCTGTTTTTATATTTCTTTCTCTTAACTCTTGGCCGTGTAGAAACTATGTAAGTGGTATTTCTCTCTCGCTCCATCTCTCAATTTTCTCGCTCTGTTCCAAATCATTTCTAATTCCTCCTTGCTTCCTTTCCCTGCTTATTCATTTTTGCCCACTGAATGAAGACTCCCAGACTCCCCTCCTGCTCACTGCTAGCATTACCGCTAATGAAATAATGTTAGCATTTAACTAGCGCTGCATATCACACTGCTAAGAAAGATGAGCTACTCTCTTTATTTCACTGGTCTGCGTGCTAACATGCTAATCACTTATAGATGCTAATGTGTTTGAGGTGTGAAAACCCCCCTTTAATTCAAATATTTAACATTAGGATGAATGTTTTTGAAATTTGAAAGTTATGTCAAATATATTGTATATATTAATGTCCGATAAAATGTTTACTTTCACCAAGCAAGATATCACAGAAACATTGTTAGCTAAGCTAGCTAACCAGCTAATATTAGCAATTAAATAAGTTTCTAGTTTATATACCTTTGGCGCTAGCTAGCATTCTGGGCAGATTTTACATTGAACAGCACAATTAAAAAAAAAAAAAGAAGAAGAAACATGACAGGTATAAGTTTACAGCCGTAACACTAGCACATTTAGACTGCTGTGAGAAAGCAGTTCAAATCTTAATCGAATTTGTTTATTGTGTTTTTAATACGGATTAATTTTTTAAAATTTTTAATTTATTGACTTATGCATTTTTCTTAAGCATTTATTTATGTATTAAACATTAATTATTTATTAAGTGCACTTGCAAAATATTTGCTTATCATTTTTATCACTATTTTTCAGACTTTTTCCTTTTTGCTTTTGATTGATTAAAACCAAACCTCAACGAACCAAAAGAGTAAATGAATAATTTCACACCGGTTCAGTGTTGGCATGCGGGCATTAATAAGTGAGAGAACGTGTAACAAAGAAATCAAAAAGCGTTAGAAATGCGCAAAGTCTCGAAGAGAATGTGGTGTTTAATAAGAAGGAGGAAAAGAGGCCAGCTGTAATTAGGGGTCCAAGCACCGAAGGTTCGTACACACCCTATTTTTATTATCTACCTTTTTTCTTATTGTTATTCTTATTCCGGCTTGGGTGTCTGTGGCAGCCGATAGAACTGTCTGGTAAAAAATTGGCAGACTGATTGGGGAGTGTCTAAGGAACACAATGACCAAATTTGAGTCACGTGCTGCCAGTCTAGCGCTACCATTGGGTCAAATTTGGAGTTGATTTGGAAGTATGTTTATGGTACTTTTGATAACATTGAAACTGTGTGCCCATAATCTTTTAAATTGTTGAATTCAGGCATCCCTGGATTCCCTGTGTCTAGACGAGTTCAACGCACTCTGTGAAGTCAATTCCACCTAACTACATTTTCTGCCATCTCTTGCTATACATTTTGTCCTATCACCACCAAATTTGGCACTCAACATTTTCAGAGTAAGCCTCACAAAAGTTATCAAAAGAATTTTGAATACTCCAAACGGTTTGCCCGTAATGGGCCGAGGAATCTGACAACATAGCTGCCAAACAGGTAGTAAGGCTGTATCTTAGCAACAACCTTGCACAATGACACAAAACTTGGTAGGCATTTTCAGGACCATGACTTGAGGCTATGTAACAAATGATTACAACTACACATCACTCTTGGATCCCTTTTCCTATAGTTATGGCTCTGCTTTCCTGTGATTGCTTGTAGCGCGTCTGTGAATGTGCAGCTCCCCGAGTCTGGGTACTTGGTCCGCATAGATGCTTTATTATTATTATTATTATTATTATTATTATTATTATTATTATTATTATTATTATTATTTAGTGATTATAACACACTGTATTAGATGGTTATTGTGGTGTTTTGAGGGTTTTTAAGTGTTTGAGCTAGTCGGAAGGTAACAAAACTTCTTTCTGGAAATTCACTATAGAAATTTCCAAACAGCAATGTCTGTGTGTGTTCTATATGTATAAAGGTATTTATATTTGTGTGTGTGTATTCTTTGCAGTATTCTCCCACTATGCGAGCCAACTACCTCTCGATGTCAGAAGATCAGATGAGACACTTTGGCGACGATTTTAGGGCCTGAACTTCTTCATTATACAGTGTGTGTGTGTGTGTGTGTGTGTGTGTGTGTGTGTATGTATGTGTATATCTTGGAGAGGACCAATGTTCCCACAAGAATAGGAATATCTGACATTTTTGACCTTTTGGGAACATTTTGTTGTTTCTTTACGGAAACTGCAGCTTTTATGTAAAAGGAAAAAAAAACGAAAGAGCTGAAATGTTTCCTTTTGGTTACAGAAGTTAAGGTTAGGGTTAGATTTAGGTTTAGCATGGTGTTAATGAGCTGCGTTCATAATTATATCAGTGGAAAGTCCTCACAAGGACTGTGTGTGTGTGTGTGTGAGAGAGAGAGTCCTCACAATCTCAGGACTTTGATGTAATGCATTTCAGTCCTACAACTACTGAATAATAAATTTATACACATTTTAATCCAGCTGAATATTTTTACTACAGTTGCTGAATGTGATTTTTTTTAAATGAATATTTCTTTTGGTAATGTAGTAGAACATTAGTGAAAATACTAAACGTGTAACTGTGTGTCGGATGAAAGAGACCAAACATGTTAACAAACATTAATGCGGTTCTCCAACACACATCCGAAGCCTGCGTCAGAGTAGTGAGCGACAAGGCGACAGGAGATCGCTCCTCTTTTCTATGTTTGTTTCAGCGATATTTGAACTGAGATTTTCTCAATTCTATGCAAAGTAGTTATGAAGCGTCAAATCCAAACCAATGGTCCGAATGATTTCTCGGACTGATCCTACAGCATGTGCGGTGCGACGTTTCTTCAGTTTCCCGCTCACAACTTTAGTTCCCATTTAGTGTCTGACATAAAAATGGAAGAAAAAAACCTATAACCATGGTTTCATCTTCTTTCATATATGAGCTCTCATTAAATGTGTACAGAGATATTAGGAAGAAAGATAAAGCTTGGAAGGAAGTAGCAGAGATGGTTGATGACTCTGGTGAGTGTATATAGCTAGTACAGTTAGCTCGCTTTGCTAATCTAATCTGAGATCGAAGCCAAGCGTGTAACACATAAATCACACAATTGATTACTGCATTATTTCATGTATATTTAACTAGACATAGCTACTTAAATATAAAATGGCTATTACCACTGTACAGTCCATACCTACTTGTGACAACAGTAGCAGTCGCTACACACCTACAAAACACAGACTATCAGTAACCAGTGCTAGTGGGGTTTTTCAGCTGACATTCTTTCACCGTTTCACCATGTGACATCACCACTAGCCTTTCTCATCACTTCTTCAGCTTGACATATCATGTGACATGAAACATTGTTTTACAGTTGACCTAGAAGATGTGATTTACACTTTAGCCCTCTAGCAGGATGTGCACTGAGATGTTCTAAAGCATGGCTTTATTTCTTCATGGCTACGTCCCCAAACTGCACACCACTGTACTACCTACACCTAGCTTTCTGGTGGGTGCTAAACACTTAGCTAGCATATTATGTATATAGCTATAGTGGTGTACTACTGAGACGCAGAGTTTAGTGTAGAGAGTGTATTTAGTTAAGTATTCTCAACCAGGCCTTCATACAGCTTCTAAGTGCTTAACACCACCTGATGGTGGACTATTTTAATATTCTAATGTATCTATGTAATTTAGATTCATTGTGGCTTTTAAACACTAATTAATTAGCTAAGTCTTTGTACTTGTAATATTATAATGTACTGTTTAAATACTACATTTTATTAAGGTTTTGTGTAAAAACAAAATATACTGTAAATAATATTTAGCACAGTTGTGTGCAGATGGGATGTATCCACGACTGGTAAAGCTTGGGTGTAGTTGCTAAGCGTTTTGCTATCTAACTAGCACTGGTTTCGAAGTAGTATGCACCAGGCGTACTCTTTTAATGCCCTGTTTAGTATGGTAGTTTGTCACTTGCTGCTTAACACTTAACTCAGTTAACTAAGTTAGCTTGTTGTGTTGGTGTATAGTGTCATTAAGTACATTGTGTGTATTTCTGAGGATACGCTCACAGAAATAAACGTTCTATAGTAAAGGCACCATAGTAATAAATCATTAAAGTTACATCTTTTGCAGCTTTAAGCCTGGATTATACCTGCTATGAACTACAGTATGTTTACGCATATGCGAGATGGCATTTGGAGTGTGGCTTGTGCACATCCGCAGAAATTAAAGCTACAGGTCCGAGTGGTGCGATACCGTTATGGTACTATCCAAACAACAAGGAAAATAAAGTTTGGTACTTCAAGTGTAGCATTGTCATGGTTTAAACACACTTGGCTAGGTAGCTAACACCGCTTCCTAAATGATGTGTACTACAGTAGTGTACTGTCTTGGTGTGGTTTGGGATTCAGGTCACATGTACTCAACTTTTTTATAATTTATACCAGAATGTTTTTGCATTTTTTTTTTCAGTTAGCATTGAGAAATTGCTACTAAAGATTTTCATGCTGAGGCAATTCTGTATTTTTTAATGTTATCAACTCCTTACTAGCATTTTGTAAATAACTTGTATAATAATTAACACAAGGTGTGTTCCTTTTTTTTGTACGTTTCTTCACAATGTGCCACTGTTGCTCAAAATGGAGTGACTCAACAAGTGTGTAGCCTTAGACTGAAATTTGTTGTGTAATAAAAAATTATAACAAGTCCTGCTGAGGCACATTATTCTGTTTCAAGGGATGTTTCACTCAAATATGCTAACAGGGCTAAATCTGTGAAAGAATATTTAGCATGAATGCTAAATTCTTATTTTATTACTAGCCACATAGCTTACATGGCACATTTAATGTAATGTGAACCGATTGCTACAGAGTTTAATTTGAATACACTAACATTTATAAACGAACAAACAAACATTTATTTAAGACCGTTAAATTCAATGAGGACTCATTAGAACAGTTAGCATGATGCTAACTGTTGCTTATTAGTTGTTAATTCATTACATTCAATTCCATTTCAATCTGGTTTTATTAGTATAACACTTTTAACAATGGACATTGTCCCAGAGCAACTTTACAGAAATATATAAATTCAGGATATAGATTTTACTTAAATAAATTAAAATTGTTGTCATTTAATTGTAATTAAAATGAGATATGGTATACTCTAACTTGGTGAAATCTGTTACCATGACATTTAAATATCAGTGACCTTCAATTCATTATTACCCTGTTTTGAAAATTGTTTCCTTTATTTTAATTTTATTATGATTATTCATTTAATATAAATATGTTAACATTTGCCATCTACTAAAGCTAAACCTATAGGAACCCAGGTAAACTTGCCATTCTAGCATGATGCTAACTAGCTCGTAATTATTATTTATTTCATTTCTAATATGGCTGAATTAGTGTTTTTGAGTGAAGTATTCTTTTAATCCAACACTGTCTTCCAATTAGAGAGAACGTGCTTCTGCTGTTCCTCTCGATGAAATGCCTAACGTTAGGATACTTTTTTAAAATGTTGTTCATTTTGGAATGTATGTTTTTAACTGTTTTTTTATATTTTATTTAATAATGTGTTTTAATACGTGTGTGCTGCATGTGTACGTTCATAATAAAACAGTTTGAAGCACAACGTGATGAATTTTGTCCATTTGAAATCTTTTATGAGCGTGACTGGAGGTTTTCCTTCAGGACAGAACATGCCACTGTCTGAAAAACATATGAAAATCTGAAATTAATACATATAATCTGAAATGAGGTCATTGATGCTACTAATATTTACCTCAGTGGCCGGTAAACTAGCCAACTCAATCTCCTATCACTAACTAAACTCGCTAATCATGTCAAAGTGACATTAGCAATAGCTTTTTTTATTCATATTTTTAATTTTTTTTTTCCTTCAGTACAGAAGATACAGCATGCAAGTCTGTCATTAAATAAAAACACTATCAAAAGTCGTTTATTTGTCCTCTTGGTTTGATTTTCTCCCCAAAAAAAAAATGCCATTTCAAATTACTTCAAAACATCTGTCATTGATTCAAGGGTTTTGTGGAGGAAAATTTTTTATATGATTCTGGAAAATTCCAGAAGACTGTTCACTCTCCTCAGGGGGACCAGAGGAAAGGACAGAGAGGGAAGTGATTCTTTTATTAATGTCTTACATCTCAATGAAACATAAAATCCTGAGGTAACAGTTAACTATATTATTACTCAGATTTATCATTACAGCCATTAAAATCTAGCACTCATAGTTTGAGAAAACTGGCGTCTGGTGCAGTTTATCATCTTTTATTTGGCTGAATAAAGCTATAGCCTGATCAATTACATAGTCACTAACCTAATAAACTAACTTCTCAAGTAGAAAGTTACTCCATTACTCGGATTTTATCACGTAGCTAAAAAAAACTCCTCTCAGAAATCTTGTCAGATTAGCTAGCATACATTTATATATATACTCGGCTCTCATTTCAGCTGAATTGGCTCCACTCAGTTATATAAACCTATAACTTGCATTAAACTAGGGAACAACTGGATTTGTTTGTCTGTCTGTCTGTCTGTCTATCTGTCTATCTACCTCATGGATCTCCCATGTTGGCGACTTTTAATGGGTTGTGTCTAGTATAGAGTTTATTTTGTTAAGCCCACGCCAGGGTACAGTTTTATTTTCAGTGTAAGGAATGATTTTAGACACCATAAATGGTCTAAGAGAATGCCTGAGCCAGTACAGGCTTATTCACACCAGTACGAGTACAGAGCAGGATGTGTTCTGCCGTTTTATTGTCATTTAATTAACTCCTAATCTATAGTTGTTAATCATAGAGGCGGTTTTACTTCTGTAAGAGCACAGAATATAGAATGAATGAAATTATAGCTTATGACTATTAATCATTAAAGGGGCGTGTCCATGTACTTGGCCAGTACCACCTACCAAACACAGATAACTTTCCAATTCTTCCAAGAGCTAGAGCTGGGGCTGAGTGCATCTGTTGGAGTTGTAGATATCTTCCCAAATGGAGGTGGTCCTCGTAGGCAATGAAACAATCCCTAATCAGTGTTGTAGAGTGAATCAGGCAAAGTAATCAGGCCTTTTTCATTGGAGAATTTGATCAAAATGATTCACTGAGGTCACATGGTATGTTGGTGAGGTGAACTATGAGGTGTTGCAAACAGTTGACGTAGATTTTTTGGTCTCTGTTGCTCTGAAGGTAGCAGAGAGATGGGCGTGGCCCACCGCAGTTCCCAATTCCACTGTCTTGTACTCAAAGGCCATTGTAAATATTTGCACATTATTTGTTAATTTACACCATACTTTATTTATGGCATAATATTATACTAGGACATGTATCTGACCTCAAATGATACGAAATATAATTGTTTACATTAAAATGAACAAGTTCATAATGAAGTATGGTAATGTGAAAAAAGTGACATTTGAAGTGCAGACACTTTTTTTCAAAAGTACAATAACTAAACTTGTTTACATTCATCCACTGTGTCCATGCACACTGGAGGTTCGAATTCGGTGTTCGATGGAGTAAGATGTGAAGTTTGAGTCTCCTGCTGATTTCGATTAAAATAGTAATTAATTAGCACTTTTTTGGGTAATATAATATATTTTGACTTTTTATTTCGTTTCCTTATTTGTACTTTTAACTCGGTGGTTCGTTAAGGTCTCGGGGAAAAACTCGAAAATCGGTGGTATCATTCAGACAAAACTGAGATCTAGTGTGCGCACCGCGAGCGCGTCTCCTTCTCCTCATGAATCCGTAGCCCCCTTCTCTCTGTGAACCGACTGCATCCGCATCCCCGAGCGGTGGCCCTGACCTTACCACACTCAGGTTTGAGTTGCTGGCTTTACTGAGGAAGGACATCGCCGATATTTTTAAAAAGGAGTTCCAGGATCATCTGAAGCACCAGGAGAATCTTCAGAAGACTCTCAGGGATGCGCTGTATACTATCCAGCTCGACCTGCAGGCCATGAGAACACAGCAGGCTGGTGATAAAGTCGCTACCGAAGGCCACCATATCAACACTGAAAGGTACCGTTGGGGAAATGGAGCATGCGCTCTCCGGTTGCACCGATGATTTAGTTCATATGAAGACTACTATTGAGTTTCTCACTGCGACCGTGACTCAATTAGAGAATAAATGTGAGGATTTGGAGTCGAGGTCACGGTGCAATAACGTGAGGATAGTCGGAGTTCCAGAGGGCGCTGACACCTGTACTAACGCTGCAGTAGCGGCCTTGTTAAAGGACACATTTGGTCTGGAGAAGGAGCCGGTTCTGGACCGGTCGAACCGGACCCTTCAGACGAAGCCGAAGTCTGGTGAACGACCACGAGCTATTGTGTGCAGATTCCATTATCACAGGGACTGTGTTGATATTTTACGCCATGCGAGACAGCTCCAGCAGATTAAAGCGAGGGATCTGAACATCTCCGTTTTCCCTGACTACACAGTCCAGACAGCCCGGGCCCGGGCCGCGTTTAATGAGGTTCAGCGTCAACTTCGAGATATTGAGGGCGACCGCTATGGAATACTTCATCCAGCTCGGCTTCGCATTACATACAACGGAGTCCAGAAGGACTTTATTTCAGCGGAGGAAGCAGCAGAATACGTTAAACTCTTAAAACCGGGTGAACTGCATCACCTACACAGTGTAGTGTTCTTTTTTTGTTTGTTTATCTATTTATTCATTTTATTTATTAATATTATTATTTTTTTGTTGTTGTAATATTTAAACTCTTAATACCGGGATGAACTGCATCACCTACATAGTTCTTTCTTTTCTTTCTTTCTTTCTTTATTTTTTCTTTTATTATTTATTCTTTATTTGCACTCGGCCTTCCAGCTCTACAGAATTCGAATTCTTATATTGTCGGTGCATTATTACTTCGTTATTCTCTTCTTCTTGTATTTTATTTTAATATGCTGTGTAATCACTGTGTAATATTATTAGGTATAAGTCTTTAAAAGGTAAGGACATTATATTTGTTAAAGTGCGCAGACTATTTATTAGATTTGAAGTCAGCAGGGGACTTTTTTCTTACTGGAATTTTTTTTTTCTTTTTAGTAATTTTGTTTAGCTTACTCTAGGTCCACTTTGTGGACAACCCTAGGGGTGATACACTGCTATCTCCTTTGTTTTATGGAGACTTTGGGTGTGTGTCCCTCTTCAGCTCCAATTGGCTATTTATATTCTTATGTTTATTTTAGTTCTTGGGCTTTATAATTTTTATATAACCAGCAACAGCTATTGAGTAGCCATGGTGAGCCGGGGGAGGGTGGGGGGAATTTTTTATTTATTTATTCATTCATTTATTAATTATTATTATTATTTTATTTTTAATTTTATTTATTATTTATTATTTTTATTTTATAATTTTTTTTCTTCTATTCTCAATGAAATATTTGGGAAAGGGAAGGGAGGGAGAAAAGGTAAATGAACCACATAAAAATGAATTACATGTAAATGAAGCACATGCATGAATATGAATCACATGAAAATGAATCACATGAAAATGAATCACATGAATATGAACCACATAAAATGTAATTACATGTCCATGTACACTGGTGCTCTGCAGGCGCTTAAAACGCTATACAGCGGCTGGGAGCTTAGGAAAGTGGTTTTTCTAACAAACTCATAATCATGTGCGTGACATCTTCCAAAATGATATCACAGACATAATAATATACTAGGACATGTATCTGACCTCAAATGATATGAAATATAATTGTTTACATTAAAATGTACAAGTTCCCAATGAAATATGGAAATGTGAAAAAAGTGACATTTGAAGTGCAGACAGTCACTTTTTTTCAAATGTGCACGAAGAAGTATCATATTAAGTCACATACAAGTGAAACAAATCATTTTGAGTGGGAATGAAGTTAAACATGTCATATTAAATCATGAACAAGTGAAACATCTCATAGTATTCAATTAACTAATAAACAAGTGAAGTATATAATTTAAGTCATAAACAAGTCAAACATCTCATATTGAGTCATAAACATGTGAAACATTTCATATTATTCTATTAAGTCATAAACAAGTGAAACAGATCTTTTTGAGTCGGAATGAAGTTAAACATCTTATATTGAATCATGAAGGTTAGATTTCACCCCACAGGAATCTACCGTGTACGCCTTTGCGATTTCCTTCATGCCTTTCAGCCTGTTTTACCATTAACGTCTAGTAACATTTAGTTACTTTTAGTTCTATGTTGCTATGAGCTAGAAAGTGTGGTTTGCTGCAGAGTCGGGTGCCTGGAGAGTCCGAAATGAACACACACACACTGACAGATATGAGCGTTCACAGAGACTTCAGCTTTATTCATTCAAAGCAGAAGAATTTATACACATTGTACACATTGATAACAGCACTGCGTGGACAGTTTCTACTGGTCCAGGTGTCAGTCAGATTTAGTCAAAACACACAGCACATAGTTATGATACAAAATAGCTCCCATGTCATGTTGACACAGAAGTACATAATAATTTAATCTTATAATAATAATAATAATAATAATAATATAATACTTTTATTAACCTATAAAGCACTAAACGGTCTCGCGCCACAATATCTAAGCAAACTTTTGGTTTTATATGATCCTCCACACCTACTTAGATCAAAGATGCAGGCTATTTGACGGTACCTCGAATAGTGAAGACTACAACAGGGGGAAGATTAGAGCCCCACTGTTATGGAACAGTCTTCCTATTAGTGTTCGGGACTCAGACACAGACTCTGTGTTTAAGTCTAGGCTTAAAACGTATTTGTTTACTCAAGCCTACCCTGACTAGACTTTCTATTATACTAATTCTAATGATCTTTTTTTTTTTCCCCTCTCTCCTTTTGCCAAGCCACACACGATTTTATGGAGATACTGGAGATCAAGATCCTTTCTGCCTTTCTGCCTGAATGGAGCTCAAATCTTCTCCAATTCCAGACTACTGGGATTACGGCTGCTCCTAAGGCCATACAGACTTCATATAAGTCAATACTGAACACTATCTGTTGTGACCAAGATGAGGATGGGTTCCCTTCTGAGTCGGGTTCCTCTCAAGGTTTCTTCCTCTTAAAACATCTTAGGGAGTTTTTCCTTGTCACCGTCACCACTCAGTGGCTTGCTCAGTTGGGATAAATTCACACCTTTAATATCTGTATACTGTGTTGATATTTCTGATATTTCTGTAAAGCTGCTTTGAGAAAATGTCTATTGTAAAAAGCACCATACAAATAAAATTGAATTGAATTGAATAATCAAGGATAGCAGTTGATCAGTTCATTCAAAGAGGTAACTAAATGATTACACATTCATCATATATATTTGAGAGCAGTTCATTATATAAGAGGGTACATAATGTAAAATATAATAGATAAAAGAGAATTTCATTTCAATCCTCTCTTTTAATCTGTGAGACCACATCTGAAACTGCTGAAACCACGGCTAATTTAATGTAAATGTCAATCGGAGCGGAATCAGTCACCCCCAGGATAAGAACCATGGTTGGAATGGCCAATTGGAGTAGAGCTAAAAAGAGCTGTAGTAACAGAATCTTGAACCGAGGCTATACTGCGACGAATACAGGCACAAATACAGGGGCCGAATAAAAAGATAAACATGAGAACCACAATAATAGGGACGATGGCAGATGCGTAAGGGGAAAACCATCCGAATAAGTCCCACCAAAGACCCCAAGTGGTTTTACCTTATTCATCTCGCCGGAGATCCTCCGTGACCTTTTTCATTTTTTCTAAAGCATGCAAAATATTACCACTGGAGCATCATTGTTGGTTACTTATGTACAATAATGTTCACCAACCATAGCACACACTCTTTTCCTTCAGCAAGCATCAGATCCAAAGCGAGTCGGTTTTGCGTACTCATTAATCTAAGTGAGGTCAGTTCATCGTGAATAGAAGCAATGGCTTCAGTTGTAGCATTGACAAACACGGAAAGGCGGTAGTGAGTTACTTCTGTGAAATTCCACATCTCCGTCATTCCAAATCTAGGAAAAATAGAGGTCCAAAATCGTTTGGCCTCTGTTGAAACTTTATGTTCATTCGCGACTTCAGAAAGATTGAAAGCAGTACATAAAGCCCTCTTTGAACGTCGGCTCTTAGGAAGAGACGGGGCATATATGGACTGGACATTAACAGTGGCCCTTATTGTTCTAGTACCTATCCTTTTCTCTAACATAAGGGGCTATAGGTAATTTATCTGATATCTCACGATAAAAACATACCGTAAATTTATTACCTTTAGGTAATCGAACAGACTGAAGAAAAGTTTGATATATGAATGCGTTTTAAAAAAGACCCTTCCTCTTGACAAGAGTACAGGGGGTCCAGACAATCAGTAGGCCAATTAATTTTTTTTCGGTCAGTGAGATCATAGGGGAGATCTTTACAATATGGAGTAGCACCTGGTTTATCAACACCTATTAAGGGTTTATTTTTACTGGCGGTGATGTTAAAAGGAGTAATAACATGGCGATGACGCGGATCAATATTGTCATAGCAGTGTCGTCTAAAACCGACGGCTACAGAGCACCACAAATGTTGATATGTTTCTCGCACTGGATAAAAGGTGAAAGGATGGAGGGTGCTATGCAGCATGAGAGCACAGATAAAACAGGGTGTAGTAAGGCACATTTGCTTCACAGTTAGAACTGAATATTTATAGTATGTGTTTTGATTGAAATATTTGATATGTAAGTCACCAGACACATCAGACTCAGCTGTAAGACTGTCAGAATTTGAAAAATTAACATCATCAGATTCATCCCATCCGCCTTGGCTAAAAGGATCAATCCCAAGAGGATATATCGGGGATATAAATACACAAAGGAAGGAAGAGAGGATTACTCTAACGAAAAAAAACAAACCTTGCACTAAGGAGGAAAAATTCTCACCCTGCCAGCACTATGTGCTAGACAGCACCCTTTACGCTTTTCTCGTGCCTGATTGCGTTCACACTTCAGCTAATACAGGAAAACTATATGTATATGTGTAAAATGTGAGTTGGGTCAGCCAGCAGGATAGAACTTCCTTCTTTTTTAGACACGTTCACCGGTGCTCAGACCTTATCAGTGGTACAGGTACGTTCTTGAATGGGCACCCTGTCATAGGAGGATAGGTGGAGGAAATATAGAATGGACAGAACTAATTTGTTAACAGATTTTAACCAACTTGCATGTCTCCAGATCCGTCTTTCTGAGGTCAGAACACCGGTTCTCCTGGAATAAAAAAGTATGATTAGGTTATTTTAATTTAGCACATATACAACACATCAAGCAATTTACATACATAGTTGTTTTGGTGAATATCAACACCACCTGTGGACTGAGAAAGGTTTGTAGACATTTTCCAAGCCGTGGGGAAAGGTCAACCGAATAACTAACAACTTAAAGTGCCTATGGTTTTAGATGGGGTCATTCAAATTTCAGTAAGAACAGCATGTTAGATCAGGCAGTACTCTTTCAGCAAAATTCTGACACATAGTTTTAGCATTTTCCCTCACGCATAGAAACAATATACAATGACCAATAACATTCTGTGCAGTCAAAATGGTTGGGATATGGGTAAAATTGACCTGCAGAGACATTCAAAAAGTATCAAAAGGCCTCTAAGTGGCGTAGTTTCGTAGTCATATCAACCATTGTGAGAGATGTGTCTTTATTTGAGGACGTAAGTCACGTATACAAAACTTAGAGGTCATATCAGACAACACTCCTGATAGAGAACGATGTGAGACGTCGTCTTTTTTTTGACGATCGCGAGAGCTGTTGGTTTAGCACAGGAAGAGATTAGATATTACATCGAAGACATAGCACAAGTCTGTAAAAATAGTGATTCTTTTACCTTCAGATATCGTGCACACATGAATTTGAGCTGAATTAAATGGCAATGAATGTGCTTTAGTTACCACATCTGGTAAACAGTTTCTTTTAAACAATCATGATTTTCAAGTACAGGAAGGGTGTCAATTTAGCAGACAAATTTAATGGTCAAATTTGCGGTAGCACAGAGAATAGATTCATAACCACTTCTGAGCCGGCATGTGTTGTGTTTCAATATTGGATAATACCCGTTTCACCTGATGTGCCGTGTGCGACACCAAGGGGTGTGACAAGAGCAGTCATTCTCCATCGATTACCCAAAGAGCAGCACTCTCAGCCACTGCACGCAAACGCGCACAGGTAGTCCAGCATGAGCTTCCCAGCCCCCAGAGTGTTAGTGGGCAGATAGTAAAGTTTCATGTAGTCTGTCAGACCCAGGGCTGGAGAGAAGAACATGAAGCAGTTTTTAAATGTTTAAATGCAGAAACAGTCTCAGTTGTATGTGTGTGTGTCTGTGTGTCACATGAGTATGGGTCCCAGTAATCAACATGGATCGAATGTTCAACGATGGCCCTCAGATGTTTTGTAGTGGGCAGTTGAGAAGTCATGACAGACCGGCCATCCGACAGCCTTCTCTGTCCTTTTGATAACAGAAAACCCAAACATTTGACTTTGTTTTACATAGGTGCAATGTTGTACTTGGAACCTTGAATCCTTTGTGAGCTAGATGTTCCAACAGTAGTTATATCATACACTTTCTGTCAAACTGTCAATCAAAGTGTTGTGTGTGATCATTTTTGGCCCTCTGTGCTTCCCTGACTGGCAGGCCTGTAGGGGTGGTGAGGGGGGTAACCCTATCAAGTGTATCAGCTGATCAATCTGGCTCCTTTGTGTCTGGGGGTGTTGTGGAGAGGTGTGTGTGCAGGGAATAGTCCCCCTCCCAACAAAAGGTGTTTATGTTAATGTGTTTGGTATTTGGTGGGGTGACATACGTCTGAAAAGAAATAATGTGTTTAATATGGGGATATGTTTGTGTTACTGTGTAGCAAAATATCGTTTGTGTTAACACATTGTTAGAAAAGCATGATGTTTGAATGTGTACATATATGAGTAGAATATTTGTTTTGTGAAAATAATGAAAGCAAATGTTGATTACGTTTTTAGGCATTTACCTTTGAATAAAAAGTTAAGGAGGTAAAGCGTTTTTTTTTTTAAAGAATCTGTTTAAAAGAATCGTTTGTATTACACACATTCTAAACACAAACCTTTAGGATGTAAAAATGATAAAAGAGCTGTTTAAAAAGAATAGCGCATGTTACATGACTTCTAAACAAAGATCCTCATGAGGTAAAAATGTTAAAGTGCTGTCTAAAAGAATCTCCGTAATGTTTAAACTAGGAGATGAGTTTTTTTCAGAGATGTCGTCCATTCGATTTGTAAAAGCAGTAATGAAGTAAAAACAAACCCAACGTCTCTCTCTAAACCCCGCCCACACAGACATGCCTCTCTCTCTCTCTCTCTCTCTCTCTCTCTCTCTCTTTCTCTCTCTCTCTCTCTAAACACACCCATACACGTGTTTTCATCGTGGCCAATACACTTTGTCAAAATGTCAATCATGGCGGTAGAACTAGAGAGCTAATTTATGGCCTCGTCCTTCTCAAGACAGCATTTCTCTAGGAGTGCTTAATTTATGACCCTTTGTTTCTTCCTGACATAGAGGTTTTTATTTTCTGACCAGGGGTTCGTGGTGTGTTCCTATCAGCTTGTTTATGATAATGAGTGTCTGTGGGGGTGTTAATGGGTTTACCACACACCCTACAATAGGTATGCTTTATATTTAAAAGTAGGGTCAGTTACGCAGAAGTCTCTAAGATCTCGATTGTGTAACAGAACGCTGTGTAATTTTAGGTGAATTGTCAATTCTCGTTTTAACTCATTGCTAAAGCTTTATACACTGCTCAAATAAATAAAGGGAACACTTAAACAACACAATGTAACTCCAAGTCAATCACACTCCTGTGAAATCAAACTGTCCACTTAGGAAGAGACACTGACAATCAATTTCACATGCTGTTGTGCAAATGGAAAAGACAACAGGTGGAAATTATAGGCAATTAGCAAGACAATAAAGGAGCGGTTCTGCAGGTGGTGACCACAGACCACTTCTCAGTTCCTCTGCTTCCTGGCTGATGTTTTGGTCACTTTTGAATGCTGGTGGTGCTTTCACTCTAGTGGTAGCATGAGATGGAGTCTACAACCCACACAAGTGGCTCAGGTAGAGCAGCTCATCCAGGATGGCACATCAATGCGAGCTGTGGCAAGAAGGTTTGCTGTGTCTGTCAGCGTAGTGTCCAGAGCATGGAGGCGCTACCAGGAGACAGGCCAGTACATCAGGAGATGTGGAGGAGGCCGTAGGAGGGCAACAACCCAGCAGCAGGACCGCTACCCCAACCTTTGTGCAAGGAGGAGCAGGAAGAGCACTGCCAGAGCCCTGCAAAATGACCTCCAGCAGGCCAAAATGTGCAGGTGTCTGCTCAAACGGACAGAAACAGACTCCATGAGGGTGGTATGAGGCCCTACGTCCACAGGAGGTGGTTGTGCTTACAGCCCAACACCGTGCAGTACGTTTGGCATTTGCCAGAGAACACCAAGATTGGCAAATTCGCCACTGGCGCCCTGTGCTCTTCACAGATGAAAGCAGGTTCACACTGAGCACATGTGTCAGAAGTGACAGAGTCTGGAGACGCTATTTATAAGTATTCGTTGCTGCATATGATGTGTTGTGTATGTGTATAATGATTTTACTTTATTTTACACAAAGGGTTGAACACAGACGTCCCCCATGTCAGAGTGGAAAACCCTGTCTTGGGTATGAATTGTGATAATTAGATATTTGGCGGTTATATTTAAAAGCAGTTTAAGATGTTTTCTTCTGTATTGTGTTCATTTGTTTACTGTTCAGGGCTTGTCAAACCTTGTAAACAAGATCGCTGCACCAGAGTTCAAAAATAGTGCTGTGAGTTCTTCTGAACATTGTACACCAACAAGCTCCAGAAAGGCCAAGCGAAAAACAGTCATTCAGGTCCACAGCGCGGGTGTCGCAACGTCTACACGTAAACGATCAAGATCTCCCCCACGATCGACTGACGGTATTTTTTTTAGATATATATATATTTTTTAAAAAGAGTGTTTCATCATACTAATTTAAGCCGATATCCTAAGCAATGTTTTTTTCCATCAGAGTCAGTTGTGAATGAACGAAGTGTCGCTGAACAGAACACTATAGACACTTGTTTGAATTGGAATCGGACTTGTTGAAATCGTGGGATTCTTGTGTATTTTCCTCGGACCCTGGAGACGACGCTTCTGATGATCTACCTTCAAACCAAGAAGCTTTTGGTCACGAGGCTACTGCTGTTATAGACAATAACAGAGACTCGGTGGATGTGATACGAACCGGGTTCGAGGCTATCGAGGATCGTATTGCAAGATTGAAAAGACTTTTGCAAGCGTCACCGAGGGTCTGGACATTATAGAGAAGAATCAGCATCTTCAGCATCAAAGTGTTTTGGAAATATTAAAAAACCATACCATCACACATAAACATATCATAGCAACCCAGAAACTCCTGGCGGGTGAAATTGATCACAACCAACACCTGACGACGGAATTGTTAAAACAGTTTTTACAGATGGTTAAAAACAAGAAACTCGGGTGAGTTGTACATTACGAGTTTTATACACTTGTGTGCCGGTGTGTGTTTATTTGCTCGATCGCATCTGTTTTTACGGTGTGTGATATTTTTTTTACTAGCTTTTGTTTCAATTTTAAAAATCTGTAAAAATGTCAAAGTGGTGTTGTGAAAATTCATGTAATCTGGGAGCAACAAATAAATTTAGAAGATGTGACGACGATGGTCTGTGTGCTTTTGAACAGCGTTGTAACACAGAGACGTTACAGGGTTTAATTCAGATAATGGAGGACCTGAATAGACAGCAGTCTACCACTGATACTTTGTTGGATTTATTAAACAGTGTTCGATCAATGGCTGAGGTTCAAACAGAACCAATGCCTAATTCGTTGTTAGAAAGCGATTCAAATTCACAGCAGGTGGGGTGGGGGTCAGACAGTCATTCATTTAATCCATCTGAGCCAAATTTTGGGTTATCTGAAGCCGCTATTTGTCATAACTCTGTGTCGGAGCGGATAAAGAGAGCGGACGCAATCGCAAATAAGAATGGATGTTTATTTTAAAGAGAGGCAGACAAATCCAAAACATAATCCATAAACAAGGTCCAGAAACAGGCGAAGGTCAGGCAAACAGCAAACAGGCATAAACAGGACAAAGCAGAGATCAAGGTCGTGGTACGGAAAACAGGGTCGAGACATATATAAACATAAACAAACACAAACATGAACATGGACGTAAACTAGAACGTGGACCTGGGAGTGGATAACCCAGCTTGAACTATGACTAACATGAAACGTGGAATACTAAGTTTATTCTAAGTAACTCTATGTAATTCTCCGCGTTGCGTGCTCGGAGGCGCGCGGTATATATGCCGGCATAATTACCCTCGTAACCACTAACGGCCAAGCGCAATACCGACACATGGGACAGCACAACCAATGAGAGAACCGGGAAGAGACATGACAGAAACATAAACAAACACCCACGTGTCCAGCTGTCACTCGGGAAAAGCACGTGCTCTCGTATTTAGAGCACGTTGTCTCAAAGGGGAACCGTGACACTATTGAGTCTATCGTAAGAGAGGGAGGGTCTGTTGGTGGTATTACGGTGGTACCGAGACTCAGATTTAATTGATTGGAGATATGGCATTATATAAACATGCGTGTGATAACAGCACCAGATCTGGCCGCATACACAATACTTGTACATGACATCATGTCTGAAACAGTGTCGTTTTAATGACTGCTGGCCGGCGATGGGGGCTTAATCAACATTACCTTGAGAGGACCTAGTCTACCCTCTGATGTTAACGCGGTCTTGAGACCTGATAACGATTACGATTTGCACATATTCACACAACAACTTGAGAATATTATGCAAAGTAATTCTGACGTACAGTCTGATGAATGTCTAGATCTGAACGTGTCTATAGCTCGCGGTAAACACGGTGGTGCTTATCGAAAGATACGCGATTTAGCTCATAATGACGTAATTGCCAGAAACAGAATGAACCTGTTTTGCCCCAACAACGTATCTAACAGTTTGTGTTTTGCGATCTGTCTGGCCCATTTTCTACACCCGCATATGCCATGTACCAAACTTGAGTCGTTAGCCGCGTCTGTACAGAAAACTGCAGGGTATTCGGTACAACCAAAGACGGGGTTTAATGACATCATACGGTTTGAACGGTTGTTACATGTTAAAATAGTGGTATTCCACAGAACATGTTCTGGTCTGTTGGAACACTTTACGAACAATGACGAGCCTCATAATAAGATCGTGTTCTTGTATCTACACAACGAGCATTATTTCTTGATTAAGAACCTAAAAGCCTTCATTGGTACACCATACGTGTGCGATTACTGTTACCAGGGTTTTACTAGCCATAGAGACCATCGGTGTAAATATGTTTGCGACGTATGTAATGCTTAATGGTTAATGACGGAGTACACCAATGTTTCATACAACCGATAAAATTGGAACCACCTAGCGACAAAACATATATTATGATTTTGAGACACAACACACAGACGGTAAACACGTTGCAAAATTCGTATGCACGATTACGTTTAAAGAGTTCACAGCGGGTGGTACAGATTGTATAGAACAACTTGTTAAAAAGTTTAGACAGCCTCATTATCGGTCACCACAACACTTCAGGGTTTGACAATTTTATACTATTGGAATATTTTGTAAAAGCAGGGCTAACACTCCAAATTACTATGCAAGGATGTCGGATCATTTTAATGTATGACAAGACATTCAAGCAACGTTTCATCGATAGCTACTCGTTCATCCCTATGCGTCTGTCCAGGACATCCACTGTGTTAAATCTAACCTGTACTGAGAAAGGTCATTTTCCACATCTGTTCAATAAAATAGAAAATGAAGACTACGTAGGCCCATACCCTGACAAGCATTTCTACGGCTATGAGACAATGTCTGTCAAAGAGAGGGCTCTGTTTGATGAGTGGTATGTTGCGGAGTCGGGTAAGGTTTTTGATTTAAAAAAAGAGCTCACCATGTACGGCAAGAACAATGTCGTTTTGCTCCGTGAGGCATGTATGAAATACCGTGACGAATTTATACAGTGTACCAAACTCGACCCGTTCAGATACACCACATTAGCAGCGTGCTGTATGGCCGTGTATAAAACCCACTACCTACCAAAAAGACACCCTAGCTCTGACAATGCATACACAAGTCAGAACAAGACATACTCAACCGTTTCCATCGAATGGCTTAAATATGTCAAAACAACACACATGGAAATGAATCATATGTAAATGAATCATATGTAAATGAATCATATGAAAATTAATCATATGTAAATGAATCACATGAATATGAATCATATGTAAATGAATCACATGAAAATGAATTACGTGTAAATGAATCACATGCATGAATATGAATCACATGTAAATGAATCACATGTAAATGAATCATATGAAAATGAATAAATAAACAAAGGCAAAAAAAAAACAACACACGGTGTGAACATTCAGCACGCTTTAAATCATGGTGTTTGGAAAATACCATCTTGAGGGTTATTATGAAAAGGATGGTGTCAAATACGGTTTCGAATTCAACGGATGCATGTTTCATGGGCATGAATGTCATTATAACCCAAATCACTTACATCCATTATCAAAAGTTCCCTACGGATTGCTCAGAAGACAGTTCGATGATAAGGTCGAAATTTTGGAAAAGGCGTATGGTCTCGATGTTGAGGTGATGTGGGAATGTACTTGGAATGACGCTAAACAAACCGATGTCTCTGTAATGGCGTTTATGTCCACTTACACACATCCTGGAAGACTTAAACCGCGCGACGCCCTATTTGGTGGTCATACTAACGCATACAAATTGTATCACAAAGCCAACAATAGTGAAATGTATGTCGACTTTACAAGTTTGTACCCCTTTTGTCAGGCCAAAAAATGTTACCCCATAGGACACAAATAATTTTCAAGAATTTTGAACCTCTTGAAAATTATTATGGTTTTGTCAAGGCTACGGTACTACTGCCACGAAAACTGCTTCACCCCGTCCTTCCCTATTGGACCGGTGGTAAGCTTATGTTTCCGCTTTGTCGTACATGCGCCGAACATCAGAATCAGACAGACCCTTGTGGTCATACTGATGAGGAAAGAGCTATTTCAGGGTGTTGGGTTAGCATAGAGCTGTTGAAGGGTGTGGAAAAGGGTTATGTTGTGACGAAAGTGGACGAGGTGTGGCATTTTCCACAACGGTCAGAAACTTTGTTTTGTGGTTATGTTAAAACATTTTTACAATACGAACAAAAGGCCAGCGGTTTCCCCGCACACGTCGTGACAGACGCAGACAAGGAATCCTAAATCTCAGACTACTTTGAGAAAGAGGGGATTAAGATGGACGCTGATAAGTCGCAACCCAGCACAGCGTTCTATTAACAAACTTCTGCTGAACTCTCTTTGGGGTCGTTTCTCCATGCGTGAAAACTTGCCGTGTACAGAGTTAATTTCAGACCCGGAACAATTTACGCAGCACATATTTGGGAACGGTTATGATGTTAAACACTTTTCTTTCGTTTCAGACAGCGTGGCTCTAATTCAGGAAAGGGGGTCAGATTCGCAATATCAACATCTTTCTTGGGGATTTCACAATAGCTCATGCCCATCTAGAGGCGATGTTTCTGATATTGCTGACAACGGTGGTACTTCTATGTATGTATTTTTTTTCAATACCGGTTTGTGTTAATGGTACTGTGAATAGATCCAGTTCTGTTTTTAAGCATCCTTCTGACACATTGTGTAGTAAAGACATGGTCTAAAATTTTTTCTTGAAAGGTTTTTTTTTTAACGTAGGTCTATGGCTGTTGTCTTCTTGTGCTTGCGTTTTACAACTGACGATTTCTTGGTGTTATGTTTTCTTTTCTTCATTGTTTGGCCACTCCTCTGAACCCCTGTCGGTCTAGATGTTCTTCTGCGAGACATCACAGCTAGTCTGGACCCGTCTTGAGTGTTATTGTTGTTATTATTAAACGTATGCGATAATGTATTGCTAACAACATCGCTAAGTATGTTTTTTGCAGCTGATTTAAGATGTGGTTTGGCTATGCTAAAACTGCGTTTTAGCAAAGGAATGGCCATTCTAAAGAGACCTCTAAACATACCCCCTAACCTGGCTCTATACATAATTCCGCCCCACGCATAACCGGGGAGTCCGTTCCCTACCTGATTCTGGTAATATTGGACATAACGCAGAGGGTCTGTGTGGTGATTGTTGAAAAATGACATCATTATTATTTAAACAAATTGTTTCACAGGTCTAAAATGCAGCTTGGCACACACCTTCCCGTAACTGAAGCGCACATCTCGATTTTTATCATCTTTCACTTGTATGGTTATCTCACTGACGGACGATTTATTAACCGATACGTAGTGTGGGGTGTCGTATCTAACACTAACATTCTTGTGGGTCTCCCCCTCTATATGTACACATCTTAGCAGCGGTACATAGAAATCTCCCACGTTCTGGTATTCTATGATATCGGTATAAATGTACATACTGTAAAACCCCGCATTAATGTCAGTCTGAAAAGGAGCATAAGTCATGCCAGATCTTTCAAGAGCATGGTCCGTAGTTTCAATAGCAACCCCCGGTTTTAAGCCTAAAATATTGGCCAACTTTCCATAAAATGTCAGCGATGTCTTCGGAGGGCCTTTGAGAAAAATTTTATTTTTAACACGGTCATAGCCGAGACTCGCTCACGGTGTCAGGGACGCGTTGATCTCCCTGATCAAAAAAACGACATCGTCATAATATCTGGTCTTTAACCTGTAAGATGCGTTTGATATATTGCCTTCAATATTATATTCGGTGACCCGATTCTCTGTCTTCGTTGTTTCACCATAGTTGAAAATGTACGTAGCATCCTCCTCATTAAACGTGTACCACGACATCGGATATTCAAATTCGATTAACCCGATTTGCCATTCTCCTTTTAGATGGATAGTTTTTGATAGTCGAGTTGTAGAACACGAGATACTATTTTCCGGATAAACATTTCTTGATGCATTACAGGGAAGCATTACATAAAAACCACCCACATGGTTGGTTTTACACGAGTGTGTGACATCTACTAGGTTTCGGCTGTTTTATGGGGTCTGTACATCGACCAATTCTTTCTGGTCAATCCACGATGTGAATTTTGAGGGCCATCCGAGCCATCTAACCAATACCATTGTTTTTCTACCTTGTTTCTTCTTGTCTAAAATTTTTTCCACTTTAAATATTTTGTTTTTGTTCTCAAATATTTTTTGTAATTCCTCTTCATAAAAAACACCATCGATGACTTCTCCGTCATAATCACACAATCTATAGACGGGGCGTTCGCATGGTATACACTCTGTCATGGTGATAAACGTGTGCGTATAGTTTTCTTTATAACCTTTAGTGAACGGACCTCTTACTTTAGAAATTCTAACAATGTCGCCAGCTTTATATTTAAATTTAGGGGTTACTCCGGGGCCGTCTTTAGACCCATGAAGGTTTTTATACACAACAGATTCATTTTCTTTGGACACATCAATAGGTCTCGTCTTAATGCTTCTGTGATAGCTGGCATTGTATCCATCCGTGATGTCTTGTAGAATATCGATATAGCATTTGTGTGACACGCCGCTGGCACAAGAAGCAAAACAGGATGTAAACGCAGCGATGAACAGTGATGTATTTCAACAGGAACAAAACCAAAATATGAACACAAGAACTAAACTAGAGTCACTTGACTAGCACTGCTACTGCTAGTGCTAACTGCTAAAGCTAATATGTAAACAAGAACAAAAAAGAACTAAGGTCAGACACGGTTACTACGGAGGTGCATTTACTCATGCACCCAAAATTCTATGAGTGTCTTCTCGTGGCTATGAATATCTACAAATACATATATTCGCAGTTATCTTCATTGATCCCCATTCATAAGCATTGAACCGCGCCATGTGGAGCACGGCTCACGGTATATAAAGAGTCCCCGTCATCAGTCAAATCAGCTCACAGCTGTGCGTGATTCCCACACATGACCCTTTGACCTCACGGGACGAAGACGTTCGGACGATGCGAACGATGTCAGCGCATGCACAGGAGCGTTCGATGCGCGCCACTGCTCCGAAAAGGATGTTACAACCCATGCAGTGCCAGGACGAAACTGCCCTGTGTTCTTGACGGAGCTGGGGAGCAGAGCGCTGTTCTTGGCTAAACAGGGGAGCAGAGTTACATCCTCAGGAGAACAGGGAGGCTGAGCGGCGTCCTCAGCTGAACAGGACAGCAGGACAGTCTCCTTGGCTGGCAGGAGCTCCACCACTGAGATCTCCCCATAGGCCTCCCCATCTAGTATTTTTGTGATAGAACCCAAAATCGGTTCGCATGCGTTAATACACATATGTAACAAAGCAGTCCAACTCGCACAAGAGTCATCTGATTCACATTTGTTAGACATCTCGGGTCAACATCACATCCATTTACAGCTACAGACACACCAACACAGTCCGTAAGGCGTTTGTACAATAGACTGGACATCTCGCACCTAATACGGCGTTTAAGCAGACTCTTGGATAATCCTGTAGCACTGCATGCATTCCCCATCTCAAACAGCTGGTGTGACCCCCTGCCAGCTGTCCATGGCGTCATAGACAATCTGCTCACTGCTGACATCCACAAGTTTCTCTCTGACCTCTGGCCTTTGCACGATGTACACTCAATGCTTGAGCAATGAAATGTTTAAGCCCTGGTTTGATCAGATCACGCGATAGTTCCTCAAAGTATTTGTCAAAGAAATACGCGTCA
This sequence comes from Ameiurus melas, assembly GCA_012411365.1. Lineage (NCBI taxonomy): Eukaryota > Metazoa > Chordata > Actinopteri > Siluriformes > Ictaluridae > Ameiurus > Ameiurus melas. Next base: position 32,239,378 of record CM022760.1, on the reverse strand, counting down.
GGTTCGAACAGACAGGAGTGTCTACTTCGCAACCCAGACAGAGATTTTTGAGTTTTTTGTTGACAATATGTTCAAGAAGGACCACGACTGTCGCTTTTAGAATCTTGAATGCGTCAGATCGAATACAGCCGTCTGTGTCATCAACGCCGATGTAGGCCGAGGCGCCGGTTAAAGAGCCACTGATACCTTACAGACTTGTTAGGAAACTTAGGTTCTGATATCCTAATTCCTTGCAGAAGTTATCCAACCACCTGTTGTCGTATGTTTGTGGTGGGGAATCTAGCGTTGTCGCGTTGTCATCAGGCAGAGCCGGAGCTGTCTCCGGGGTGTTGCTGTAGCACTCGTATGTAGATTCTTGAGACATCTTCGTAATATGTGTTTGCCTGTGACACAGGTCACCCCGTTTTAATCATCACAGCATGAGGGCGGTCTTAAGAGAGGATCTCCGGAGTTGGTAACGCCCTGCTCTGGGTTAAACAACAGATCCTTTATAAGCTCATCCCCACGAAAAAATTTTGACAAACTATTACCTTGTTATTTTTTTCTTGGATCAAAGTTAACTCCTCAGGCTTTTCATCAGAGCCTCTTATAGGAGTGATGCAGGACCATCTTCTAGAGATATTGGGTGTTCGCGGTGTAGCCATTGTAACAGTTAGTTGCAGACTGTCTTCTGTGTTTAACCATAATGTCTTAACACGTTATTTAAAAACCCATTAACACCACGATCCCCGAGTCATAAAAAACTCTAGATCAGGAAGAAACAAAGGGTCATAAATTAAGCACTCCTCCACAGTCTTGAGAAGGATGAGGCCATAAATTAGCTCTCTAGTTCTACCACCATGATTGACATTTTGACAGAACGTATTGGCCACGATGAAAACACGTGTATGGGTGTGTTTAGAGAGAGAGTGAGAGAGAGAGAGAGAGAGAGAGAGAGGCATGTCTGAAGACACGTATGTGTGGGCGGGGTTTAGTGAGAGAGGTTGGGTTCATTTTAACTTCATTACTGCTTTTACACATCGAATGGAAGTATCTCTGAAAAAAATCTCCTAGTTTAAACATTACGGAGATTCTTTTAGACAGCACTTTAACATTTTTACCACATGAGGATCTTTGTTTAGAAGTCATGTAACATGCGCTACTCTTTTTAAACAGCTCTTTTAATCATTTTTACATCCTAAAGGTTTGTGTTTAGAATGTGTGTAATACAAACGATTCTTTTAAACAGATTCTTTAAAAAAAAAAAACGCTTTACCTCCTTAACTTTTTATTCAAAGGTAAATGCCTAAAAACGTAATCAACATGTGTTAACACAGACGATATAACGTGTAGCGGGAAAAGGGCGATGCACAGAGACACGGAGGCGGGGGTGGAGTAAAGGCTCAAGCTTTATTCTGGGTTTTGGTAGAGTGTAGTTCCGGGGGGGTGTGTGTGTAGGTCTGCGGGGCCGGGCTGACGCCGTGACGCTCGTGGGGGTGTGTCGGGGGGGAATCCCAGAAGAAGCCTCGGGGTTCTTGAGTCGTCCCTCAGTGCTGCGCGTCGTCTCGGCCGGCGCCGTCCTCGTCCGTGTCGGAGTCGTTTCGGTAAGTCGGTACTCCGCCTTCCCGGGGCGGAAGGGCGTCCTTTTATTTCCCCCATCCGGGTAGAGAGTGGTGGAATTCCTCCGTCCGATCCTCCAATCCCCGGACGGTACGGCATCAGTGGGTCCTCCCCGGCATGGCATCCCTTCCGGTTAGCGTTAGGACCAGCGCGAGGCTGCCCGCCTCGTGCCGGGGCGGCAGTCGGGGAAGGAGCGAACCTCCTAGTTTGCGCGTCGGGTGTTGGTCCGCCGCGACAAACGCTACACAGTAACACAAACATATCCCCATATTAAACACATTATTTCTTTTCAGACGTATGTCACCGCACCAAATACCAAACACATTAACATAAACACCTTTTGTTGGGAGGGGGACTATTCCCTGCACACACACCTCTCCACAACACCCCCAGACACAAAGGAGCCAGATTGATCAGTTGATACACTTGATAGGGTTACCCCCCTCACCACCCCTACAGGTCTGCCAGTCAGGGAAGCACAGAGGGCCAAAAATTATCACACACAACACTTTGATTGACAGTTTGACAGAAAGTGTATGATATAACTACTATTGTTGTTTTACATATACATGATGAGAATGTTTTGACTTAGCTGATTGATAGGACATAGCATGTCCTTGTGGTCTAGAGAGTTAGGCAGAGTCTGTAACCTGGATCTGATTCTGAATGAGACATATTCTGACAAATTGAGCTAATTTAGCAGATTTACTGCGTTTCCTCAATCAGAGGTTTAGAAATTTAGAGGTATAGAAATTTAGAGGTTTAGAAATTTAGAGTCATAGAATGCAAAATTAAAAAGACACTCCAGCATGTTTACAAATTCACGAGTGAAAATTAATTCATGATCCAAGCATTATAATAATTTTTACTCATATTCATAACAATCCCTGAATATTATATACAAGAGTTCTGATTGATTTTTAACATTTACAGAAGTATGTTTTCTAATAGAGAGCTCTGTGGCTCTCTATTGATTGTGATTGTAAGAAGGAGGTGGAAGTGGAAACATATCTGATTGATGGTTTAATTGGGACCTTGACCTCCCTGCAGCAGCGGGGATGGGAGGTGGGCCATACATATGAGCGGGCTGATACTGACCAGGCTGATGATAATATGGGACAGATTGTGCAGGAAAATACTGCAGGCCACCTCTTACCACGGCCACCTTGACCTCTCTTTTGCAGCTGATCTCGTTTTTTAGTATAACATTCACTAGCCCAATGGCCAGGTTTCTTACAATAATGACATGTTGTTCCTAAATGATAATCAGGACAGGTCAGTGGGAGATGAGCACTACATGACAGTGCTCGCGCTGGGTGTCTGGGCGGTTTATCATGAGTGGGTTTTTGCTTTGAAATCAGAGCAGCCGCGGCGCTGGAATTTTGAATTTAGACTTGGAACTTGGTGCCATTCACATGTAACATTTTAGGTAATTTATCCTTCGAATTATAATGTTTATTCCACAAGGGGACTAGGCGAAGCCATCCCATATAACATTTTGACATATATTCATAATCCCAAGATGGATCACCTTCCCCGTCATAAATCATTTGTTTGATCTGAGCTAATACACGCGGCTCAAAGGAACCACGGAGTGAAATAATTTGAAGCTGTGGTGCACATGCAACTGACCAACCGTATAAACAATCTAAATATGGAACCGTATAGAATCCACCTAACACGGACTCAATCCAATCTCTTGGTGTCATGACAGGAGACGGAGTCGCACTTCTGACACCAAATTGTTAGATTTCACCCCACAGGAATCTACAGTGTACGCCTTTTGCGATCTCCTTCATGCCTTTCAGCCTGTTTTACCATTAACGTCTAGTAACATTTAGTTTTTTTTAGTTCTATGTTGCTATGAGCTATAAAGTGTGGTTTGCTGTAGAGTCAGGTGCCTGGAGAGTCCAAAATGAACACACACACACTGACAGATATGAGCGTGTTCAAAAGAGACTTCCGGTTTATTCATTCAAAACAGGAGTATTTATACACATCGTACACATTGATAACAGCACTGCGTGGACGGTTTCTACTGGTCCAGGTGTCAGTCAGATTTAGTCAAAACACACAGCACATAGTTATGATACAAAATAAGTCCCATGTCATGTTGACACAGAAGCACATAATAATATAATCAAGGATAGCAGTTGATCATCTTATTCAAAGAGGTAACTAAATGATTACATTCAACATATATTTAAGAGCAGTTCATAATATAAGAGGGTACATAATATAAAACGATAAAAGAGAATTTCCTTTCAATGAATAAGTGAAACGTGACAGTATCATATTTAGTCACAAACAAGTAAAACAGAACGTTTCAGTCAAAGACAAGTGAAACAAATCATTTTGAGTGGGAATGAAGTTAAACATCTCATATTGAATCATGAACAAGTGAAACATCTCATAGTATGCAATTAGGTCATAGACAAGTGAGACAAATCATTTTGAGTCAGAATGAAGTTAAATATCTCATACTGTATCAGGAAAAATATCACTGTGAGATGTTTCACTTGTTCATGATTCAATATGAGATGTTTAACTTCATTCCCACTCAAAATGATCTCCTCATATTAAGTCACAAACAAGTGAAACAGATCATTTTGAGTCAGAATGAAGTTAAACATAACATCAATTAGGTCATAAACAAGTGAAATAGATCATTTATGTCGTAAACAAGTCAAACATCTCATATTGAATCATGAACAAGTGAAACGTCACAGAATCATATTTATATGTACAGTAAACTCTTGAATGAGATACTTTTTAAAATAAATTCAGCTATTGTCTTGTGAACTATATGTTAACATTAGTTATGTGAAATAGCTTATTCAGGACAGTACTAAATAAAAAATATGGGATTTTTATGATCAATCTTATTCTGTTAAAAGAATTTTGCAGATTCCACAAGGGGTATGCAATCTTCTGACAGTAACTGTATGTTCTCTGTATGTCTTTTCTTTACAAAAGACATACCAAACTAATAGCATCTGAAAGGAAATGGCGCAAATCAAACAATCCAATTGACCTAACCAATTACCAGACACTTCTCTCCTCTTTTTCCAAAAGCATCTCCATTGCTAAAACCACATACTTCCAAGATAAGATTGGTAGTTCTCCCAACACCCGCATTCTTTTCAAAACTTTTTCCTCTCTTCTCTGTCCCCCTCCTCCCCCTTCCCCTTCCCCTCCCCCTTCCTCTCTCACTGCAGATGACTTTGCAAGTTTCTTTTCCAGAAAGGTTATATCAATTAGGAACCAGTTCTCAACCCCAGACATGCATAGACCAACTCCTCCTCCACGTACCTCCCAACTGACTTCCTTCTCTCCCCTCTCAGAGACTGACGTCTCTAAACTCCTCCTCTCTAGCCGTCCCACAACCTGTCCCCTTGACCCTATCCCTTCTCAACTTCTTCAATCCATCTCTCCCACACTATTACCTGCACTTACACACATCTTTAACACATCGCTCTCTACTGGCACATACCCTACCTCATTTAAGCAAGCCCGGGTTACCCCACTGCTTAAAAAACCATCACTCAATCCTTCTATAGTTGACAACTACAGACCTGTTTCCCTCCTCCCCTTTCTTTCCAAAACTCTTGAAAGAGCCGTTTTTAATCAACTCTACAATTTTCTCACACAGAACCACCTCCTAGACACCAAGCAGTCTGGCTTCAAGAGCAACCATTCCACGGAGACTGCTCTGCTTTCCGACTAGTACTACTCTAGATCATCTGTCCTCATCCTACTTGACCTCTCTGCTGCCTTCGACACTGTGAACCATCAGATCCTCCTATCAACTCTCTCCAACCTGGGCATCACTGGAACGGTTCTACGCTGGGTGGAATCCTATCTTTCGGACAGATCCTTCAAGGTATCATGAGGCGGAGGTATTTCTGAAACTCAGCAACCACAGGGGTCAGTTCTGTGTCCACTCCTCTTTTCTATCTACACTACATCTCTCGGTCAGGTGATTGAGTCTCATGGCTTTTCCTATCACTGTTATGCTGATGACACCCAGCTCTATTTGTCCTTCCAGCCTGACGACCCATCTGTTTCTGCACGCATCTCTTCTTGCCTGTCAGACATCTCGGTCTGGATGAAGAAGCACCATCTTCAGCTTAACCTGGGAAAATCGGAGCTTCTCGTCATCCCAGCCTATACCTCAATCAACCAGAACTTCACTGTACAGCTCAGCTCACTTACACTCATGCCAACCAAGACGGCCAGGAACCTTGGGGTGATTCTTGATGAGGGCTTGACCTTTACAGACCACATCTCAGCAACTGCAAGGTCCTGTAGGTTCATCCTGTACAACATCAAGAAAATCCGACCATTCCTCACCAAACAGGCTACACAGATACTAGTCCAGGCTCTTGTCATCTCTAAACTGGACTACTGCAACTCACTGCTTTCAGGCCTCCCAGCCAGCTCCATCAAATACCTTCAAATGATTCAGAATGCTGCAGCGCGCCTTGTCTTCAACCAGCCCAAGACTACTCATGTCACACCCCTCTTCATCTCCCTCCACTGGCTTCCTGTAGCTGCCCGCATCAAGTTAAGGGCCTTGATGCTCACCTACAAGACCTTGTCAGGAACAGCACCCTCCTACCTCAACTCTCTCCTGAAGGCATACATTCACTCTCGCAATCTGCGATCGGCTAGCGACCGACGTTTAGTAGTTCCCACTCAGCGAGGCGTAAGGTCCCTTTCCAGAACCTTCACGCATACCTTTCCCCAGTGGTGGAATGCTCTTCCGATCTCAATCCGGACTGCAGAATCTCTCACTATCTTCAAATAACAGCTAAAGACCCACCTCTTCCGTGAACACCTAACCAACTCCTTTAAAAAAAAAAAAAAAAAAACCCACACACAATGCATGTACACCTCTACTCTGTACACTTTGCTTCCTCTGGTATTCAATTAATGGATCTTGTATAGTAGCACTACTTGTATTGTTCTCTTACGTGTCCGAGATGAGTGTCCGGACGGGCCTGTGGACCGCGGACTCGTTTTGGGTGGTGCGGCGGGAGAAGAAATCCAGCGCTAACTGTCCAACATGTCGGGGATGTTGACGAAGGTTGTTGCTGACTTGGAAGATATCGCTGTAATATGACGTGCGGTTACCGCGATAGAAATAATATTCTCTGAGTTAGTTACAAGAGTGGCGGATTTGGAGAAACGAATCGAGTATCTGGAGTCTTTGGAAAGGGCCGTATCTGCTAATCCGCCTGCGACCAAGAGAGACTTGGAAAAAATATTTGAAAGATTGGAAGATTTGGAAAATTGAAGCCGAAGGAATAATTTGCGGATTATTGGAGTTCCTGAGCATGAAGAAGGCAGAGATATGGTGAAATTTCTGGACGAGCTTTTCCCGAGTCTGCTCGACATAACAGGCCATAAATTAGAACTCGAGTGGGCCCACAGAGTCCAGGCTCGGAGATCCGGCGAGGGGACAGGCCGCGACCAATCCTGGCTAGATTTCTGAGATCATCCAATAAAGATCTCGTGTTGCGCCAGGCAAGGAGCAAAGGAAGGCTCTCTTGGAAGAATCACAATATTTTTTTGTTCCCGGACTTTGCGAACTCGACAAGAGAGAAACGTGATCGGTTCAAGGAATGCAAGAAAGTATGGCACCAACGTAAGATCACTTTTGCACTGATGTTTCCGGCCAGACTGAGAATAAACACCAAGGACGGCAGCAAAGTATTTACGTGTCCCAATCAGGCAATGTCTTTTATTGTATCAATGGGTGAATAATGCATTGGATGTTTCTCTTGTGAGTGGGCCGACTCGCTGTGCCTACTCTGAATTTCGGAGGAAAATGGCCTCCATTTTTTATTTATTTTTGCGTTGGCGCCGAACGGCTAGAAATATTGTTTTGTGAAATATCACTTCCTTAAAGAAACTTTGGCATGGACGGAAGATCACTTTTACAATGAAGTTCCAGCCCAGATTAATAATAGATACTACAGACGACCGCAGAATTATGCGGCCTCCGAGTGAATTGACTCTTGACCATCAGGGGAACCGGGATGCGTTTTCTTTTCCTTTTGTGCTAGCTCCGCCTAGCGGCGGGGCTTCTTTTGTTGAATAACACTACTTCAGGACAGTGGCAGATGTCTCTGCTTGCTCCTTGCGCTTGTGCCTCCTGTTGGCTGAAGTCCGATTTGTGGAGTATTTCCACGGGACGTTTGAATAATGACGTCATTCTTTCATAACAGCCGGCTCGCTGTTTATTCGTTTGTCTGTCTGAGGAAATTGAATGGCTCTATATCGGCTGGAATTTGTTTTGTTTTGTGAAGGAACACCTTTGAGGCAGTTCTGTGAATTAGTCTATACATTATTTGTGTTTACTCTGCTTATTGGTAGGGGTGTATTTTATTTTATAAAATATTTTTTGTTATGTAACTTTGCCTCACAAATTTCACAATAAATTTTTTCTGTTATATCAAAATATCAGATGTTAATATGAGAGTACTATCTCTCTCCACGTGGAATGTGAATGGGTTGGGACACCCCATAAAAAGAAGGAAGGTCATTACTTTTCTTAAGCATAAGAAATATGATATTGTGTTTCTTCATGAAACGCATCTTTCCCCGCAGGAAGCTGAAAAATTTGGGAAGATATGGGGCGGTCATGTTTTCTTTAGTGCTGGGAGTCATTATATTGGTAAATAAGCATCTACAATTCAAATGTCTCAAACAGTTTAAAGATAAATTAGGGAGAGTAATTATTGTTTTAGGCAGGTAAATGTCGCAAAGTGTTTAATTTTTGGCTAATATTTATGCACCCAATGCTGATGATCAGGGCTTTTTTATAGATCTAGAAGGGATGTTGCAATCTGCTGGCACCCCACATGATATAATACTGGGAGGAGACTTTAATCTTTTGATGGACTCAGTCCTTGATCATAGTGTTGCAAAAGTGGGTAAGCCCCCCAGAGCAACAGTGACGCTTCACAGGATGTGTAAAAATCTTGGTCTTGCAGATATTTGGAGACTTTTGACCCCATCTGGTAGGGACTATACATTTTTTTCTTCAGTCCATAAGATTTATTCTAGAATAGATTTTTTTTATATCTAAATCACTCATTTCATCTGTTGCTGATTGTTCAATCGGAAACATCCTAGTCTCAGATCACGCCCTGGTGAGTTTAGAGGTGTGGCCACAAACGGAGAAGAAGAAATCATTTAGTTGGCGGTTTAATGTGTTCCTTTTACAAAATCCTGATTTTCGACAAATGTTAAAGATGGAACTTGATTTTTATATGGAGACCAACTGGTCCTCAGTATCCTCTGTGGGCGTGGTGTGGGAGGCACTTAAGGCGGTTCTTAGGGGTTGGATCATACAGTATGCCTCATTCATTAAAAAATCCAAAGCACGAGAACTTGTGGAGTTGGAAGGACATATTAAAAGTGCAGAGGCAGAGCTGAAGCATCGAATGTCATCTGATGGTCTCAGAGTATTGGCCAGATTGAAATATAGATATAATACTATTTTGTCACGAAAAGTGGAGTTTTGGTTGTTCAGGACAAGACAGTCATACTTTGAGTCGGGGGACAAAGCAGGAAATATTTTGGCTAGATATATAAAACAGAGGGAGGCCCTTTCTACCATTCCCGCAGTGAAGTCTGTTAGTGGTGAAATTTTTACTTTGGCCATTGATATCAATAATGCTTTTAAAGAATTTTACTTGGATCTCTATAGTTCAATGTCTTCGTCTACCGATGAAGATTTTAGAAACTTTGTGGGACCATTAGAACTCCCGAAATTGACGACGGAGCAAAACAATTCTCTTGATTCTGAGATAACTTTGGAGGAGCTTGGCGAGGTAATCAAGGCCCTGCCTACAGACAAGTCTCCAGGGCCGGATGGCTTTGCCGCTGAGTTTTTCAAATCCTATGCTACAGAACTGGCTCCACTTCTGTTAGAAGTTTATACAGAATCATTAAAGAATGGAAAGCTTCCTCCAACCATGACACAAGCCCGGATCAGTCTGATTCTTAAAAAAGACAAAGATCCAAGTGAGTGTAAAAGTTATCGTCCAATCTCCCTGATCCAGTTGGATGTAAAAGTTTGGTCGAAAATTCTGGCTGACCGATTAAGTAAAGTTATGACATCTCTTATACATATAGATCAGGTGGGGTTTATTCGGGGCTGTAGCACTTCTGATAACATTAGACATCTCATGTGGTCAGTAGCGAATGATCAGTCTCCGGTTGCTGCCATCTCACTTGACGCCGAAAAGGCGTTTGATATGGTAGAATGGGATTATCTTTTTAAGATTTTGGAAGTGTATGGGTTCGGGAATACTTTCATTGGTTGGATTAAGCTACTTTATAGACACCCTGTAGCGGCAGTACAAACAAATGGACTCATTTCAGATTATTTTACTCTGGATAGGGGCACCCGGCAGGGTTGCCCTCTTTCCCCATCATTGTTCTGTCTTGCCCTAGAACCATTAGCAGCTGTGATAAGAAAGGAGAATGATTTTCCAGGGGTGGTGGCGGGAGGGGTGGCGCATAAGCTTTTGCTTTATGCAGATGATATTTTGTTATTCGTCTCTGGCCCTACTGGATCTATGCCTTGCCTCCACAGAATTATTAATTCCTTTTCCAAATACTCAGGATACAAAGTCAACTGGTCTAAATCTGAAGCTTTGGCTCTGACAGCATACTGTCCAGTAATGGCCTTTCAGCCTGGTGCCTTCCAGTGGCCCAAACAGGGCATTAAGTATTTGGGTATTTTATTTCCAAAAAATTTGTCCGATTTAGTTAGTGTTCATGTTGAACCGTTAATAAAAAGGTTTTCGAGTGATGTAGATGGGTGGTCTTCTTTACATTTATCTATGATCGGGAAGGTTAATGTTATTAAAATGAGTTATATTTCAAAATTCAATTACCTGCTACAATCTCTCCCTGTAGATGTCCCTCTTTCTTATTTCTAGCAATTTGAGAGTATAGCAAAGTCTTCTATTTGGAATGGTAAGCGTCCCAGGTTAAATTTCAGTAAGCTACATAGGCCGATTGACAAGGGTGGGCTAGGCATACCCAAGATTCTGTTTTATTATTATGCGTTTGGTCTCAGACATTTGGCTCATTGGTCAATTCCACCTGAGTGAGCCCCTCCCTGGTTCTGCATTGAACAAGAAGTTCTTGCCCCTATTTTGCCCCTGCAAAGCCTTTCCATTAATCTCACCAGAGAAGTTAAATCACACCCCGTTATTTCACATCTGCACTCAGTGTGGACAAGAGTGTCCAGAGTGTTTGATTCTGATATTTATCTCAATGTTGCCTCGGGCCTATGGCTAAACCCCAAACTACGTATTAATAAGTCCCCTTTTTGTTGGTCAGAGTGGATCACGAGGGGAATTAATACACTCGGTGATCTTTATGAGAGTAGTGTGATATCTTTTGAAAAATTGGTTCAACATTTTGGGATTCCCAGATCTCAGTTTTTTAGGTATCTTCAACTATGCCACTTGCTCTGTACTATTTTTGGGAGTAGCATGCTCCCTAATGCAGCAGATACTCTGGGAGAGGTGATTTCTGCTTTTGGAAGAGGACATGAAGCATCAGTGTATTACTCCTTACTGATTCAGAGTCTAGGGGACAGAGTCTCGACCACTCTCAAGAGATTATGGGAGAAAGATTTAAATTTGGAATTGAAGGAGGGGGAGTGGGCAGGGTTTTTAAAAAATATAAAAACTGCATCTAGAGACGCAAGGGTGCGCCTTATACAATTTAAGATTTTACATTGGTTCTATTGGACCCCCTCTAAATTGTAAAGGCTTGGTCTTAAAGACACACCCACCTGCTGGCGATGCCATTCAGAAGATGGAGACACTACCCATGTTTTTTGGGGGTGTCGTAAGATCCAAGAATTTTGGGTGAAAGTACAGAGCTTTGTATGTGAGGTGTTGAACACTCAGATCTCGTTCTGCCCTAGACTCTGTATTTTGGGAGATGGGGAGGTCACAAAATTGGAGGATAGGTACAAAAAAGATTGGGTTTTGACCAGTGTGATGATTGGTAGACAGGTTATTTTAAGGGGATGGAAATCAGATGGAGCACCCTCGTTTCCAGAGTGGTGTGTGGAGATGGGGAGAGTGGCTGACTTTGAGGAGGGGTCGAGCAGAAGGATTGGAGTTGGGAATTCCTTCAGGAAGAAATGGAGCAGTTATTTGGCGTTTTTGGGGGACTCTTGAGGAGGGGCAGTGGAGAGTATATTATTTAGAGTTTAGGCTATGATTATACTTGATTATTGTATTTTACCTTTATTTTTATTAGTTTCTTTTTTTTTAATAGTGTGCATTTTTATTTTATTTATTTATTTATTTATTTATTTATTTTTTTTTGATATGTGAGTTTATATTCTATTGACCACAAGGTGTTCGTGGGGGGACCATGGTGGGTGGGGGGTTGGTACTCGACCAGCAGGCCCAGCTGCTGGAGCGACGAACTGCCCTTGAATCATCTCGTGCCTCTGCCCACACCCCCAAGGTAAGCACATGGTGTGGTATTTCCATTTCCAGCCCCTCTACGCCGTGTGTTTCTCTGTGCAGGGATCGTGCAGCCAGGACTTTCCCAGCCGCGGTCTCCGTCACACCGGCGCCAACAAACCTCGGGCCTTGGGTGAACCAGCGGCGGAAGACTGCACCCCAGGCAAGGGTTTCTCCACCACCGGTGTTTCAGATTCTAACCCGGAACCGCTTCGCCCCTCTCCGCCAGACCAGACCCAACACCGTGATCGTCAGGGACTCCAACGTGCGGAACGTCCGTGTAGCTTCATCCAAAGGTAAGGTGCACACACACTGTTTTTCTGGTGCTCGTGTTCTTTATGTCGCTGTGCAGGTATCCAGGATCCTGAAGAAGGACGAGAGCATTGGAGCGGTTGTGCTGCACCTCGGGACGAACGACACCAGGCTACGGCAGACGGAGGTTCTGAAGAGGGACTTCTCCAGCCTGATCGAGACGGTGCGAGGCAGATCACCCACAGCGAAGATCATCGTCTCTGGACCTCTTCCCACATTCAGACGTGGAGCAGAAAAGTTCAGTAGACTTTTCGCTTTAAATGAATGGTTAGTCTCTTGGTGTAATGAGCAGAATCTAGTGTTTGTTAATAACTGTAATCTGTTCTGGGAGCTTCCTAGGTTGTTTCGTCCTGATGGCCTGCACCCCAGCAGCGTTGGAGCGGAACTGCTGTCCGACAACATCTCCAAGGCGCTTCACTCCAAGTGACTCTCTACCGTAAGTACATCTTATGACAATAACAGTCAGTATAATCAATGCTCAATTAGTAGTCCATCAACAGTAATACATACTCTAGAGACTGTGTCTGTTCCCCGAGCTAGTTTGTCTTCATAACCTAATTAACATAAAATTAAATCATATTGAATGCACAGCAAGCATTTTTTATCTGAAGCTAAGACTATTAAACGTTAGATGTCTTATGTCTAAGGCTCTTATTGTCAACGACATCATTACTGACCAGGAATGTAATTTAATGTGTTTAACGGAAACTTGGGTTAAACCAAATGAGTACGTAGCATTAAATGAAGCCAGTCCTCCTGGATACAGTTATGTACATCAGCCTCGTTCAACTGGTAGAGGAGGAGGTGTTGGTCTTATCCATAGTGAAAATCTAGTCGTCACACAAAAATATAGTCATAAGTTTAATTCCTTTGAAATTCTTTATACCAGTGTAAATTACGTAGCCACAAAAAATAAGTCAATTCCTCTAATTATTATTTACAGACCCCCAGGGCCTTATACTGAATTTCTTAGTGAATTTGCAGACTTTGTATAAAACCTGGTTGTGTCTGTAAATAAAGCATTGATCGTCGGAGATTTTAATATTCATTTTGATAACCTGGAGGACCCTCTGAGAACAGCGGGTCCATCTTAGATTCAGTAGGGATTAATCAGAACGTAATCGGGCCTACTCATAGTGGTGGTCACACTCTTGACCTCATACTAACATACGGACTAAGTATAGAAAATATTGTAATTTTTCCACAGTCTGAAGTTATCTCAGACCACCATCTTATCTCATTCATAATCCGTATTGATCATAATATCTCCACCTCGCCCCGCTACCGCATAAAACGCACATTCACATCAGCTACTGCACTGAGCTTCATAAATAACCTACCAGAGACATCAATTAGATTTGGATCAGCGCCTGATCCAGTAGAACTCGATCAGGCAACTGAAAGCTTGGAGTCAACACTCCGCTGCACACTAGATAGAGTGGCTCCACTCAAAAGAAAAATAATTAGAGAAAAAAAATTAGCACCCTGGTATAATGATCTAACGCGATCCCTAAAACAGAAATCTAGACAATTAGAACGTAAATGGCGCCAAACCAAGCTGGAGATATTTCAGACAGCATGGAAGGAGAGCCTACTGAAATATAGGAAATCTCTTGCCGATGCTAAAAAGATCTATTTATCCACCTTAATAGGAGACAACCAAAACAATTCCAGATTCCTCTTCAACACGGTAGCAAAAATAACTATGAATAAAACCACTTCAGAGGAAAACACTCAATCATTACATAGCAGTGAAGATTTCATGAAATTTTTCATTTATAAAATTGAAAATATTAGAGATGAAATACAGGCCATTAAATTACAACCGGTCAGTAATATAACAAACCCATTAGATGACAATGTGGCAATACCGGATCAATGTTTAGAGTGTTTTGTTCCGCTTATAGAGACCGAACTAGCTACATTAATCTCTTCAGCCAATTCATCAACTTACATACTAGATCCCATACCTACATGTTTGTTTAAACAGATTTGTCCAGGAGTAATTAAGTTACTTTTAAATATAGTAAATTCTTCCCTAACCACTGGCTGTGTACCTAAATCTCTTAAATGAGCAGTTATTAAACCATTGATAAAAAAAACCTGACCTTGACCCATCTCAATTGTCCAGCTATAGACCAATATCAAATCTCCCATTCATCTCTAAGATTTTAGAAAAGGTAGTAGCAAAGCAGTTATGCTCGTACTTAGATAGGAACAACATTTATGAAATGTATCAGTCAGGATTTAGACCTCATCATAGCACAGAGACAGCGTTAGTTAAAGTAGTAAATGACCTTCTACTGACCTCTGATCAGGGTTGTGTCTCGCTGCTTGTGTTACTCGACCTTAGTGCAGCTTTTGATACTATAGATCACACTATTCTCCTTGATAGATTAGAAAATGTTGTTGGCATTAAGGGAACAGTCCTCTCCTGGCTCAGCTCTTATCTGACTGATCGTTATCAGGTCGTAGATGTAGATGGTGATTTCTCCATGCGTACTGAGGTTACTCTTGGAGTTCCACAGGGTTCTGTTTTAGGTCCACTGCTTTTCACTTTATATATGTTACCCCTAGGACAAATTATTCGTAATCATGGAATTAGCTTCCACTGTTATGCTAATGATACACAGCTGTATGTTTCAGCGAAGCCAGAGGACAGACAGAAGCTTAGTGAAGTTGAAGATTGTGTAAAGGACATTAGACGTTGGATGTTAACTAACTTCCTTTTACTTAATTATGATAAAACAGAAATACT
This sequence comes from Ameiurus melas, assembly GCA_012411365.1. NCBI lineage: Eukaryota > Metazoa > Chordata > Actinopteri > Siluriformes > Ictaluridae > Ameiurus > Ameiurus melas. The sequence goes on along the minus strand of CM022760.1, from coordinate 32,224,195 downwards.
TTTATTAGGTCCGTGTAGCTTGGAAGTAATCTTTCTGAACATAGTAACACTTTGATAGACTTTTTCACAGTATATTGACTCCAGTTATGATGTTCATGTAGATAATATTACTAGGATAGCTTTCTTTCATCTCAGAAATATTTCTAAGATAAGAAACATATTGTCACTACATGATGCAGAAATACTGGTTCATGCATTCGTCACCTCTAGATTAGATTACTGTAATGCCTTACTGTCTGGATGTTCCAGTAGGAATATAAATAAACTCCAGTTAGTCCAGAATGCAGCTGCTAGAGTCCTTACTAGAACTAGAAGATACGACCACATCACCCCGATCTTATCCATACTGCATTGGCTCCCAGTAAAATCTCACATTAACTATAAAATACTTTTATTAACCTATAAAGCACTAAACGTTCTCGCGCCACAATATCTAAGCGACCTTCTGGTTTTATATGATCCACCACACCTACTCAGATCAAAAGGTGGAGGCTATCTGACAGTATCTCGAATAATGAAGGCTACAGCAGGGGGAAGAGCGTTCTCTTATAGAGCCTGTCGCGGCGGACCCACACCCGACGCGCAAACTAGGAGGCTCGCTCCTTCCCCGACTGCCGTGTCTCTGTGCATCGCCCTTTTCCGCTACACTGGTGGAGGAGCGGCATGAGCACAGAACCCGCCCCTAAAAAAAAAAAAAAAAAAAGAGGAAAAAAAATATTACTTTTTTTTCTTATTTTTTTTTTCCTCAACAAGGAGAAAGATGGAGCACAAATGTTCAATCTACACAACACCACCAACAACACAAAAACTCCAGCGGTACAGAACGGTGGCGCAGCCCGCTTTCCCGGGCGAGCCGCGCACCCCGGCCTGAACACCGAGGCACACCCAAACCATCCCCCAGGGATGGAACGCTGCCTAGGCCTGCCGAGAGCCCCTAACATCTGAGCCAGGGATACTACAAGGCAACTAAGGGAGAAACCACCCACACCAATCGGAGAAGGACAGCTGGGGGCAAGACAAACCCAACCGGAGCACCACACCACAGCCCACAGGGAACCCGGCCGGAGACCCACCCAAAGCCCAGGAAGATCCACACAGAGCCAGAACGGACCACCAGAAACCCTGAGCGGGCCCAGAAGGTGGGATTGACAGACACGACCCCGCGCCAAACCATAACAACAGATCAACAAAAAGACAGAGGCGGGGCCGATAGGGAAGCACCGAACCAGAGGGCAGACCGCTACCGGCAGGACAACGGGGACGCCACCCGGACGTTCAGTCCAACACGGGGACCTACACGGGAATGGGGGGCCACACAGACCGCTCTGGGCCCACCTCTCAGCGGCAGTAGGCTCGAGCTGAGGGGGGTACTGTCGCGCGGACCAACACCCGACGCAAACTAGGAGGCTCGCTCCTTCCCGACGCCGCCCGGCACGAGGCGGGCAGCCCTGCGCGTCCTAACGCTACCGGAAGGGACGCCATGCGCGGGAGGACCCACTGATGCCGTACCGTCCGGGATTGGAGGATCGGATGGAGGAAGTCCACCACCTCTACCCGGATGGGGAAAATAAAAGGAGCCCTTCTTCCGCCGGGAGGGCGGAGTACCGACTTACTGAAACGGTTGACGTCCGAACGCATCCGCGCACAGGTATTCACCCGTACTCCCTTTTTTTAAAGCTGGCTAATCGCTCTCTTCTCTCTCCCTCCCCTGTATATACTTGCGCCAAGGCTCCGACACGGATGAGGACCGGCGCGCCGAGACGGGCGCCGCAGCACTGAGGGACGACTCAAGAACCCCGAGGCTTCTTCCGGGATTCCCCCGACACGCCCCCATGAGCCTCACGGCCTCGGCCCGGCCCCGCAGACCTACACACACACACCCCCGGAACTACACTCTACCAAAACCCAGAATAAAGCCTGAGCCTTTACTCCACTCCCGCCTCCGTGTCTCTGTGCATCGCCCTTTTCCCGCTACAAGCCCCACAGTTATGGAACAGTCTTCCTATTAGTGTTCGGGACTCAGACACAGTCTCAGTGTTTAAGTCTAGGCTTAAAACATATTTGTTTACTCAAGCCTACCCTGACTAGATTATATCTGACTACTTCACAGTACTAATAATCGTGTCTTTTTGCCGAGCCGCACACGAATTTATGGAGATATTGGAGATCCAGATACCTTCTGCCTCTAGATGAGCCCAAATCTTCTGCTGGGACTACGGCTGCTCCTAAGACCATACATACTTCTCATTTTCACATTATCTGTGTTACCTTCACAATCTGTGTTACCCAGATGAGGATGGGTTTCCCTTCTGAGTCGGGTTCCTCTCAAGGTTTCTTCCTCAAAAAAACATCTTAGGGAGTTTTTCCTTGCCACCATCGCCACTCAGTGGCTTGCTCAGTTGGGATAAATTCCATTTGTTTTATACCTGTTTGTCTCTGTTTATCTGTTCCTGTTTGTTTTTTTATTTCTGTAAAGCTGCTTTGAGACAATGACTATTGTAAAAAGCGCTATATAAATAAAATTGAATTGAATGAAAACATTTCATTGAGAGAAACTTGTGGATGTCAGCAGTGAGCAGATTGTCTACGACGCCGTGGACAGCTGGAAGGGCGTCACACCAGTCGTTTGAGATGGGAAATGCGTGCATCTCTACAGGTTTAGCAAAGAGTCTGCTTAAGCACCGTATTAGGTGCGAGATGTCCAGTCTATTGTATAAATCCCTTACGGACTGTGCTGTAAACAGATGCGATGTTGACCCGAGACGTTTAACAAATCTCGTGAATCAGATGTGTCTTGTGCGAGGTATGGTGGATTGCTTTGTTACATATGTGTATTAATGCATGCAAACCGATTTGGACTTCCATCACAATAATACTAGATCTTGTGACTGAATGTGGCAGACGTATTAGAATTGTAGGCAAAATTGTAGAATTTTATGTATGTGTACATATGTGCATGATTTGTGTGTAATCCTTCTATGGAGAAATGAGCAGACTGTTGTCTGTGAAATAATCAATACATTTATCGCATATATGGTAAATTCTTAATACTGTGACGTTACCTGGATGATCAGCAACTGTGTTTATGTTGTGTGATAGTTGTTCATGAGTCCCTTGTTTGTCCTGAGCAGTTAAACTGCCCACTGCTCTTCAGAGAAATCCTCCAGGTCCTGCACATTCTTTACTTTTCCAGCATCTTCTGCATATTTGAGTCTTTTCCAACAGTAAATATATGAGGCTGAGATCCATGAGGGACTCGTACACGACTATTACAAAAGCTGCAAACATTCACTGATGCTCAAGAAGGCAACACAATATATTAAGAGCCAGGGGGTGTAAACTTTGTAAATTGTAAATCAGTGTAAATTGTTATTAGTTTGTTTAAAGATCTTATTTTTTTCATTTATTAGTGCCCTTCAGAAGCTAAATAAGATATTTACATGTATCCCACAAGACAAAACAATTTACACGATCATCCTATTTAAAAAGTTTACAGCCAGGCACGTAATGCAATGTGTTACCTTCTTGAGCATCAGTGAATGTTTGCACCTTTTTGGAATAGTCGTGTACGAGTCCCTCGGTGCACCTGAAAAGCACCTGGAAGATTTTTCTGAAGAACAGTGGGCAGCTTAACTACTCTAGACGAACAAGGGACTCATGAACAATTATCACAAAACATAAAAACAGGTAACAACACACAGTATTAAGAATCAAGGGTATGTAAACTTTTGAACAGGGTACTTTTTATAAATTCAGCTATTGTCTTGTGGACTATATGTAAACATCTGTTATGTGAAATAGCTTCTTCAGGGTGGTACTAAATGAGATTTTTATGATCAGTCTTATTTTGTTAAGAGTATTAAGATTTTGAAGATTCTGCAAGGTAAACTTCCGACCACAACTGTATACCCACCCAGCTACCAACACACACACACACACACACACACACACACACACACACACACACACACACACACACACACACACACACACACACAAACACACACACACACACACAAATTCAAGCACTTAAAAACAGCAAGGACTTTAATAAATAATTAAAAATAGACTTGCAAAAGTCTTCTCTTGCGCCCACACTCTCGATCTAATGCCAGCTGGAGCCACCTCTTCATGGTCCCCTCGACCTCCATCTCAGCAGCATTAGCTGTGAAGAGGTTTCTTTGAACTTGCAGCTTTGGAATAAAGCAAAACATATTGTAAGGTCATTATGAATCTTAAGCATTAATTATGCTTATACCTTGGTCAGTGTGAATACTGGATTCTGATTGGCTGGAAGGTGTGCACTATAACTGTTTATTGCACAGGAAGTTCCAGTCAGTTTGATCACTGTTATAATTTCTAAATCAATGCACAGCCTACACACACACACACACACACACACACACACACTTAAGCATACAAAGACATTCGTTCACACACAGTCATACGTCACTTTTTGCCAACGCGGTCTACAACTTTAACAATAAAAATAGCTTTGCTACTATAGAAAATATATATCGAAAATATCTATGACGTGTAATCAATATGTGTAACTCACTTATGGATATTTTAATGAATTGTACTTAATATGTACCCTACATTTAGAAGTACTACTTAAAGCATAATTGAATAATCAGTATGGGTTAAAAAGCATAATCTATATGTATAATCAATAGTTAGAAGCATAATCTAAATCCATAGAACAATGTTTGATTAAGTTATATTCTGTGTGGATTGTGTTAGAAGAATTCTGTGTCTTAATAAACAGTAGGCCTAATTGCTTTCTGTGGTAAATCTAAAACTATAAAACACTTCCAACAGGCGGTCTTCTACGTGTGTAAAGTAAGAACGTGTGTTTGTCTAAACTCAGCTTCACTTCTAGGTGTGTAAATGAGGTGCTTTGGGTTTGTCTAAAGCAGATTCACCCTGTGGTAGTAAATTCAGAACTTGTTTTTATCTAAATGCAGCTTCACTTAGTGGCAGTAAATTAGACACGTTCCAGAGCTGGGTTTCTGAATTGGGCCCCCCTCCTGGGCTTGCAAATCAGTAACATAAGAAGAGATAAGAGTTCAAGGGAAGGGTACCAAGATGAGGTTATGGAATGAATTACGTGACACGGTGGAGAACCCAGGTCTGGTAAGACCTCTGAAGAACATACAACTGGCTGCGCATGCACCACAAATGTGAGGTATCATATGGATATGAATAATTAGTTAAGGCAATGGAGATTGCTCAGTTCTAAAAAGAAAAGTTGAATGAGACACCTAGGGATTATTTTACTGCTTTAGGGAGGTATATAAAGACATGTTTGTGTATGTACAATTTAGACTCCCTGCAGATTGTCACATTTATTGGTTTTCAATAAAGTTTATTCACTTTTGTCATCTACTAAACTCTCTGTCTCTGAAGTCTTTGACTTTAGGCTAAAAAGGTTGATTTTATTCACGACACTACTGAAAAGCTACATTATATTTCTCAGCAACAAGGTGGTAATATCACTGTTTTTGAAGTAATTCAACTCATAGTTTTACCACACTACTGCTGCACAACACTGACTGCTGAGAGTCACACATGACGTGGGTAATTCATACACGCTTAATCTCTCTCTGATAGATATTTGTCAATTCATTCAAATAAATGGAAACTCATCACACTACTTTATCTCTGTGTCTGATTTATATTGGGCAAAATTCCAAACCTAACGACCTAACTAATGGAAATTAACGGTCATTTTAATCTTCTAATCAAAGTTTGCGTTCCTAAAATCAATGACAGCTGTAACTTTTATTAATTGTGGAAAGACCATGGTATAAGCGGGATAATCCATGGCTAATGGATTATCGTTTAATGCACACCTAGCCGTGAGAGAGACCGCAACTTATGTATGTAAAGAGATATACTTACCAATCACGACCTCTCCGAGTTGGAAAGTGGACGTCTTTGGACTGGGGGAGGAAACCGGAGTACCCGGAGGAAACCCCCATAGCACGGGTAGAACATGCAAACTCCGCACACACATGGCCCCCGGCGGGAATCGAACCCCGGACCCTGGAGGTGTGAACGTGCTAACCACTAAGCCACCGTGCGGAGTTGGCAATCACCCTCTTCAATATGCGCCAGGTGCAGTCGCACACATCTGCCCCGTCAATACGCGCCAACCAGTTTAGCTGAAACCTATTTTTTTTTAAACAATAATATCATAAAATAATATAAAAATGAATAATTAAAACATGTATTGTCAACTGTGTCAGTGCTCCTCACTACTCCTGAAGTTACCCTGCCCTGTGTGTTTTCCATGTCTTCCTCCTCTACCAAAGATTAGGTCATAACAGTTCCCTCATATCAAAGTGGTGTTGAATGTTGTGCTTTGAGTACGAGTGTGTCCTTTGGAGGAAAAAAAGAAATGCTTTCAGTAGCTGCTAAATTGCACAAGCAATTGTTAATAAAAAAAGAAAAAAAATTCTCAGCAGTTTTTGCTTGTAATCTGGGCTCTGTTGCATCCTTTGCTCCACACTACACAGTTGAGGAAGGTCTTGCAGGGGCAGTAAACCTTCCTTAATATACAAAGGCTACACCTGGACCTCCTGTAGTTGAAGCAATCTCAGTGGATTGTTGGTCCAGCACCATCTCTAATTTAGTCAACACCTCCCTCAGCATGGCTATGATAAAGAAGTTAACAATATTTAAAAATGATACACACTGCGAAATTATACAACTCCATCCTTAGTCTTATTCCCAACCTACACAAATTCCAGTAAGATGGCTGAGTGGAAATACAGTTGGCCCTACCTGGTTGTGATGATTGCTGGGGGGCTCCTCATAAAGTCTGACATCCTGGCAGTGCTACAAGAGAACACTGTGGTAAGGGAAGTGAGGAAAGATGTTCTACAATATTAATACCTACAAAAGAAAGTCAATCAGAAAGCAGAAGAATACACATACAGCATATCGTCCATCGGTTGCCAGTTCTGCAGCATCTCTGTGAACGAGCGGTGTGCTGCTGGTGGTGCTGCTGC